>BDMV01000002.1:22612543-23153805 GCA_008326285.1 Oryza officinalis
ACTTTACAGATATGTCCAGTAAACTTATATTTCAACTATACCATGGTCAAGGAAACGTTCGTTATGGGCCAACTGGGGTAGATCTGTCAGAATTTATTGTAACAGCAAGGGGAATTGATAGACCAGCTGAGAGGAGTGTACCTTCTATAAAAAAATGGTTGATGCGGGGCTTGGGAGTTGATCCACAGACTAGTGACATTATAATCACTAGTGCAGATCCTCTCATCTGTGACGGGCTGTAATATAACTGGATTTTGCGGTCCGTCACAAAGAAAACATCTCAAACGGGCCTAAAAAGAGGCCGATTGAGATATGGTCGGAGAGACATGTTAAATGTGCATAGAACTGAAGCCCGTCACGGATGACACCTATCTGTGACGGGCCTAAAATAGAGCCCGATTGAGATAGCCTTAAATATCTCAATCGGGCCGTAGTTGGAGCCCGTCACAGATGACAATCATCTGTGACGGGCCCCGAATTAAGGCCCGATTGAGATAACCTTAAATATCTCATCGGGCTGTAATTGCAGCCCGTCACAGATGACAATCATCTGTGACGGGCGCCATCTTGATGCCCGTTTAAGATATCTACAAAGCCCGTCACGGATGGCACTCCTCTGTGACGGGCTTTTTTTTAGGCCCGATAAAGATACCTGATATGCCCGATAGTTAGTGCACACTATAAATATCCGCAACCGCCCGAGTATCTGTATCCCACTATTCACAAATCTGGTGGGAGGTTGAAGGGGGCGAAATTTTTTTTTTCCCAAAGAAAACAGTCATAAGGTAAATAACAAATAATAATCATTAATTTAGAAAATTCATCAATTCTTATGAATTTAGCAGTATTTATCTTATAAGATGTTTCTCTGATTCTTTTTTCATTTCTGTAGAGATGGATCGAAGTTGGATGTATGCGAAATCTGTGAAACGTCATAGTCAAGAGTATAGAAATGGGGTATTAAATTTTATTAACGTCGCGGAGGAGGATAGGAAAAGAAGAAACAGCGATTACATGTGTTGTCCATGTGCAGATTGCAAGAATGAAAATATGTTTGATAGCCGAATGGACGTACACGCTCATCTGATACAACGAGGATTCATGGAGGGCTACACATGTTGGGTTAAGCATGGAGAGCAGGAATCAGGAAGTGATGGTGCTGCAAATAGTACTGGTGCACAAAATCATGAAGATGAAGATGAGCATGACATGTTTGTACCTTCTCCACTAGGCGGTGAAATGGTTGATGTTGATCATGATCTGCTGCAAGACATGTTACGTGACGTTGAGGATCCAGCTTACAACGAGAGAGATTCCGTAAAGTTCAGCAGGTTGGTCAGTGACTCGGTCAAAGCTATCGGTGACGGGCATTAGTTGAGGCCCGATTGAGATAGCTTCATCCGTGACGGACTTATGCCCGTTTGAGATGATTCCTCACATCACTGACCTTTGCGCTGTGTCGGACACCATACCCGACACAGATGTCGGTTGCAGCCCGACACAGATGAGGGTTACCGTTGTAGTGACGTGACGTATGTATGACCACATTTTATAAGTACTCTTGATTCTTAACAGAATAAGCTTCTTTCACTTGCTGCTGACAGGGTAAGAAAAATATTAGAGAAGCTTCCTGGAAGCTTCGTCGTAGCATTTTCTTCATTGGTTTGCCTTCTTGTAATTTTCGTGGAAAATTAAATGTTGGATAATTTTTACGGCATCTACTTGTAATGTAATCAATAAACATTTCATATATTTTTTTCATCCAATAGACCATATTTATTTATATTATCATCTTCAATTATTGGTAGGACAATTAAAGAGCGTATAATTGTTTTCTACTGAAAGTAGAACGCGCAAAATCAGTGGCTTGGATCATTTCTATCATAAAAATACTCTAAATGTTTATGCATTCACACAATTAGCAGGAAAGAACTTTTAAACTTGTTATGGACACCAGTAGTTCCAACCATGGATAAGATCGCACCAGATTTAATTATGCTATACTCTATACCTTCAGAGATATACATCGTATTATGTTTTACAGAGCATCTAGTCGTTCTTTATGTTTTACCTGTGCTCATGTATAGTGAAATATGAAGGCATATTGGGATCTCATGTAATATTGATTTTAGTAGACCCGTAGTGAAAATTATTTAATACTCAATTTTGAATACCCGTTTCCAAAATGTTATATATTATTGAGTAACTTTCAGTTTGGACCTCCTTTTATTACAAAAGTTTCGCTTTAAATCACCATTTAGCCAACCTTTCTCTTTTTGGACTAGTTATTTTTACTTTTTTTGAAACTTTGAACCACCCTTAACTCTCTTCTAAAGTATATCAATAATCTCGATTACACCGACTCTTGCATACTGATGAACCCTTGAAGCTATATATAGATCACACTTTTGACATAAGATGATTAGTTGTATTTAATGAATAAGAGAGTTGGAGTGGTCTAAAGCGACAGAGGTAAATTTAACTAGTTTAAGGTGAAGAGTTCAGGTAAAGGGTGAAGCTTATCTATGGCCGCCTTGTCCACATTGGACTCTGAAAAATTCATTTGAGAACTTGGTGGAGAGAGGAAAACTTCGGCTAGGGTTTACTGTGCGCTGCGGGAGGTTGAGGGTGGAAAGGAGGAAGAACAACAATGCTTGCACATGGAACCTAAATGAATCTCATAAGTGAGGTTTATAAACCATGTCCAAACTAAAACTTTGGTAACAACAAATTACCCAAACAGCAATTCACTATATATTTTCTTTATGAGACGGACTAAAGTACAAGCAATCCGGCATATAACCATGTGAAACAATTGGGATCGATACCAGTACAGGAGCTCTGTGTAAGAATGAAATTGCTTGGTGCCCCCGAGAACTGGCCAACATTCAACGTTGTTGCGTTTGCAGAATGATTGTCTGTATTTGAACAGTACTGATCATTAGCAATTGTAACATGTATGGAGTGCCTACTTAACAGTGCATGCACACTGTTTGATGAATTTCCTAATACAAATAATATAGAAAATAAATCAGTTTTGCACATTATTGGCATGAAAAATAGAAACGGGTAGGTTAAAATGATACACACAGTACTGCTTATCTTTTTCACACATAATATCATCATAATATGTTTTGTTACATTTCGATGTCTTGTCTTTTCACTAATCTATGGTGACATATTTTATCGGCAGGTTTGGGTGTTTGCTTTCAGCTTGATAGGCCTGGCACCGCTTGCAGAACGTGTGAGCTTCCTGAGCGAGTAATATCTCAGTCAATTGTCGTCTGTTTTGTTGTGATTTGTATAATTATTTCGAGGTTCACTCTTCTGTCACTGATCATTAGCCTGATCTCTGCTTTTTCAGACATATAGCCAATACTGCAGGACCAACAGGCATGTGCCATTTCAATTGTTCTTTAATTTTATTAGTTGAATACGGGTGCTTTGCTGCCGATTAAGGAAAATATATTATAATATTGTCTAAAATAAAAAAAATATTTACCATGTGTTACCGATACTTTTTGTTATAGAGAATATTCACCCTAGTTTAATTTTATGTGGCTATTCATTAAGATTCGATTATTCTTTAATATTAATAAATTATGGGATAATTTATAAAATTTATAACGGGAGTAGGTGGATAGCAGCTTCACTGCCACCACCATTACTTTTATTAAAGGAATATAGATTATATAGAAGATGAAAACTATGATGTCAGACCAAATTGATAAATCATGCGAAAAAACATGTACTCAATCTACTGATGTACACACAAACATGTACAAATAGGACAATAGAGGGATTGGAATATAATTTTAAGTCATTTTTTCTGAACAAATTTAAACTTCTCTCGAAACTGATCAATATGCAAATACTGTGCATTGTGATGCATGTATTGTCAGTATTGCTAGTATTTACAAAAGAAAAGAGGTCAACATGTTTGTTACACTGGCCTGAAATAGTATCGTTTATCTCCAGCTGCCATTGGAATTTGGACTTATATAAATTGAAATGAACTCATATTTAAAGTTTAATCTGATATTCCTTTTGACAATTTTCACTGATACTGAGAATTGAGAATTAGGCACTTAAAAGTGCATGGAAATACAAACATGTTGGGCCTGACATATAAATTTTGTTTCAAGGACTTTGTACTGTTCTGTCATGTGCTTTTCCCAGTACAGATTTACAGTCTTACAGACTTTAATTACTTGATAGTTTCCTCTAATATGGAATTTATTTTTATTATAGCTGGTGGGCTTATGAATGCAACATGTGGGAATGTACCTGAATTAATCATTGCACTGTTCGCTCTGCATAAGAATAAGATGGAAATCCTCAAGTGGTCACTGTTAGGTTCCATCTTATCAAATTTGTTACTTGTTCTTGGTTCATCACTCCTCTTTGGAGGGATTATTAATATTGGCAAGGAGCGTCCACTAGACAAGGTAAGTGTAAAAGTGTACATATTCCATGGTATATCACCATTATTCAAAGATCAGTCAGTAACAATAAGATATGTAACCGTGTTAACTTTTTGTGATCAATCTATTTTAACAGAGACAAGCAGATGTAAGCATAGGCCTTCTGTTGCTGGGAGTTCTTTGTCATATTGCTACCCTAGTGTCTAAATACACAAGTAGCACCGGAGATAGCATAAGCTCAAGCTCAGTTATGCAATTATCAAGATCATGCGCTATAGTAATGCTAATTGCTTACTTTGGAAGCCTCCTGTTCCAGTTGAAAACCCATCGTCAAATATTTGAGCTTGAAGAGGTACAACACTTTCTTCACTAAGTCAAGATGCTGAGTGGATTTCAATAGATGATGCAGAGGGTAGGAGCAATTTTGTTTCTAGTAAAGTTTTTGCATGTATCACTATTACAGTCGAGTTCTATATCTCAATTCTCAACTAAGGATGATAAGAATGGTGCCAATAGTTGTAATTATTATTGTGAACAACAGAACAACTGCATTTTCTACGGTAGGTAAGCAAACATTTTTTTGGGTTGTCAGATAGGGAAAAACCTGCATAGTAATGGCATTGTCCACTTAGCTGCAATTGGGAATCATTTACCCATATTTTAATTCTGTCTAAAATTAGTTCTCTGATTCTTTCTGTTTCTTTTTAGCAGTATGTTTTCTCTGTTTTGAATTCAAATATCAGAATCTTTGAACTGTAGGTATTGTGGAGTTTAACAAATAAAAACACATTAAACAAGATTGTTATTTTTCATGCTTTTGGACATGGTGCACCTTTTCAAACTTACTGATTAAACCCATCTTCTCATAACACTTATTTGGGCGAGCATTAAATTGCAGGACAGTTCATATAGCAGCAGCAGTGAAGATGATGCTACAGACAAATCAGTTATAGGATTTGCCAGTGCAGTGGTCTGGTTGATAGGGATGGCCGCGGTCACTGCTATGTTGTCTAGTTATGTTGTTACCACAATAGAGGTATAATTTGGAAGATGAAGAACATTTATAAACATGGAAGTCATTTTCTCTTCATCACCCAAAATCATCTGGATTGACTACTGTAACAATCTCTATTAACAGGAAGCATCAGAATCAATGGGTATCCCTGTCAGGTTCATTAGTATTATCCTACTACCTATTGTTGGAAATGCAGCAGAGCATGCAGGCGCTATCATATTTGCCTTCAAGAACAAAATCGTAAGGACATATCCAATGTTTCTACTACTTGTCAAGGTTGTACATATTATGCAAGTTCAGTTCAGATTATCCAAGTTAACCGGTAGATGTTATGTAGGATATCAGCCTGGGAATTACTCTTGGATCAGCAACTCAAATATCGATGCTTGTGGTGCGTAATTAATAGTAGTGTTCTTCGACTTCGAAGTACTTTTTTTGGTATGATTATCTTTAGGTTTTTTAACATCAGTTTATTTATTCTTCATGATTAGGTACCAGTCATTCTAATAGTGTCCTGGGTGAATGTCATCCCTATGGATCTTGACTTCAACCTTCTTGAGACTGGATCATTGGCTATGGCAGTAATCACCACCGCATTTGCACTTCAGGTAATAAAAATAATTGCTAACAGATGCACCATTTTTTTTTTTGGTCAAGACAACAAATATCGGATGAATTTGATGTCTATAATTTTGCAGGATGACAAATGGCATTACTTGAAGGGTTTCAATCTAGTATTTTCCTATATCGTCATAGCGATGTGCTTTTTCGTCATGAAGGCTCTCCCAAGTAAGCGCACTGCACATTAATACATAATCATGCCTGTACATTTAATCTAATGCATTCATGTAAAGGAATTTCTGCATATTACAGAAGTTCAGTAAAACGAGGCTTTGATCTAACCGGGATAGAAATAAGCATAGATACTAATCTATCGAAAATTAATCACATTTTGTGGAAGATATTGGCTGGTTTTTATCTATGTAAATAGAGTAACATCCTTAAATAACTTATAACTCATTTATTTTTCTACTTGGTGGATACTTCTGCACACAGCGCCAAACAAGGAAGATGCTTAAACTGCATACAGGGAAGAAATGTGTTGTTTTGAACCGAATCAAGAGATCGATGAGACGAGGCATCCATGTGAATTGAAGATTGTAAGCTAGATCGGTGAGCTCCTGATGAAGCCGTTCATCATCACGACGGGTTCAGCTAATTAATCAGCCACAACACCAGTGCATATATGGTAGGTTCATCTGAAGCGACGGGAACAAGATTACTGATAGATGTTTTGATTGCTTTGGTGTTTTCAGGTGATTAGTGTAGATTTGGGAAATGATTTTGAGGTGCTTGTAGGATGGTGTTTTCAGTGTAAACCCTTAATTGGGTCAATGTGTTACATCTCTTCTTTATTAATGAAATGAGGCAGAGCTTCTGCCTTCATTTTAAAAAACAAGATTACAGTAGCCTCGGTTCTTTTTGCCTATCCTAGTGTGGTCGAGTGACGGTCTGACTTGAGGAAAACAATTTTTTCGTCAGCACTTATTTTAGTTTCATTTTATCCATGCTAGGCACTTTGGATTGCCTAACTAGTGGCTTGCATACGCGCATAAGGATATTATACAAGGGAAATATTTTGGTGCTTGTAATGAATATATACACCATATGTTTGTTTCAACATAATGGTCTTACTCGTGGGGAGTTACTATAAGAGTACAGGACTCCTATAAAGGAAATAACTAATAAGTGATTTAATTCAAATAACAATTGTAACATGGAGTAAGATCAAACTTTATAGTGATGGCATCCAGATGTAGTCACTACAACAACACAGTTAATTTAAGGAAAAAACGACTTAAACCCACACAGAGCACCAAACATGACAATTAGAGATGACACCACCACCACAAGCCGACAAACGTCCAAACATGTAGTAGGACCTTCTATGAGACACCTCCACACGCTCGGCCCGAGCCTCCACGGCTGGCTACAACGACCTCCCATGACCAGCCATGGCGAGCACCAAATTTGGAGGGAAGTAACCTCCTCACTGGTTGCCCCTTGGCCAGGAGGTGTCGCATCTGGTTGAGGAAACACTTCACACTGTTCCACCTCCTCACTTCTTGCCCCACATTTGGCCTCCTCCGTTCACACGCCTTGCTAGTGTGCCCTCACCTCGACCAACTCCACCTCGTGCCGCCATGTCCATCAATCTTCTCTTCACAGGTGCACCACCTGCTCTTCCGTATACCGTCCGCCGTTGTCACTCACGTACCACCCATTTCTTCCACGTTAGATCTAGACAGTGACCAAAACCGAGCTCCAACCCCAAAGCCGTAGTCCCAGCTTGCCACACATTTTCCGGTGGCCCATTTAGGTGGCAACGAGGTCGGGAGGGACGGGAAGGTGGCGACGGGTTAGGGTTTGGGTTGTAGCTTGTGTCGCCCATGCAGGGCACTAGTTTCCTCTCTCCCTCATAAATTTTGTGACTTATGAGAGCAAAAATATAGAATTGCAATTTGATTTGAAAAGGGTCTAAACAGGTACATGATTCTTTTTCCCGTGTGTGTGTGGAGGGCTCTATCCATACTTTTGTAAAAGAGTAAATTCTAAGTCCTTCCCTCATCCAAAATAACTCAGTTCTTTGAACGACATGTGTCTAGCATAAATCTCAGGAAAAAAAAACTATGTCCTTCCCTGCAAGAAGTACACAAACTGCATAATTTTCTTCCTACATGAAATACACAAACTTGTAAAACGCTTATTTCAGTACATTAACTTACGAAGTGTGTGCGAAGCAAAGTCAAAACAGTACACCGTACCTCATCTTGCTTATGTGGATGCTGATTATGCCACACATACGCGTATACATGACTAGGGTACTAGGCACGTTATATTTGAAAACAACCGTACTAAGAGTGATTTTACAGTTTTTGAGAAGGTACCGAGAGGTACCACATTTTCTAGTGTAAAATTTGGTACCTCTCGATACCTCTAGTACTAAGAGGTATGAAAATTTATACTAAAAATTTTGGTATCTCTTGGTACCTCTCAAGAACGGTAACATTCCTCATGTACTTAGGTTTCTATTTTTTCTTTTATCTCTCTTTATCCCTGCACCCTTCATCTGAGCATCTATACCTTATGGTTAGGTGAATATGTATATGCTTACATGCAATTAGAATCACCGTATATGTTAGTAAGATTAGCCATGGTGTGTTGTTTTAGCCTTGGTTTACACAAACTACAAAAGTTCCTACATGGAAACTGGCATTTTATAAGTTTTTAGGTACTATATTGCACATACCTCTTAAGTTCATATACCGTTCATATAATTTACCCCTTTTTTTTAAAAAAATACATGTATCAAAAGTTTGCACGAATCCTAAAGTACCATCTGGGCAAACTTGTACATTATATAACAGTCTATAGGCCATCAAGACTATCTTGTCATGTGTCCATAGCCCAGCTCTCTCCTCGCTTATTTCTGATCCTTCTCCTATCTGTTGCCCTCAGGTAATATGTGTCTGCACATTCTTTGTGTGTGTACATGAAGTTTGAGAGGCGTTTTGCTCAAGACCGCGCAACGATTCCATATGACACCGCATCGCCGTCCATGCCTATCATGTTCATCCAGAGCCCCTGTTGATGATCTTCAGATAAGAGAAAAGCACAAAAATTAAAGAAGGCTCGCTTATTGATCATGTCAAGGATAGGTATCGACGGCGATGCGCTGGTTATGGCCATGGTTGTGCGGTTCTTGCGCAATAACGTTTCGATCTCTATCTCCTCCTCTCTCCAAAGTTTTTCTTTCTTTACTCTGATGGAACAACGCATGCATTTACTGAGTTTGTTTCCTGTTCTTCCTCGTCTCATGTTCTTGAATGGTTTGATCGCTCTTGTTCTTCCTGCGATTTCCTTGTCCATCATTATCTCAGAGCATGCATGAAAGCTATATAAAGATGGAACCTTTTTTAAATTTTGTTGATGATGACTAATTTGATTTGTTGCTAGCTACTTCGGCCCTTGCCTAGAACTTCAGAAATATAAACTACGATTACCATGAAGAACAGGTGTGTGCAACTTTATTTGTGGTATTGATGAAAATTCAATCTAGTATACATCATGCATGATCCAGTAGCTCGATCGATTAGATTCATCTAACCTGGATCTATTTTTGCTTACCTAACTGTAGCTTTTTATAGTAGGATTCATTCTTGCATACTTTCCAATGCTCTTGTAACTGAGTTTTCAGAGTTCTCCACTTGCAATAACATATATTTTGGTTGTCTTTCCATGAAGCAGATTAGATGGCTAGATATATGGTAAATGATCTGAAAAATATAAAAAAAGATTACAGGCACTGTTTGACAATAATTAATTGAATCTATATGCAACTTATCTTTCAGTACATTGCACTGGAATTTGCCATTTGCTAATACTTGCTGCTTTTCCGTAGTGACTATGGGCTTCATGTCAGAACTACTTACCTCTATTTTGGAGGTTTAAGAGTATAATATTATCGGTCCCCTTATTGCATTTTTTCTCAATTTATGCAGGTAACAAATGCTTGCAAGTCTGCTATTTCAAGCATTACCTCTAATGGTCAGGCAAGAGAAGACCAAAGATTGTACTCGGCCAGCCATCTCGTTACATCAATGTTTGCACGGTGACGTGACTCTTGATGCATTATTTGCTCGATCATATATATGTATAATATAGCCAGCCCTCATGCATAATTCATGTGAGAAGATCGAGCAAGAGTGGTCCAGCCGTCCAAGAAGCCATGTATAAAACCACAAAAGTTCCAACACATTGATCATTGATGCCTGCTGCCCTACAGCATCCAGAGAGCTATAAATTCGCACCATCATCAATTCATCATCTCCAATATATGCAGCTGCAAGTTTCATACATGGATGTGGTCTTGTTGCTATCCTCCATTATCTAAAAAAAAAACTTCTTGTTTCTATCCTGATGATCAGAGTTGCCTGATGAACGATTGATGTATTTTTTGGGTCTCTGCGTGGAATTGCACAGACAAATACCCGGTGGTCTAGATTCCAGAAATGTTATCAGTGACATCGTGACAATATGTGTGCAGGCTAGGTGACAAAGGAGGTACAGGTAGGTAACACACATCTGTTGTGCTAGCAGCGTGCAAGCAAGCAGACAATCATCCATGGTATTAATATTCACTGCTGTAGGACATGGTGTTTACTCCCCAGAATGCAGGCCCGGCATGGATCAGGGGCCAATTAACATTATGTAGTAGTGCAATCTTTGCCCTGTTCTGTATTTACATAGATGTGCCAGATAAGCTACAGTACATCAAGAATGACAGGAGTGCATCAAATTACTGAAGACCATAATCGATATTGGGAAATTGCAAATGAGTGGTGGCCGGTCTGCAAAAACTTTTTTCTCATGAAATATAGACATTGCTCAGGCGACCTTAATTTAGAAAATAATTTCAAAGGTACTTTAGAATGGTCAAAGCCCAGTTCTGTGATAGACACTGACGTAGACAATGGGATGCATGATGCCAATTATATTTTCTTTCATGCTCATACAAGTGCTTATACTATTAATATGAACGTGTACTCTGGGTCAGCCAGGCA
Source organism: Oryza officinalis (assembly GCA_008326285.1). NCBI lineage: Eukaryota > Viridiplantae > Streptophyta > Magnoliopsida > Poales > Poaceae > Oryza > Oryza officinalis. Next base: position 22,623,607 of record BDMV01000002.1, read on the forward strand.
CACGATTTTTTTTTAAAAAAAAACTGACACATGATTGTCAATTTTAGTAGCGATAGCAAAATAGGACGTATGAAGTTTAAACGTAGTGAACCATGACTCTATCAACCCAATCCAATCATGCTCCTTACGAAAAGTTTTAGACAAGATAAATTTTAGGTTTGGGAGTGTCTAGATTGAAAATTTTAGTCGCTTTTCTATCCGCTTGGATGGCAATCCAATGGTTCTCATCACTCCCACTGTTATTAAAAAACAGGTTCATTCTTTCTTAGGTATATATAAATATATTGTTCATAGGAATCATGGCATGGATCAACAAGGAGGCACTTATAAGCCAAGTGATCAAGTTAAGCTAAGGTGCAAACTTGTCACGTAGTGATAAAGCTTGAGCTCCACTTGATACGCTCACGGCTCTGGTTGGGCCGATCTTTCGATGAGTTGATGTTAACTACGATTTGGGAGAAATGTTGATGACCTGACTACAACCGTAAGAGACATTGTTGTGTTACACTTTAGCGATCGATACACCTCTCCGTGGGTTGTTGATATTGCTGATACAGATCAACCTAATTCCTACAAGCAAATCGAAGAAACAAACAAGAACAAGATAAAAACAATCTAATATTGCAAATAAGAATTGAAAACATATGATAAGTTGGGATTCCAAAGACAAGTAATTAGACGGTCTAGCCGACACGCGTAAGTACAAGGTAAAGTAGCAATGACTAAAACTTTAATCTAACAAAACCCGAGAAACCCCAAAGGGGTACCTAGCTATTTAAAAAGGTGGGAGGATAACCAAGGGGTCCCTAGGGTCTTGCTCCACCAGGTTGGGGTGCACCCCACATGGGTCCCAATTGGGCTAGAGTCCTAGATGAAGTTACAAGCCCATAGGCCCATTATAGGTGACACAACACCTTGTTTCTTTAATTACAAATGACTGAGATGAAATTCGGAGATGAGGCTGAATTCATTTGAAAGAGAACTCCAAGAGTTTTCTATCAAGTACTCATGGGTCCAAAACGAAGCTCGTATGCATATTTGGTGGCCATTTGAATTCAGCAGTGTAGCAGGTGACCTAATTGGATTCCAGAACTTGGATAGCTTGATCTTGACATCTTTCGGTTGACTTATAATGTGAGCAATGGTTGTATTGATAGTAGTCATGGTCACATCATCCTCCCTTTCTTCACGGAAAACCATCCTCGGTTTTTCCATATGGTTCTCATCGCGTAGTGCATGGTCTTGCCCATGGAATTGTTTAGAAGAAAACAAACGCAACAAACTTTCGTTATGTAATATGATCAGTTCTTTAGCAACATGCTTAAAATCAGCGCAGAAAGAATTATCAATAGGAATACCATGTTCATTTATTAGTTGCGGCATGGATATAAGTGAAGCATTATCACACAACTCTTTTTATCATAAGGAACAGTAAGAAAATCAACTTGTGACAAAGACATCTCAGCAATTGGTTCCACTAATGGTTGCTCTACTATAGCATGAAAAGTGGACATGTGTAGCTCAGCTTAAGAATACTCACCTTCATTTATCTCAGCACCATTTAATTTACCTTGCAAACTTTCTTCAAACATCGCAAGTACTTTATGCTTCTCCTCTTTCTTCTCAAGTACATCATTCTCCTTCTTTTGTTGAATGTTCTGAACTCCCTATAAAACATTAGTAACATGAGACACAAAAGATTGCTCCTCTAATATTTGCACATCATCATTGCACAAGGATATAGGATATTCAGAAATAGGAGATAAATCACATTGTTCATGCTTTCTCGCATTTAATATGATTTGACTCTCAATGCTACGAGCAAGCATGAACAGGTGTCCAATATCCAATATGATTATATGTCATATTAGCAAGCACAACCTGAACTTCAGAATTAAGCCCCTTGAAAAATCTGCGTATTGTGTTTTTATTGCATTCTTTTAGATCACTATAGATGATACAAACATGAAATTCATGGATGTACTCCTTAATAGTTTTATCACCTTGTTTTAGATGTTCTAATTTCTCAAGAAGAGTACATTTGTAATAAGAACTCACAAAATGCTTTCTCATCATGGTTTTGCATTCATCACAAGTAAACCCTGTGCTCCACTCGATACGCTCAGGGATCTGGTTGTCCCGATCTTTCGGTGAGTTGATGATAACTACAATTTGAAAGAAACGTTGACGACCCGATTACAACCGTATGAGATGTTTTTGTGTTGCACCTTAGCGATCGATACACCTTTTCATGGGTTGTTGATCTTGCCGGTGCAGATCAACCTTATTCCTGCAAGCAAATCGAAGAAACGAGCAAGAACAAAATAAAAGCAATCTGATATTGCAAATACAAATTGAATACACATGATAAGTTGGGATTTTAAAGACGAGTAATTAGGTGGTCTAGCTGACACACGTAAGTACAAGGTAAAGTAGCAATGGTTAAATTTTAATCTAAACAAAACCCGAGAAACCCTAAAAGGTTACCTAGCTATTTAAGAGGTGGGAGGACGACCAAGGAGTCCCTAGGGTCTTGCTCCACTAGGTTGGGGTGCACCCCACATGGGCCTCGCTTGGGCCAGGGTACCAGATGAAGTTACAAGTCCATAGGCCCATTATAGGTGACGCAACACCTTGTTTCTCTAATTGTGGATGACTAAGATGGAATTTTGAGATGAGATCAGATTAATTGGAAAGAGGACTCCAAGAGCTTTCCATCAAGTACTCATGGATCCAAAACAACGCTCGTATGCATATTTAACGGTCGTTTTGTCATGCCCTGATTTTTGTTCGAGATTAGAAATCATTAAATAAATCATTTCTAGAATTTATATTAAATTGTGAAGCAATTTAATAAGTAAAATTAATGAGGGAATTAAAAATTTCCTTTAAAAATCATGGCTGGGGGATATTTTTGTAATATTCTCCATGCTCTAAAGTACTCTCTGAAATTTTCCGTGAATTTTCAGAGCTCAAGAAGTAATTTTAATAATACAAATATAATTTAATCAATTAAACAAATGAAAAACAAATTTAATTCCTATTCTTGGGTCTGGGCCATTTTCGGCTCATCCTCCTCCCGAAGTCCGTTTCCCCTTCCCGTGGCCACCCTCTTCTCTCCTCCCTCCTTCCTGGGCTGTCGGCCCATTTGCCTTCCCTCTCCCGCAAATCTACCTTTCCTTCCTCCCTGGCCCAGCTCGCCGCTCGACCCGCTCGGCCTCCCCCTCAAAGTCCTCTTTACCTCCCCAGCTAGCCTCCTCTCTCTCCCTCTCGCCAAAAGGTGGGACCGTGGGGCCCACCTATCAGCTTCGTCTCCCACCTTCGGCCGGGAGAACCGGCCTCTCCCTGCCCACGTCGTCGTGTACACCTCGCCGCCTCCCCACTCCTGCCCTCGCCTCAAACCACGTGGACCGGTCCCTGCCCACATCCCGCTCCTCAACACCCCACTTTTCCCAATTTTTGCGCTCGTTTCGGGCCGCTCGTCCCCACGTTGGCCCCCTTTCCGCCTAGTAATTCCGCCCCTCCCCGGCCACCTCACCGCCTCCCGGCCCTATAAAAACCCTCTCCCGAGCTCCCTCTCCTATTTTCCCTCTCCCCTGAGCTCACCGCCCTCGCAAACCCCCTCTTTGTCGCTTCCTCTCTCTCCGGCCTCGCCAACGCTCATCCGGTCGCTGCTCGTCGCCACTAGCGCCACCACTACTAGCTTCACGGGGCCGTGAGCTATCCCGGCCGCCGCTCCGCTCCCCAACCCGACACCGAAGCACCGCTCCTACCGTCAACTCGAGGCCGCCGCCGCATTCGCCGTCTCCGGCCGGCGACCGCCGCTGCTCTAGCCTTTGCCGCGTTGCACTGAGGCCACCTTCGGCTCCACTGTACCACGGAGCAGCTCGGACACCCCTCTGCGTTCACCGGGAGCCACTGGACCGCCATCCACGAGGAGCGCCGCCTTCCACCGCCGCCGAGCCACTTCCGCGGCCGCACCTCCCATCGCTGACGCCCCTCGGTGAGCATCTTCTCCTCCTCCCCACCCTCCTCCGCCACCCCGTGTGTGTTGTCGCGCCGGTGGTTGCGTCGGTGACCTTTGGGCCACGCGTCACCGCTTCCCAGTCGGCCGGCTGATAAGCACCTCCCCGACTGCCTGTGGTCGTCGGATTCACGCTCGGGTGAATTCGGGCCATCCACATTGCTGCCTTGGAGCCATCCCGCATCGGCGCCATCTCGGTGCCACGTTGGCTCCACCTCGCCCTCCTTGTCCGTCGTGGCCGCCACGTGGTTGTCACGTGGCGCGCCCGCGCACGATGCACGTGTGGACCCGGTCCACCGTGCGCCACCCTCTTTGAGTCATCAACAGGTGGGGCCCGCTTGCCGGCGCCACCTCTCCCCTCGGCTGACGTCGTAAACCGGATTTATTGCGCAATAAATTGAGTTTAATTCTAGAAATCCATTTAAATAACTCAAAACTTCTTAAATTTATAACTAATTCATACGAACTTCAAATTGGGTCATTCAACTTGCAAAATTCATCTAAAATTGAGATCTGCATGTTTGTGTTCTTTCCATGTACTGTTTATGTGGTTTTTATTAGGGTTTTTTCTCATTTTGTGTGTCAACATGTAGATTTTGTCGTTTTGGAAGATCACGCTCGCGAGGAAAAAATTCGAAAGATTAATTGAAGAAGCTAGGCATGTCACCCATTCCCCTTGAGCACGTTGAGACTACTTTATAAAGTGTTTTACCGTTTGCTAATAAATTGCATGTTTTGCTAATCACATGGGATTATGGAATAACCTATCTGCTTGCTTGCTTGTGCCACCTTTATTTGATATCCATTCTTTGTCAAACCTTAGGTGATAAGACTAGCTTGTATTACTCATGTTGACCTAGCTAGAATTACATATGCTTAGCCATGCTTAATTACCACTAGCTCACATAATAGGATAATCACATTATCTACTTTTAGTATATTGACGAGATGCGAACTCGAGACATCTGGCCATGTTTCATTGGTCGTAATTATACAACTAAAATATGGCTTAATAATGGGCTATGGGTGCATGGTTTTGATGATTACACCCATGGCAATTACGGATCGATTCGCGGGAAACCCTGGAAGACTTACAGTGCGTACCACAAGTAAGAATGGATAACTGTTGAACTTGCAGTATAGCTCTTTCCTTTCCGATGTTCCCAGGCAAGGGTGAACATGATGGAGTTTGAATGGGCCCTGTGACGGTCTATGCGGCTTCCAGATTCGCCTAGGCATAAGGGGGGCTGCCTACCTTGGTTTAAAGATGGGGGCAAAACCTGCAGTATGGTGCTTTTGGTCAGGGGGAGTTATGCGAAGGGTCTTGTCACGATCTCCCCCTTTGTAGTACCATGGTGGTACTTTGGGGCATGGCAACATGTGTGAAATTGTGTCTTGTGGGTACAGTTGTACACCTTTGGCCAGAGTAAAACTATTTGAATAGCCGTGCCCGCGGTTATGGGCAATCGACCAGTTTCACCATGATTAGTCCCACAATTAATTAACTTGACTTAATCAACTGGTGTAGTTTAGGTGGTTTGGTTGAGCCTGTTCAACGTGGTGTAGCATTGTTCAGTGAATATTTAATCTTGCCTTAGTTAATCAACTATTTTACTGTTTTAAACTATAAATGTTTACAACCGCCTTTACACAAATAGACACAAACCTTCCTTTGTTCCCCCTTGCATGTATGCGTTGTTGGTGTGGCTTGCTGAGTACGGTGGTTGTACTCAGCCTTGCTATTATTCCCCATTTTTAGAAGTGTAGTATTTGTAAGTTGAAGATGAAGTTTGAAGACCAAGGCTTATACCCCAGTTGAGTTTTACCTGTGGAGTGGAGCTGAAGCCCTGCTAGGATCGTCCCCTTTTCCGCTGCTGTAGCTTTCATTTCGGTGTAAGCACTAAGTGCCTCTTCTGTAAGTATTTAAACTTTATGTACGTTTGGATCTGTATATTAATTTGTCCTTTTGTGTACCCTAGCTTGATTCCTGGACAGAAATTTATATATGAAATAGTCTGAAAATTTGGCTAAAATTTTTAGGCGTGACACGTTTGAACTCAGCAGTGTAGCAAGGGACCGAATTGGATTCCAGAACTTGGATAGCTTGATCTTGATATCCTTCGGTTGACCTATGATGTGAGCAATGGTTGTATCAATTATAGCCATGGTCGCATCATGTAGGGTATGTATTCTAGCTCTTCCTCCGAATATACAAGCATAACTTAAAATGGAATCTTACTGAGGAGCTTTTTTATATTTACCAAAAGCTTGGGTTGTACTCTTTCAAACTCTTTTGCTCTCTCGTCAAAACTCCTTCGAAGTGCTTGTGGGGCCTGTGATGCGATCCTAATCGACCAATAACATGTACACCTTTTGCCCAAACTCCTCTACCCTTCCTCTCGTAGATAGGTATCCCATGTTCATATCATCATATGGGAACCATAATCCCCTAACGTTCACATCTAAAACCCAGATTTTTATGATATTAATCTAGTGGTCTTTCCATGTTCTCTTGCATCTTCTTTCATTGTCTTCTTGGAGCTAACATTCATATCATGTCAATGTACTAGGGAAATGTTGATAACAATCAAAATCGAAAGCATGGAGTACCGATTGCGTGAGGGCTAGTCCTCACAATTAATTGGCTGAACCATCAACAGTGTTCCTCACTGATCGGTAGTAATTATCTAGCCATTGTGAAATGGTGAGAAGATAGCTAGCTTTTGCTCTATGGATAACCATGGCAAATTCTTGTCTAAAACGATCTCAACAGACAAAAAAAAAAGAGGATTGATGTTTCTGAAGATCTCAGTGTTTCTTGTTATCTAGATACTCCAAGACATTGCAATAATGATCTCCATGTAGAAAGGGACTTACTACTTGATTTTCATATCTTCAATTGCCTCCTTCACTAAGACATTTCTCATTCTTGTAGGACAAAGAAAATTCCAGCATTGTTGCGCAAAAGGACTTCTGAAAAGAGATGTTGAAGAGTTTCTTCATGCCTCAGATTGCACATAACACAGTGTTAGTCTGGTCCATCAAAAAAAATTTTCTTCTCAGAAGGTTTCTGTGGAAATTATGGGTACCGGATACCCACTCGGCTAGCTTATCTGACTGACCATAGGGGATAGGTTATGTCTCATGATTATGTAAACCGGCTATGACTTGGGTATTACATTACCATTGAGATAAGATAATGGCTCATAGTCCAAAGTTGGTAAGATAGAGGAGTCCGACTTAGAATATGAGTAGATCTCCGACTTGTAAACCCCCCTCCGAGACTATATAAGGAGGGTAGGGGTGTCTCTTGAGGGATAGGTGGATAGATAGAGACACAAGTACACGAGTACACAAATCCACGAAATCAAGAGATCAAGAGATCAATAAAACCACTCGGCGGATCGAATCCCCGAAACAGGAGTAGGGTATTACCTCTCGTTAGAGAGGGCCTGAACCTGTCTAAACCTCTTTGCATACTAACCCATCGTGTTTGGCGCTTGACTGCTACCCCCAATTTCTATTGCCGAAACCAAGTTTCGACAGTTGGCGCGTCAGGTAGGGGCAGTGCGTCAAGTTTTCTTCTTCATCTCGCCGACAAGCGCGATGGGATCTTCATCAGGCATCAACGACTTCGCCCTCCCTCCGGGGCAGGCGTTCAGCTTCGGCAGCCTCAACTTCATCACCGACAATTTTGGCAAGACCTCTCTCCTCGACTCGGATTCAAACCAGTCGGGAAGGGGAAACCTCGCGGCGCCGTTTGGGTTACCAAACGACGCTAGAACCTACCACAATCTTCTATCTTCGAGTTGGAATCGATCCACTTGGGAGAATCTTCTTCATCATCATGCCGCGGTCCGAGCTCCAGAGAAATTGCCGCCATGATTCAACCACTCGGATCGCGCTCATCTACTGAGATCGCAGACTACCTCAGCTCTTCCAACTTCGACGACCTCTACGACATCTCCACGAACGACTTTGACGACTCCGACTTCGACTACGATTATGCTCCGGAGTTCTTCAACATCCTCATGGCCAAAGTTGCCGAGACCGACTCAGCCATGGCCTGTAGGATTGCACAAGAGGAACGAGCCAAGACCGACATCGTCTTCACCGTCGGCCGTCTTCGTCATCGCCGACTGGTTTCTTCACCTCCACGGATTCTGTTGCCGACTGGTGTTTTCACTTCCATGGTCGTGCATCTTTGTCACGTTGTTGGGAACCTTCACCTCCACCATTGGTTGCCTCCACGCTGCTTTTTCGGTTGGTGTCTTGGTCGCCGTTGATGGACGACATTGCCCCTAGATCGGCCACCTCTACCGTCACCGGTGGAAATATCAAAAAGCTAAGTCATCATCAATTTTCTTCTTTATATGATATTTTCTTTCTCCTCTGCCTCACTACATCAACTGATCCTCCGTTGAGCAGTGAGTCGGGGGCTACAGATGTTATATCATATTTTTGAGTTAATTTTTCTAATATTTATCTCGATTGCTTGCGAAATAATCCGAGTAAAAAAGTACCCATCGAGTTATGAAGCTCTATTTCTCTATGCTTTCCGTTTGGTTTGTCGATGGATAGTTGCGCTTGGGCCGAATCCTAGCACCCGGGGGCTCGTTGGATGGAGTGTATAACGCAAGGTGCTACTCGGAAGAAATCAAAAGCATAGAGATAAGATAATTTGTTTTAATTTGTTTTCTGCTCAAAACAATTACGAAAGTACCCGAGTAGTAAATTCCGATATGTGAAACTTTGTTCCATTAATGACGAACTCATATTAATGACTAGTCGGGCAGAGTATTTAAACGTGAGGAGTCATCTACTCGGGGAAATCAAAACCAACAAGAGAAGAAATACACACTTATAAATATTTTGAAATGCTTGAATTTTCCTCAAGTACTATGTTTGCATCAGGTACTACTCATCCTACGTGTTTATACTGCAGGGTCGATCAATTATACATCATCGTCGGCATGCCTTCGCCGTCGCCGACTGGTGTTTTCGCCTACACGGTTGAATGGTGATATCACCGTTGTTGGGCTTCTACGACTTCATCGTCGGCCTGCCTTCGCCGCCGCCGACTGATGTTTTCCACCTACACGGTTGATTGGTGACATCACCGTTGTTGGGCGTCTACGACTTCATCGTCGGCCTGCCTTCGCCGCCGCCGACTGGTGTTTTCGCCTACACGGTTGATTGGTGACATCACCGTTGTTGGGCGTCTACGACTTCCTCGTCGGCCTGCCTTCGCCGTCGTCGACTGGTGTTTTTCGCCTACACCGTTGATTGGTGACATCACCGTTATTGGGCGTCTACGACTTCATCGTCGGTCTGCCTTCGCCGCCGCCGACTGGTGTTTCCGCCTACACGATTGATTGACGACATCACCGTTGTTGGGCGCCTACGACCTCATCGTCGGCCTGCCTTCGCCGCCGCCGACTGGTGTTTCCGCCTAAACGGTTGATTGGACACATCACCGTTGCTGGGCGTCTACGACTTCCTCGACGGCCTTCCTTCGCCGCCGCCGACTGGTGTTTCCGCCTACATGGTTGATTGACGACATCACCGTTGTTGGGCATCTACGACTTCATCGTCAGTCTGCCTTCGCCGTCGCCGACTGATATTTCCGCCTTCACGGTTGATTGGACATATGACCGTTGTTGGGCGTCTACGACCTCATCGTCGGCCTGCCTTCGCCGCCGCCGACTGGTGTTTCCGCCTAAACGGTTGATTGGACACATCACCGTTGCTGGGCGTCTACGACTTCCTCGACGGCCTTCCTTCGCCGCAGCCAACTGGTGTTTCTGCCTACACGGTTGATTGACGACATCACCGTTGTTGGGCATCTACGACTTCATCGTCGGTCTGCCTTCGCCGCCGCCGACTGATATTTTCGCCTTCACGGTTGATTGGACACATCACCATTGTTGGGCGTCTACGACCTCATCGTCGGCCTGCCTTCGCCGCCGCCGACTGGTGTTTCCGTCTACACGGTTGATTGGACACATCACCGTTGTTGGGCATCTACGACCTCATCGTTGGCCTGCCTTCGCCGCCACCGACTGACGTTTCCGCCTTCACGGTTGATTGGTGACATCACCGTTGCTGGTGGTCTACGACTTCATCGTTGGCCTGCCATCGCCGCCGCCGACTGGTGTTTTCGCCTACACGGTTGATTGGTGACATCACCGTTGTTGGGTGTCTACGACTTCATCGTCGGCTTGCCTTCACCGCCGCCGACTGGTATCTCCGCCTACACGGTTGGTTTTCACGCCACCGTTGTTGGGCGTCTACGTTTTCATCGTCGACTAGTTCTATTGCTTCTACTTCGCAAGCTTCGCTACTTCACCAACCACGACGTCTCCAAGAGACTCAACATGACATCTTCAATGTGTATCTTCACTCAAGCAATGGCTACTCAATGACAAGCTATAGTTCTTGATTCTATGATCAGTTGTTTCCCAACTAAGCATAGAGTTGGGGGCTACACAAATACAAGACTCAAAATCTTCGCTCCAGAGCAAGCTTTCTACTTCAGCAACTCCAATATTTTCGTCGACAACTTTGGCTCTCAGTTGATGCTACAGTCTACTTCATGTTTTTCTTCATGTGAAGCATTATCAACGACTACGACATCAAGTTCTATGGCCATCATCATAAATCAAGAAGTGTTGCACTAATCTTTGCCACGCACACGAGTTTGGACTTCGTCTACACTAAAATTTGACTGGGACACTAACGCCGCCATCTTCATCAACATCTTGCCATGTCTCTTCGGCATTACCTATTCTGCTACTGTTGACGGACAACTTTGTTTCTACAACTGGTTGTTTTTTCTGCTACGGATCGTCATCACCACCGGTTGCGTCTGTCATAATTGGTTGGCCTATTACGCCGCAACTGATTAGTATTTTCATCTTCATCGTCCGGCTATCTTCGTCGTTGCCGACTGGTAGTCTCGTCGTCATTGCTGGCCTACGTCGTCGCAGCGGATGTGCATCTTCATCTTCAACACCGACTTGCTTTGGTCGCCAATGACTGTCGTCATTACTGCTGGTCACGTTTATCACCGCCGACTATTTTTCTTCGTCTCCATGGTTAGTGGATTTCGCCATCACTGTTGATGGGCAACTATGTCTCCACCACCGACATCTTCGTTACCTTTGATGGGCAATTTTATCTTCACATTGGTGGGCTCGTTTCCGTGCCGACTGCATCAGTTGTCACCAATGGATAACTTCGACTGCGACAGAAGGATAAGTGACATGCTCGGGGGCTTACTATCTCTAGCACCAGGATCATACCTTTAATCTTCAATATTGGGCTTATCCTGGATTTATGCAACATGAATTCATGGCCACGAGCTTATCTCCTATATTCATGGTCTGGATCAATCATTATTTTCTACAAAGGTCACAAGATAAGTTCTTGTGCCAGACGGGATTCAATTATCAAATCTATTTTGGTGTATCCCATGAGGGATAACTATTTGGATCAAAAGCTATTAGTTTGAGATGCGCTTGGTCTACGACACCCGGGAGATTTATCCCTCGGGAACTTATTGGGAGGTGATGAATCCTGATGGGGCAAGAGCTTCCGGATGGATGGAGATTGATGAGCATGAGCTCTCAGTTTCTTTGCATGACCTTGTGAACAGGAGTTTGTGAGGGGAATCTTGGAAAGATGAAGCGGCGCGGTGACGACGACGCTTCAGAGATTTGAGGGTATCAGTAGGCTTTCTCGTGTTTGGGCCGAGACCCATGAGAAGCTTACGGCCCATATTACAGGTGTGGCTCGACACGTGTCTCTAGGGACTTAAGCAGATTTGCTCTGGCAATATGCGCGTGTCTTATTGCCCAATGCCTTTTAAAATCCTTTCATACAGCAGTTATACAACTTGTTGAAGGTTGGTACGATGTAACTTGAAAGGTGACAAACAGTAAAGTTTTTATAACTGTCCTGATAACCTTTTTTATAGGTTGCAGGAGCTGTTTGGTTTTTACAAAGCATTTGATTTTTTATTTATCAATGCTGATTTGTCACCTTGGTATGCTCTTTTTACCAAGACCAATATTATGGCACGAGCTATTTAATATTTTGGTCGACTGATAAATTTATTAACTCATATTTTCTATTCATGAGAATTGATTGAACTGTATGTTCTGGGACGATTCGGGCACAACGACTCGGATAAGCATGAGCTTGCCGAGTGCTCGGATTTTTTACCCCTGAGGGTCGGCTGAGTATTTTGTTCTGAGATGACTCAGGTAAATTGACTCGGATAAGCATGAGCTTGCCAAGTGCTTGGATTCATTATACACTTTGCCTTGATTATAAGGTTATGTGTTATATGATCTTTTATGATTGCTTTTGGCTTAGGCTAGGCATTTATTTAACTCAGGAGAGTATAATTAATATAGTTCTTGACTATATGCTTAGTTTATTTAACTAAACACATAGTCGGGGGCTACACCTAATTAGGTGCATCAGTCGATGCACCTAAATATCTATTTTTGAAATTTTTGAGATGTTTTTCAGCCCTTCACAACCTTTCTATTGGATGAAAAAACACTCGGGAGACTCAGGCAGAGATGATGGAGGCACTCGGCGATAGAAGCACTCGGCTAGGGAGTTACTCGGCTGTGTGTGATTTTGGTTCGAGGCAAAGTTATCTCATCGACTGTGAAGGTCTCGGGGGCTACTGTGAAAATTATGGGTACCGGATACCCACTCGGCTAGCTTATCTGACTTACCATAGGGGATAGGTTATGTCTCATGATTATGTAAACCGGCTATGACTTGGGTATTACATTACCATTGAGATAAGGTAATGGCTCATAGTCCAAAGTTGGTAAGATAGAGGAGTCCGACTTAGAATATAAGTAGATCTCCGACTTGTAAACCCCCCTCCGAGACTATATAAGGAAGGTAGGGGTGTCCCTTGAGGGATAGGTGGATAGATAGAGACACAAGTACACGAGTACACAAATCCACGAAATCAAGAGATCAATAAAACCACTCGGCGGATCGAATCCCCGAAACAGGAGTAGGGTATTACCTCTCGTTAGAGAGGGCCTGAACCTGTCTAAACCTCTTTGCATACTAACCCATCGTGTTTGGCGCTTGACTGCTACCCCCAATTTCTATTGCCGAAACCAAGTTTCGACAGTTTCTTGAATTCAATCTAACATTGAGTAGCAGCCAAAAAAAAAAGACTTTGTGCCTTGGTTGTGAGCAACATTTCCATAATCAGTTAAAAGAATCTGGAATGTTTACAGTCCCCCATGAAACATTTGTATCCTTTAATTGATGAGCATTGATCTGAGTTCCAAATATATGTCCAAACATCCTTCTGGTCATACAGGTTCAGATCTTGTAGGATGGCCTGTTGGTCCTCAAACTGGTTGTAGGCTTCCACTGACGAACTGTTTAAAGATGTTCAATTCATCCAGTTCAGAAGCTGGTCTAAGTGTGATATCATGCATTGTTCTAAATGAAAAGAGATGTGGCATTGAGACTAAAAGAAACTGCCCATTCCATTGATCATTCCATAACATAAGAGGGTTCGCTTTGTTAGGCATACCCCTTGCAATAGAGCCTTGGAATATTACAGTAATCACGACAAGGATGTATCTGAAATAACTATGGGTTTTATGATTTCAATGTTCAATGTCAAAGTGAGCACAAATATCTCGAATTATTTCTGAAAGTTTTCTCTTGGTTGTTGTTTTTCTTTAAGGAGTTAATTTGTAAATGAATGCAACTGGTCTATGTGTAGGGGTTTTTCTTTCAACTTATGTACTAGTGAATATGTTGCATGATAAATCACATGAGTATATGAATTTATAGTGCTGATTTGAGCTTGATTATAATATTTTTTATTCATGTTTATACTCCAATGCATGCTAGTTAATTAGTTGATAAATTTATCTCCCTTGTTTTGCAACACATGCCCTAGAATTGTTGTAGGTACACTTCAAAGCTCTCAAAAAACATAAAGAGAATATGAAAAACTTGATGAAATCATTGTCGAAAGGGGGAGAAGAGATACCAAATGTGCATGATTTTTATTACAGGGAAAATTTCTTTCTTTTTGAAAGAGAGCATAATTTTTTCTTTTCGATTTTTAGCAATCCGATGCTTTTTACCACTTTTTTGTTTTGATTTATGTTTTGTGATAAATAATTGGCTTGTGAATTAATTTATATTGGTTTTGATATTTTGTGATTTATTGGCGAAGTGGTTTTGTTTCTGACTAGTTAGACCGGACAGTAAGGATCGGTCAAACCACTGGTATGGCGGAGGTCATACCAGTGGTATGGCGAAGTGGTTTTTGTCTCTGACTGGTTAGACCGCGCAGTGAGGACCGGTCAGACCATTGGTATGGCGACTGTCTGACTGATAGACTCAGTGTTGGAGTCGATTTTGAGTTGATTTCATGGATTCTCGTGATTGCTTCATGTTTGACTTCTAGATGAATTCTATAGGTATGTTATACTATTATGTGCTAATGTTGATTCAAGTTGTAAAAGAATTTGTGCTTGGATATGGTTTCTTGTTTGTTCATGTGTAGGTGTTGCTTGAGGCCTTGGAAGAGTATTGCCGGTGATGGATCGGGAGTTGACTTGGGAGAAGTTGATGTCCGAACGATCAAGAGATCATGTGAGATACTAAGACTAGAAAACAATGCACGTGGTGGTGAAGATTTCATAGGGTATACAAGAGGGATTGTGTGCATATGGGAAACGGAGTCAAATTTGGAAGTAGTTCAAATTTGGGAAGATTGATGTTTGAATGTAAATGGATAAGTTGGATACTTGTATGAGTAGGTTTCCTATGGGATTAGGATTGTGTATCCATGTTGGGTTCATGGTTTTTGTGCAGCCACCTCACAGTATAAATAGAAAAGTGATTGAGGCTCTCAGTATCGATTTTGAAAGAGGATACTTTTGAGAGAAAATTAAAGTTTTAGCTTAGGTTTCGATTTGAATTCAAAAGTTAAGAGAGAAGTGATGTTGTTGTACTTTGTAAATACAATCAGAAGCAATAAATTTGATCTACTTTCAAGAGTTCTTCAAGTTGCATTTTTTTTGGATCTTGATGGTCCAAGAGTTTTTTATGTTGTGTTTTTCTTGGATCTTGATGGTCCAACTGGCTGGAGTACTATGGTCAGACAGTCAGACTAGCGACAAAGGCTTGGTCAGACCGGTGAGGCAGCACAATAGGTGGAAGTGAAGCGGATCGGATCGGCTGCAGGAGACGGTCTGACCGGTGGCCAAGCAACGGTCTGACCGGCTTTCAATAAGCGATCTGATCGGTGCGACTTCATCAGGTTTGAGAGTTTCTTTTATTCCACAAAAAGATTTTGGTTTTTTATGTTCCTACCATTCAACCCCTCCGGTAGACTTGGTTTTTGTGTTCGATCCTAAAAAAAGAGATGTTGGAGAGTATCTCCATGCCTCAGACTACACATAACATAACATAGTTGTAGTCTGGTCTATCAATTTTTTTTCTTTTCAAAAGGTTTATTGTATTCAATCTAACACTGAGTAGCAGCCAAAAAAACGAGATTCCTATCTCGTGCATACACGCGAGCAAATCAAGTCGCGCACATGGCTGGCCCACCAAGGCCCACGTCACGCGCTACGCAGCGAAACAATTTCAGCTGGCCACGTGCCCATGCGCGGACCCCACACTCATGTGACGATGTTTCTCCCATGTGATCGTGCGAGGATTTTTTTTTTAACGGCCGTCTGCATGCATCTCTAAATATGTATTAAACATAGTGCTTTGTGTTTTTTCACCTATTTTATTACTGACTTTATTTTAATTTTCCCCCTATAAAAGTGTACAAATAAAATAAAATATATTGTTGTTTTAAGCTTTTGCTAAAAAAAAAGTAGGCTTCATGTTTACTTAGAACAGTAATTTGATTTTAAAATTTTAAAATTTAATTTGAAAGTTTCAAAATTTGAGTTGAAATTTTCATTAATTTATGTTAAAAGTTTTTAAATTTGAGTTGAAAGTTTTAAATTTTGAGTTGAATGTTTTAATTTTGAGATGAAAGTTTTCAATTTTAAGTTAAAAATTTTCGAATCTGAGTTGAAAGTTTCAAATATTGATTTGAAAATTTTAAAATCTGAGCTAAAAATTTTCAAATCTAAGTTTAAAGTTTCAAATCTTGACTTAAAAGTTTTCAAATCTGAATTAAAAAATTTCTACACCTAAGTTGAAAATTTTCAAATCTTCGCCATACCAGTTAAAAGAATTTGGAATGTTTACACAACCATTGATGAGCATTGATCCGAGTTCCAAACGTCCTTTTGGTCATAGAGATTCAGATCTTATAGGATGGCCTGGAGGTCCTGAAACTGGTTGTGACAGACAGGTTAAAGATGTTGCTCAGTTCATCCAGTTCAGAAGCTAGTTTAAGTGTGATATATCATGCTTTTCTCTAAATAAAAAGAGATGTGGCATTGAGACTAAAAGAAGCTGCCCATTCTATTGATCTTTCCATAAATAATACAAGAACTCGAATTTATGTCTTCTGTCAGCAACTTTCTAATCCCTTTCATCCAATACACGTTTGCCGATATGTTTCTAGTCGATATAATTTTCCATTATCAATTACTATAATCACACCGTCAATCTTGCTCCACCTTTAATGGAATATACCAAATTTTGCCGTTAACAAAGACATAGGCTTATATGAGTTAATATAGTTTATAATAATTTAAATAGTACATAGAATTATGATTCAAATGTAAAAATAAGGTGATGTGGCTTTACGAGAGAAGCAAAGAAGGAAGGTAATTTGGACCATAGATTAATCATCCAAGGGCTGAAAACAATTGATATGATATAGCTTAATGAGAGAAGAAAATAAGAAAAATAATTTAGACCATAGATTAATTATCTAAGGGCTAAAAGAATTTGATGTGATATGGTTTAACGAGAAAAAAGAAAAATAACATTAACTAAGTGATGATGAACTATATATGGGTATATAGGATATTAAAAAAAATGATGAAGAGTTATATTGAAATATTATATGAACTATATGAAATGATGATTTAACATGCTTACATTTTAAAGCTTTAAAATTTAATAAATTATAGAATTATAAATAATATAGCATGCTGACATGATGTTTAAGATGTAATAATTGTTAGTGGATGATGATGTAACATTTTTGTATGTTAAGTTTTAGGATTTAGTGGGTTGTGCCTTTATAGTAAGATGAGAACGTATCCTATACACACCAGTCTTTTTATATACACAACACCGTGTACACCAACTAACAAATTTCACCAAAAATTCTACAAAAAATTGTACATGTACTATTAGTAGTATTACAACTATGTGTAAAGCCTCATCTTCAAATTCATTATACATAGGGAGCAACAAAAAAGACATAATTCTGACATATTTATAGTACTCTCAAAGCTGTCAGAAATTTTATCTTTTTTTGTTATGGCTAAAATATAATGAATTTGAGGTTAAAACTTTACACATAAGTGTAATATTATTGAAAGTACTTGTACATTTTTTTAGATTTTTTGGTGAAATTTATTAGTTGGTGTGGACGGTGTGTACACGAGAAATCTTGTGTGCACACGATATGTTCTCTAGTAAGATAGAATAAGAGGTTTCTCTTTGTTACGCATACCCCTTGCAATAGCCTTGAAATATTCCATTAACTTCATATTGTCCCTCCACCAGGAAGATCCATCTGTTAATCTGAAAGGTGGTTTATTCCTGTAATATAGGTGCCAAAGCAAATGCACCTAAGGAACATTATAATGATTGTAAAACTTGTATAGGTTTTTTTGATGAACAGAGTATTGTGCAGGTTCAGCTCTCATGGGTGGATGTCTAACGACAGAATCTACGCAAACTAAAATTTGGTATTTTCTTTATCTTGTTGAAAACTTGTTGCTTTATTTAACTCAACTCCGCTTAGGATGGATCATTTGTAATAAAGTATCATCGAGTTTTGTGTCTCACTGACACAGCGGCCAGTTACCGTCTAAAAAACAAACCCTTTAAAAAACAAACCCTTTTCACCATATATGAGCAACGATAGCGAGGTACCACACATTCGAAATAACCTTATAGTCTTAAAGTATCCGAAATTGCTTTATAGTTGAAAATGTGCTCTCTCTCTTTATAATTACTACTCTCTCTGATTTTTTTATATGATGTTGGCAAGTTCAAATTTAAACTAGCCAACATCATATATAAAAAGAAGAAGGGAGTAGTATCTAAAGAAAATGAAATTCTCTCTTTTTTTTTAAAAAAAAGTCAATTTCCTTGTACGCCGGACAACCTTACAACTGAACATAATTGACGTAACATGCTACAGGCCAAGATACCTTAGACGGTATAAAGTCTTTGTCATCCAAAACGAGATTAAGGAGGGAAAATTGAGCAAAAGACATCATTTTTCTTGACTCTCTTACAGAGCATATATTTCATTTTCTAGACAAATGGTAGTAGTCAAACATATACAAAGTAGTAGCCTGTACTTTAAATATTCTAACTAATTGGCTGGTCTGAATTGATAAGCTATATTGGTGGCGACAAAAGCACAAATTTTCAAAAAGAGAACATCATTTGCTCCTCCTTTTCTCAACAGGAAGACTGCCGACTGCAGTGGGGTGCCACGATTGTATTCAGTGTCCACGACATTGTGGACTATTACAAATTTCAACAAATATAATTCACTGCATTTTACCCTATTTCTGTTGCAACATTCAGACCACGAGGAGACAAACGATCATGGGCATGGCAGTGTATGATCCATGAAAGCTTATCATCATTTTCGCAGCCAATGCTATTCTGTAAATGGAGGATTTTCAAAGAAATTACGTACTCTTTTGATTTCAAATGTGTTGTTTAAACTTGTACACACTCATTAAATTAGTTTATGCTACATTGAAAAAGATAAGCCATTTATCTGTCAAAGTTTAAAAATGACAACTTATATTTAGGAAGCGTCACAAAGCTAAAATGACCTACACATTTAAAATCGAAAGGAGTTTACAATATCTGCATTACTTCCTCCTAAGTTTGACCAAGTTTGTAGACAACTATAATAATACTTAAAAAAGAGAAATATACTATCAAATATATTTAGTTAAAGATTTGATGAAACTAATTTGATATTACAGATGTTGTTATGTTTTAATTTAGTAAACTAAAAAATTTGAATTGCGATAAACTAAAAAACGGAGCAAGTAATTGGTTCACGCAGAACCCTAACGGTCCATGCAAAATACTTGCGGTCCGAACAAGCCTTTAATTGCTATAACTTGGCCTAGCCAAATAGCAGAGTCATGTACTCATGTTGGACGAACTGGACTTGCAAGTTGGTAGTGCAGTAGCACACGGCTTGAAGCTAGCCACAGATATTCCCATTTTTTGCTAGCGTGTTGCAACCTTGTTGCTGTCCTGGTTACGTCGTCATGGCCTTGCAAGAAGCGTTCAAAGCAAGTTGTGTTGACCTAGCTGCTTAGCTAGCTCGTTCATTCCCTCTGTGACTGAAAATTATTCCAGGGATATTGCTGAATATGATAAGTTAGTTCTCGGCGGTCCAATCACGTTGGTCGCCATCAGAGGGCATATGTGTAAAGCCTCATCCCCTCATGCGGAGAAATCTGAAAGTTTTTTCGCCTTTTTGGTGCCGGGTAAAAGGAGAACACATGGAAATCTCAACGGAAAAGAAAATCGTAATAGCGTTTTAAGTTAACTGAGAAAAATTGGGTGTTCAACTCTTAAGAGCCAGAAAATTTGGGATTGTTCAACTTTCAAGAGCCAGAGAACTGAAGGAAAGTAACCCGGCTGATTTTGATGTACAGTAGGTTCGTAGGGGTGAAGCAATCAAGAATAATCAGATATAGAAAATATAGGGACATTATTTTATTTTATATTATGAAAAAGTACTCTAAGGGAAATTTTACTGTCCTAAATAAAATAGTACTCGGTACCAAAAATATTTACTTAATTTATAATATCTCCTGATACATCAATTATAAGGATATTGAGGTTGTGTTCTTCCCTCCAAGTTCCCAACCTCACCTTTCTCTTTTTCGCACACACGCTTCGTAAACTGCTAAATGATACGTTTTGTACAAAATTTTTATAGAAAAGTTGTTTTAAAAAACCATATTAATTTATTTTTTAAGTTTTTTAAAGTAATACTTAATTAATTATACGTTAATTCAGTGCTAAGGGGAGAGGTTTTCAACCCCTCCAAAGAAAACACAGCCTAAGAGGTCCTAAAATTTACAAAAAAACACGATATCTTCCAGTGTATTCTAAAGAACCATAAAAAGCCTCATATTATAAAGAGAAATTCAAGTTATTGTTAATCATTATGGGTCAGAAATTTAGTCTCACAAAAATATCTAAGATCTCATTTTTCAGGTATAATGGATATTTAGAATTAATTAATGTATACATATGCTGGTGTCACATCGTTTTTAAATAGTACTTGTAAAATAACCAAACTATATGTTTTAGGACAGAAAGTTTGTTATTTTTTTAATTGAACAAAATGAATATCAGGTTCAAAATATTTATATCGTCCCTTCAAATCCCATTTGTAGTCCGTTGACATGTCGATATATGATGGACTCTGACTTGCACGCAACCAAAGTGCCATCACCACTAGATCAAGCTTTATCTACTGCATCGCTATTGCAGACGTGATTTGACCAATCAGCTCATCCCTCACAACCAATAACAAATAGTTTTCTGGTGAAGAGAGAGAGATATTAAAACTTAATTTTGAGTTTTAAAATTTAATTTTGAACTTGATTTTGTAGTTTTTTGTCACACTTTATTTTACATCATTTATTTGTAGAATACATATATAATTTACCTATAAATTAATTTTAGTTGCTAATAAATCGTATGAATAAGCATAAGTAAAATTATGGGACGTAAAAGCTCTACATTACACATAAAAACAACGCCTTAATTTCAACAGAATCTAGCTAACAAATTGGAGGATAAGACACATAATTAACACGATGATTAACTGTTCTGTGAGCTGTTGGCTTAATTCTTTTCTGAAGAGTCTGACATCAGAAATTAATCGATGAACATGTAACCAAATCTGAGAATGGAGAGACGTGTTTAAATATTCCATGCTAGCTTTCCTGATTAAACATCTCCAATCATGCCGGGAAGAAGGGTGAAAAAGAAAGGAGATCAGTGCTAAGAGGCCAAATCATGTCTGTCTTATTTAATCCACAAGATAGTTAATCAGATTGAAGGCAAATTGGTTTCAATTTTCAACAACACGATTGAGATGTTCTCCCTACATACTTTTAATTGGACAAGAGGAAATATATATATGACCATACAGCACAGCAAGTCCAAGTAAAAAAGGCATGCTTTTGAGTTTTTCTACTCCCAACAAAGATTCTTTCACGGACAGCTAGCTAGCAGACCATTTCAAAAGAAGAAAAAATTGAAGACAAAAAAAAGTATGACAAATCCGACAGGAATTTGTTAATCTACTCTACATGATTGGTGTTATCTCAGCCATAGAAAAACATTTGGGACAATTGCATCCATGCCCCCGCTTTCAATCCCAATTGCTGTTTTGCCCTTACTTTTTAGGGTTTGCAATTTTACCCTAGCTTTTTGAAAACGAAGCAGAGTTCTACCCCCAGTTTGGATGGGCTGATTTAACGGTGTTAATTCAATGGCGAAAAGACATTTATACCCTTGGTTGTTGTTGCAGTTTTACCTCTACTTTTGTCCATAGAGATTAGATGCAGTTATACCCTTGAGATTGAAAGTGGGTGCATGAATGCAATTGTCCCAAGTTATATATTCACTCATCTCTATATGTACCCTAACAAGGGCATATATATGTGTGTGTATGTATATATGTATATGTATGTATGTATATGCTTCAGTTATAGCAAAAGGGAACAGAACAACATATATATACAAATTTCAGACTTTAAAACATTTCAGATCAGATCGATAAGCATATACATACTGATCAGAATCTTTCAGGTAATGAGATTCATTATATCATCTGCACATCAACAATGTTCAGAAAATTTTTGTCGAAGCCACATACAGATACATTATATCACATTTCAGATCACATTTGCAATTTGTACCTTATATGCATATACAAGGACTGATTTCAGCATTTAAATCACATTTGCACTTGAGTTTCAAAATAAATTCAGAAGTACAGCTAGCTGCTTGGCAAGCTTCATCAGTACATATCCAGAACAAGTGCTGGGAACAGAACAATACATCACATATATACAGGAACATCAGTTCTACATCAGACATCAGTTCTAAACGCATTTCTTCAGACAATGTCACTTCCCCTTCCTGTTCCCCTTCCCCTTCCCCTTCCCCTTCCCCTCCCACTTCCACTTCCACTTCCACTTCCACTTGCACTTGCACTTGCACTTGCACGTACACTTGATGGTTAAGACAGAAATCAGCAATAACAAAATAAGCAAAATCTGAAGATAAATATAAGGAAATAGCAATGCATTACTCACTTTGATATGGCTGCAACACTTGGGTCATTGTTCCCCTCTCCAGTTTCAATTTCTGAAGATGAGTGCCTCCTCTTTTGACTTGCTGTGGGACCTCCTTGGCAAGTCTTGGCCGTGTGGCCTAGCTCATTACATTCAGTGCATTGCTTTCTCTTACTAGTGCCAGCCTCATCACTTGCCTTCATCCTACC
Source organism: Oryza officinalis (assembly GCA_008326285.1). NCBI lineage: Eukaryota > Viridiplantae > Streptophyta > Magnoliopsida > Poales > Poaceae > Oryza > Oryza officinalis. The sequence goes on from BDMV01000002.1 coordinate 22,646,364, forward strand.
CACTCTTGGCCTCCCAGGTTTCCTTCTCAATCTAGGCTTCTTGATTTTATAGTCTAGATCAACATGTGTCCATCTATCCTTTGATGTCATTGGATTGAAAGTCCCTGCATATTCCTTCTTGAACTTCTCGACGGAGAAGCAGTCATCCACAAAATCATCCATATGGACATCCCTACTAAGCTTCGCAATGAAAGCTAAAGCATGACTACAGGGCTTTCCTGTCACTTGCCAAACCCTACAGGAACATGTTTGTTGCTCCAAATGTATTACATGCCTAATGGTGCCCACAGTTACTTCAGCTGTCCCAGCTCCACATATCAATACCTCATGGTCCTTGATATTCTTACTTTTAGCATTCAGATCCTTTGTAATAGTTGGAATTATTCTTCCCTCCATTTTGCCAGCAATCTTGCATCTTGCAACAAACTTGGTTATGATCATCTGTCTTATTGCATCATGCATGTCCACAATCCGTCGATCCTTGGTTTTTGAGACCCAACTATTGAAGCATTCAGAAAGATTATTATTGATGTAATCTACCTTGCATTCTTCAGAAAATTTGCTTCTACTCCAAATGTATGGATGATTGTCATCCAACCAGGAAAGTGCATCAGGACACTTCTCCTTTATCTTGCCCATATGATAGGTGAACTTCTCACATGTGAAGCTTTTGGCAGCCGCCCACATATTTTGGGCAAATAGAGGGCCATGGAACTTTTTCTTCATGTTCTTCCACAAGTGCCTCATACACTCTCTATGTTCCACTCCTGGATAAACATTATTTATAGCACTCTCTATTCCTTTGCCTGCATCTGTACTAATGACCAAACCTACAATAGGAGTATAGTTCTGGGTTAGTCAAATTTGAAATTAAAAAAATGGAGTATGCAAGTAACAACTTGAAGAATAGACAAACCTTTTGGAGTACCAATAGCTTTTTTCACATTCTGAACAAACCAAGTCCAACTATCCTTAGATTCTGTCTCAATCACCCCATATGCCATTGGAAAAAGCCAGTTATGACCATCAATTGCAACAGCCGAAGCCAACTGGCCTCTAGACCTTCCAGTCAAGTGAGTGGAGTCCATTGCTATGTAAGGCCTACATCCTTCCAAAAACCCATCGACACAGGGTTTAAGAGCAACAAAGAACCTCCTGAAGCAAACATCACCATTGCACTCTTCAGTGTCCAGCTCAACTACACTGCCTGGCATTGATCTCAATAGCTCATTACGATAAGTAGGCAGCAGATCGTAGCTGTCATCCCATTTTCCATTTATCATGTCAAGTGCTCTCTCTGCCTCTGAAGACCCTGAAATATGGGATGTCAATCTGATGCTTCTTATTCAGCTCCTCCTGTAGATCCTTTGCTCCCCTTGAGGGGTTATCGCGCAACAAGTCCACCACTCGATCAGCTACCCACTTAGTTGAGGCCATTGTTTCACCACACTTGTTGAAAGATCCACAAGTGTGCTTTGGTCCACTTGTCTTAACCTACAATCAAAGAATAATCAGCTTATTGAACAAAATGACAAAACATAATCACATTTCATAAATACAAATACAAAAGTACCTTGCATCCAATGTACTTAGGGCTTTTAGATGCAAAAAAACGCCACTTGCAACCTTGTTTTGCTCTTTTGCAAATGGCTCTAAACCTTTTCTTGTCTTTCTTGATGGTATCAAAAGCATGATCATTCAAGATAGCATGATGGGTAACTGCTAACTTGCATTGATCCACATCTGGGAATACCACACCAACATCAATACAAGGATCATCAACATCATATGCAAAGATAGATACATTGTCATCATCATCGTCATCAACTATTTCTTGATCAGGATCGAACTCAGGGTCAGAACAATGAGAGTCAGAAGATTCAGCCAAATCAGAATCATAGCTGCTATCACTATGTGCCACAAGCGATTCAGGGTCCGAATATATGCCCTCATCATTAATTCCTACTGCGTCCTCATCATTTGAACCCTTTCTTTTGGAATTCTTGGCTCTCTTTTTTATGACTCTCTCATTTGTGGCTCCCTCATTTGTGGTTCCCTCATTTGTGGTTCCCTCAATTGTAGCAATCTCGCTTATGCATGCTCTAGACCTTACTGAAGGATGACATCTACGTTTTGAGGGTGAAAATTGCAATGGACCATTGAAATCATTGATTTGGACATCAATGCACACAACCCCCTTATCTAGATTGAGTTGAAACCACTCCCGCAAATCCTCATTGGATTTTATCTCAACAAAACCATCATCCAAAGAACGCCACAAACTCAAGTATTGTTTAGAACCCCACATGTAGTGTTCAGCTATGAAATTAACCACTTGCAGCAAATCACACTTATGCATGTCAATATTTTGGGTTGGCAAGGTTTTACCCTGAAGGTATTTCTTTGGCCCTCCATCCGGCAAACTGAAAAAAGACTTAACTCTAACAACTAATAGCAAATCACTGTGAGTTGGCCTACAAATCACAGCAAAGGTTACCCATTTAGGAAATTCGTCCTAAGTACCAAAAGTAATTCATCCTACAAATAAAATAGAATCAAGGGACAACCACAATGACAAGAATCGAATTACCTGTTAACCTCTTCCATGAAAATCTGCTCCATTGATAGGATTTCCTCCATTGAAGCCTTTCTCTGTTGGTTCTGCCGCGCCTGCAGCCGTCGCCTGCCTCCAGCCGTTCGGCGCGCAAGGGCGCAGCAAGCCCTACCCTAGCCGCTGCGCCTGGCCACTGCTCGCCGCGCCTGGGAGCGGCTGCCGCGGGAAGCCCCGTGCCCGCCGCCCCGCTGGAGACTCGCTGGAGTGTGGCGTCGCCCCGTCTGCGCTCCCACCGTCGCGTCGGCCCGCCTGCGCCCCCGCCGCCGCGTGGCCCCGCCTGGCCGCTGCTCGCCGCGCCTGGCCGCCGCGTGGCCCCGCCTGCGCCCCCGCCGCCGCGTCGCCCCGCCTGCGCCGCTGCTCACCGCGCCTGCGTCCCCGCCGCCGTGTGGCCCCGCCTGCGCCCCCGCCGCCGCGTCGCCCGGCCTGCCTGCGCCCCGGCCGCCGCTGTCTAGGTTTGTTCACTCGGTGGAGAGGAGAGGATTCAATCTCTATCCATTCACTTAGGGGTAGAATGGACAATTGATAATTCAAAAACCTTTTTTAATTTTCATTTTCATTTCTTTAACACAAAAACGTGGGACCCACTGAACGTCCGTTAAAAATAAGGGCAAACGGCTGGTTCGTTTTGAAAAAGTGGGGGCAAAATTGCAAACCCTAAAAAGTGAGGGTAAAACAGCAGTTGGAGTTGAAAGTGAGGGCATAGATGAAATTGTCCCAAAACATTTTGACTCGATCCATTCTACTGTACTTACTTCCAACGAAAGAAAAGTAATTACCGAGTCAGAGTGGTCAGTCTCGTATTTGTCGAAACATGCATGGATGATGCCGGCCATCGGCATTTCGGCGCAACTGCACCGACCAAATCAGCATCCTCTTTGCCAGTTAACCTCATTGTCAAAATTAAAAAGGAATTAAGCTGTAGGAATGTGATGCATGCAGCATTCACTATGCTATTCAATTTGGCTATTCCCTCATTTTTCATGAGCACGCTTTCTAAGCTGCTAAACAATGTGTCGATCCTAGAAATCGGTAATAAAAAAAGATAGCGCACGAGATCTAAAGTGGATGAGTAAAGGAATAAAAGTTTAGACAGGTTTAAGCATTCTCGATGAGAAGTATACCCTACTCCTATTTCGGGGATTGAATCCGTCGAGTGTATATTGATCTGATGATCGAGTTCTGGTTATGTCCTCAAAAGCTTCCTGCCCTCTTTATATAGTTTCGGGGATAGAGTTAGAAGAAGAAAAAGCCAGTCGGACACGACATATGTTTCCTTATCTCTTTATATAATTATACCTAACCAATACTATGGCTCTTTCCATAGAAAATAAGGTAAGACAATTCCCAAGTCCTTATCTATTATATAATGTATAGACATGACGTAGTTCCTATCTTTAGTCAGATAAGCTATCTATGTGGATATATGGTATCCATAATCTTCACAGCCGCCCCTAAGACCTTCACAGTTAATAAAACAATCTTCTCCTAAACTCTTTTAACAAGAAGCTGAGTACTTCAACATCTTTTCTGTAGTCTTCCGAGTGCTCTTACCAAAACATGAGGCTATGAAGGGCTAAAAAAAGTTTGAATATTATATATTTAGGTGCATTGAATAGGTGTATCTAATTAGGTGTAGCCCCCGACTATGTGATTAGTTGATCAAACTAAATATATAGTCAGAAAGTAAATGAATTAACCAATCAAGTGGTTTTATTAAAAATCCTGGCATATGTGATGTCAAATCCGAGCTAATAATACTCAAAATGGATTTATCAACTGTCCATTGGTGACCAAAAAATATCACATGAAGCTAAAAAATATTGGTCTTAATAAAATTGCACACATATGTGGCTTTATAAAAACAGTAACATAGGACTTGGCAAATGTATTGTAAAACAATATTTAACTTTTATAAAAAAGTTAATACATAAGCTATGAAGCACACCGTTTGTCACCCCTTTCAAATTGCATCGTACCAACTTTGTTAAACAAAAGTTGTACAAAGGTAGTGGACACTTTCCATGCGCATACTGTAAGACAAAGATGCTAAAACCTTAAAGACACATGGCAGGACACACATGGATTTGGGTTGTCAACGCTAATAGGCCTTGGCCCAAAAACCATTCACCAATACCCTTAAATAAATAAATTGATACAGTGTATCATCTTCTCCATCGCTTCATCTTCTCAAAATTTGCCCATTCACGCTTCCTGTTTACTGTCGCCGCCAAAGCTAGGGTTTCACCTCCCGGTATAATCTGCCATCAAATCCCTCCCAAATATTGCCACACACAAGCACCTTCGATCCATTCCTATATCCCACATTCTAGTCCTCAGCCAAAAAACCCCAACCCAAGTTTTCCCCACTCCACTCATGGCGAAAAAAGAGAGAAATCCCTTTTGATCAAACGGCAACCTTGGATATAAAGGAAAAGAATCTCCAGGAGATGGTGAAGGACGGTGTGTTGCTGGAGAAGGAGATCATTGAGTGGCACCCAGCGCTTGGCGAATAATTTCCCACACCCAACACGGGTGAGATTGTCGTTTTTAGTCCTTTCTTTTACAGTGGTTTTGGTCTTCCCACTTCCGATTTCTTTCGTGGTCTTCTGGATTTTTATGGGATTAAGATTTACCATCTTAACCCTAACTCGATCCTCCACGTTGCCATCTTTATTCATATTTGTGAAGCATTCCTAGGATTCCATCCCCACTTCAATCTCTTTCGTCGCCTCTTTTATTTGAAAGCCCAACCATTCAAAGAAAACCCTTGCATGGTTGGGGGCTCAGGCTTCCAATTGCAAGGAAATCTTCAAAAACTCTATTTTTCTCTGCCTCTCAAATCCTCAAATAAAGGATGACATTCTAATTGGTTCTACATCTCGAACCCCACTCCTTACCTCCCCAACTTCGTCGAACTCCTGCCCATCCATCAACCTCAATGGAAGTCCCTGTCTGAGGGCCCGGACAAGACTGAAGCTGATATCTTGCTTGCCCGAATAGCCGAAATAAGGGATAAGGGCTTGAAAGGCGAGCAACTCACTCGGTATTTCATCAAATGCTGACTAACTCCAATAAAAGAGAGGTCCGAGCCAGCCTTCGAGTATGAAGGCCAGTCGAATCCCAACCGTGAAGACCCTCAGTCCATCGACTTCAAAGTCATGTGTCAGAGGATGTACAAAATATTTTCATCGGGGTCAACCTGCGAATCCTAGCGGTTGCAGTCAACCTGCTGGGGGTCCTACAATCAAACCTCACCAAGACACCAAACGGCCAGCCACAAAGCAGAAAACTAAGAAGGTTGATAAGAAAAAACTAAGGAAGATGATCATCGATTCATCTAATGAAGATGAAGGCCTAGCGCAAGGTACAGGCGAAATCTCGGCATCGCCACCCATGAAGAAGTCCGGATTCAAGATAAGGACATCATCCAGGTGCACTTTAACTCTTTCACTCTTCTTTCATAATGTTAAGTTAGAAAGCCAACATGCAGTGTATGAAATGCCAAAAATCCACGATCTTGAATATATATTCTATCTTGCATTGTCTCTTATAAGAAATCTCAAGACATTGATCCAACCGGTCGAATCAAGATGTTGGCGAGATCCCAACAAGCCCCCGATTGGCGATCAGTCGGGAGATGCTGAAAATATGAACATGAGCAAAGAGCCTCCGACTGGAAACCAGTCGGGTTATAATGAAGAAACCATCACTAGCTAGGAACAGCGGACTGGAGACCAGTCGGCAGTTACTACCTTAGATTCACCACAAGTAGGAGAAGATGAAGGAAGAAAATCTGATGCTACCCCTAGTGATGATCAAACTAGCCAACATGAAAAAGTCTAGAGTGCTCCTCATGAACAACTGGAAATGAACAAAGGTAAATCTTCCTGACTTAAATTTCTTCAAGGTTAATATTTAAGTATAACACCATTGCTTGGTTATCTAACCAGAACCCACAACGGATGAAGAAAAAGAAATCCTTCGCATCAAATCTCCAGAAGACTCCCTGCCGCCAATAAAAATCCAATGGCATGATGCAGACGTCTTGGTGCATGGGATTATTCTGGACAAGAAAAAAGAAGGCGAAGAGAGGGACAAGCTGGTAAAGAGGCTTAATGAGTCCACTAAGCTTTTAAAGGTAACCAAAAAATCTTTCTCTTTACAATTCTTGAGTAAACTAGTTGCCCATATACTTTTCATGTCTTTTGGTCTCAGCAGAGGATTTATCTTCAATCTCAAGCAAAATTAGAATCCCTCGAAAAGCTAGTGCCTCATCTAGAGACACTAGAAGAAGTCAAGCAAGAGCTGGCTGAGGCTAAAGAAGCTGCGAAGTCACAAAATCACATACAAAGAGAAGAAATCTACAAGCTTCGAGATGCCAATTTAGATTACCGAGGAACAGTTGAGAGTAAGTTATACTCATCTCTGGTCTTCAATTTAATATTCTTTTGTTGTTGAAACTTGCTTCATATGCATCCATTATTGCAGCCCAAAGAGCTCAAATTAAATATTTGAAGGCCCAACAAAAGAAAGCTGAGGAAGCCAACTCCAAGCTCCAAGAAGATAAAAATAATGCTATAACCGAACTGGAAGGTAAAAGCTTACAGCCTATCTTTAGACTTGAGGAATATTTGAAAAAATATTGTCTATCTTAAGTTGTGTTATTTTAGCCTGAAAAGAGAAAACCCAGACTCAGTTTGAAGTATTCACCGAGCACATCAAATGTGTAGAATCTATGCAAGACAACATCGCCAATGCTGCAGCTCCTGTACTCAACGCCATCTTCCATAATGGTCTCAGTTCCAGTTCGGAGGATGCCATCGAGATCTTCGACAAGCTTAGGGGCGCTCCTGATAAATACTATAAGAATATCGCTGAAGTAGGCACCATGGGAGCAAGCCAAACCCTGCGATGACAAAGTCATTATATCCTCGAGTGGATATTATTGCAGTCGGAGATGGCTTTGCAGATGACACTTCCGAAGAACAAGCGCTTGAATTCATCAATGAAGTTGAAGAACCTGCTCGGAAGATAGCCAAAGATGTGATAGAAGAGTTCCAGAGTTAGGCTTCCACTTGTATTATAACTGGTGATTGCAAATGTCTACCTTATGTATGATATTGTTCTTACTATGATTTGTGTGTATAGCAAGAAAACTTTTGTCCGACCATGCTAAGCCTAAAACTTAGTTAAGTCCTCAAAAATTTTGTAATGATTGTCAATATCTCATAGCCAAAGCAAACCAATGATAAGCCAAACTAATTTCTGTTGATGAAATGAAATAACTTCCTAATTATTATAAATAGCCCCTGACTGGCTACTCAAGAAGGCAAAATACTTGACGTAGGCAGTCGAGAGAGAAAATATACATAAGGATAATTCTCAACGAGTGATCCATCTTCACGCTTCAATCAATAAGCCCCTAGGCAAGTCACTTCTGATATAATAAACGACCTTTCACAAAGGGGAGACAATTTATATCTATCCTTAGTTGTTTGAATCTTTCGCAGGACCAAATCCCTAACAATGAATGCTTTGGAATGAACATTGCGATTATGATATCACCGAAGTCATTGAAGATATTTTATCGACTGAATAAGAGCGAATCGTGAGCTTCTTCCAGCTGATTTAAATCTTCCGCATGATCTTGGTCACTTTTATCTTCGTCAAAATTATGTATTCGATGGGACTCGAATTCCATCTCACTCAGCAGCATAGCTTCTACTCTATATACCAAGAAAAAAGGAGATTGACATGTTGCCCAACTGAGTGTAGTCCATAGTGACCAAAGGACTAAAGGCATCTAACATGGTTTCATTTGTATATCTTGTTGGTTACAGGATCAAACCAACTAGCACGTCCTGAATCCGTTTTTTCTAATATTTGAACTTGCACTGGAGTAAAGCAAATCTCCCAGGTCGCCGTGTTTTCGCATCAACAACCATACAAAAAAACATAGCAATCAGATGAAAGAAATAGACGTAAAAAAATGAAATTTCCATGAGGTTAGAGCTTTTGGTAACTTCTCTTTGAAATCTCCATAGAATTGTTCATCCCATAAGAATTTTGAAACAAAAAAGATAGGATCATTTGTTTTATAGGTATTTCTATGAATGTTTTCTATATAATTAAAATCCTCAGGGCCCCTTTGAAACAGGATTGTCAAAACACAAGAATAGAAAAAGCGTAGGAAAAGCATGTCATGTTCATTGGATTCCTACGGGAATTGAAAACACATGAAAGCTTCAAAACTACCGTTTGATAGTCACATAGGAAAAATGTAGGAATTGAAGACACGGGAAGAAGAAAACATGAGGTAAAACCTTATGCTAATTTTCCTTCAAAGTTCTTCTACAATAGTCTATTCCATAGGAATTTAAAAGGAATTGATAGGAAGCAATTATTTATTTTAAAGGGTTTCTTTTGATTATTTTTCATAGGGTATAAATTTTATGGAATTCCTATGTTTTTCCTTTGTAACTTTCCTATGTTTTTCTAACAAATTAAAATGGTCTGAAGGAGGTGCAACATCCGTTTTGGAGATATTTAACTATTTGCTACTTTTTACAAGTGGCACTTAAGGATTTGTCACTAAACCCATATATTATAGACACATAAGGGACCAAATGTCATAGGCTGTGAGTGACAAATTTTTAATTGTCATATTTTAAAAGTGGCAAATAGTTAAATACCCCTGTGTTTCGTGTTGGAAGCAAGGACCCATCTTTTTGTTGGATAAACAAAATATATTTCCCCTAAAAAGATAGACCGTGTATTTTTTTTATTTTAAATAAAAAGAGGTTCAAAACAATTTGTTGCGTAGTTAACAAATATTACATTGTACTACAAGAATAGTCTTTAGTAGAGTGCCTCATTAGTACTTCCTTTCGTTCCAAAATATAATAAATTTTGGGTGGACGTGACACATTCTAATAATTGTTCAGATTCATAGAATTCGTAGCGCTAAAATATATCACATCCTCTCAAAATCTTGTATATTTTAGGATTTGTATTTAAGGACGGAGGAAGTATTCGAGGTATAACACACACACATGTATGCATGTATGCGTGTGTGTTCACTCCAAAAGACATGACAGGACGAGACTTTCGCTGGTCGGCTGGTGTCCTTTTCCCACGAAACCGACTTGACTATTACTTCCTTCGTCTCAAAATATAAAAGATCTTGGATTGATGTGACATATCATATCCACCTAAAACTTTTTATATTTTAGGATGAAGAAAATATTAAACAAGGGAGCAGTATTATGACGTTATATTTAAAAAATCAGACGTAGTAAATTAGCTACACTTAAATTATAATTACACCATAAAAGTTTAAAACTTATACAGTACTTCCTCGTTTCAAATTATAAGTCGTTCTGACATTTGTCAAAGTCAAACTGCTTCAAGTTTGATCAAGTTTGTAGAAAAAAGTAGTAACATTTTTAACCCAAGACAAATATATTATGAAAATATATTCAATTACAAATTTAACGAAACTAATTTGGTGTTGTAAATATTACTATATTTATCTACAAATTTAGTCAAACTCAAAGTAGTTTGACTTTGACCAAAGTCAAAATGACTTATAATCTAAAACGAAGGGATTAATTACATTGTACACCCCTCATTTCAGAAAAAACCAACATCTAGTTACGAACGTGAACATAGGCTATGTTCAGATTCGTAGCGAGAATTTGGCTTTTTTGAGGAGGGAGTAGGTTTCAATATTTACATTATAAATTTTCTAATTAGTTTCTAATACACAAAGTATAAGAGAATTATGATTAAAAATATTTTTTATCTACTTGTAAGAGGAGATAGAGAGATAGGAGCATTGATGTGACAATGACTACCATTGGTACAACCATTGCTCACATCATAGGACAATTAAAAGACATCGAGATTGAGCCACAAAAGTTATGGAATCCAATTCGACACCTGCTACTACGCTGAGTTCAAACGACCGTCAAATATGCATATAAGATCCGTTTTGGGCCCATGAGTACTTGATGGAAAACTCTCAGAGTTCTCTTTCCAAAGGATCTAGCCCCATCTCTAAATTCCTTGTCAGTCATCCGCAATCACAAAAACAAGGTGTTACATCACCTGTAATGGGCCTATGGGCTTGTAACTTTAGGACCCTAGCCCAAGTAGGGCCCATGTGGGGTGCGGCCTAATCTGGTGGAGCACAACCCTAGAGACCCCTTGGTCGTCCTCTCACCTCCTTAAATAGCTAGGTACCCCTTTAGGATTTCTTGGGTTTTGTTAGATTAAAGTTTTAGCCATTACTATTTTATCTTGTATTGGTTAAAAGCTTGAGTGTGTGTGTGATATTTGAGCTATCACTACTTAGTAGTTGATAGGAGCGTGCATATTCTTGTGTGTATTTCTTGTTTTCTACTAACTATGGCAGGATTAAGCAAAGGAATACGAGACGGTCATGCTCAACATCGACATCTTTCCTCAGACATGAGAAGTGTAACACCCTGGGGAAATTCCTAAATAAAAATACACCGATCAAAAATCATTTCTGTTTTATGTTTAAATTTTTGCATCATGCCGACAGTTTCTTTGTTTTATGCCAGTGCCAAACTTTTATTGAAATTTTCCAATTTTTCTACTCCTCTGATCTTCTGGTTTTTGTGCCAAGATTTTCACTCTAACCAAAATTAGTTTTACTCCAAAAAGTCCGCGTAAGCTCCCTCTACTATGGCCTTCTTGTTGCTAGGCTTTTTCTGGAAAAAGTCCATGTTACCTCCCCAAGTCCTTTCATTCCTATTAGGTTTGAAAAGATAAAAGTCTAATTTTCCCCCATACTATTTTCGGCGACGACGTCGCCGCACGCCGCGCTGCTACGACGAGGCCGCTACGACATCACCGGCTGTCGCCTTCCGCTCCTGTCTCACCGGCGAGCTTGCCGTCCATTCCATACGCATCCTGCCCCACCTCGCACCGCCGCGAGCCATACAGCAAGCCAGTTGTGCATGCGCATGCATGCAGGCAAGCCAGCCACGAGCAAGCGCCATGCAACTAGCTAGCTATGCGTATGCCTGCATGCAAGCAGCTAGTCGAGCCCAAGCTAGCATGCATGCAACAGCCTATGCACGTACACCGGACGACGCTCCTATCAAACGACGGTGGCCCCCGCCGTGTTACCATCGCCGTCTTCCGTTTCGGTAGGTGGCGACGGCAGGCAGCACAAGAGCCAGCCCTTGTCTCCCGAACGGCGATAGTCGATGCAGCATACGCGCCAACCCGCGCGGCCGCTGCAACTACCCCGTCCCTGTCTTCATGGCCATTCAAGACGAGCTCGTGCGGTGAAGCCTATATAAGGGCAACCATAGCCGAATACGCAACCCGTCCCTTTCCATCCTCTCTTCTCCTCCTCCTTGCTTTGTTTCTCTTCAGTCACACCCTTCCACGCACACGCCGCCATCTCTCCGCTTGCTCCGCCGCGGCCGGCTTCGGCTGGGCCTCAATTGAGCAAGAGGACGGATAGGCCGCCGCGCCTTCATTTGAACCCGAGAACGACTGACTTATCGAAGGGCTAATCCCTAACATCTAACCCGCTGACTTCTAACTCGCTAACCCCTGACACCTAACTTACATTAACCCGCTAACAATTATTCCTTAACACTGTGTGTTCGTTTGTTGTCACCGATCGAACACGTGGTGTGCGAGGACGATCCGCGGGTCGACCGTCCCCAGGCCGTACCTCGACGACCGTAGTTGTACGAGGACCGTCGCCCGGTATGCCGCTACCCGGCTGCCGCAAGGTGAGCTCCTCTCCTGCTCTTCCTCTTGCTTTTGTTTCCCTACCACGTGTCTCGTCTACTGTCGTTACCGCGGCACGGTGACGTCGTGAGGCGTAGCACTGTAACCATTCTTTGCGCGGCCGCCCTCCGCAGCGACCGTCGCTTCACAGCCGGCCATGCATGCGCCATACAGCTAGCCGAACGTGTGCATGCATGCATGCAAGCAGCTAGCTAGCTGTAGGTATACGTATGCATGTACACTTGCAGCCGCCCGACAGACCGAACGTCGTCGTCATTCGGCCGAGCCGCCTGGCTACCTTCCAGGCCGTGCCGACGCACCGCCATGCCCGGCCGCGTTGCCGATGCTTTGCGTCGAACCGCCTCGGCCGGTGTCGCCTACCCGACCGAGGCTGTCCCTGGACCTCGACCAGCCGCTCGAGCCGGTGCGCTGCCGCCCCTGCCGCGCGTGCCGTTGGCATGCCGACTTCGCCCCGTGGCCGGCGCACGCGCCAAGCCGTGCAGTCCCATGCCAAGCAGCTCGCACGGCCGACGTCGTGGCCAGCACGTCGTCTCCTGCCGCGGCGGTCCGAGTCTTGAACCTCGGCTACGCCCGGCCATCGCGCGCGCTCTGCCGCGCAGCCGCCCCCGGCCTCCTCCAGCCCGGCCGCGTGCCACCACCCCCTGCTGCGCGTGCTGCCCGTGCCTCCCCGAGCCACCGGCGCCTCACCCTCCTCCTGCCGGCGTGCTGCCGCACGCCGCCCGGCCTCACCCGCCAGAGCCGTGCCCGGCCGACGCCAAGGCACCGTCGCCCGGCCGCCTGCCGGCCTCCCGGCCATGCCAAGGCCAGGCCCCCGAGCCTGCGACGCGACCCCGCCGCGCTGCTGAGCCGACGCCGCCGCTCCCAGCCGCGCCGCGCGCCCGCTCGGCCGCAACCGAGCCGCCTGGCCGCAGCCGAGCCGCCTGGCCGCAGCCGCCGTGCCGCCTGCGCGCCGTCCCCGCCGCCTGCGCGCCGTCCCCGCCGCCTGCGTGCTGCTCCGCCGCCCTCGCAGCGCCTCAGCCCGGCCGGCGCCCTTCGGTCTCTCACCCGGCTGGGGCAAGCAGAGAAGGCAAGAAAGAGAAGAGAGAGAGGAAGAAAAGATAAGAAGGAGAGAGAAAAAGGAGGAAGGAGGAGAAGAAAAAAAAAGAAAGAGGAAAAGAAAAGAGGTGGGACCCGCCAGTGGGCCCCACTCTCTCTCTCTCTCCATGGTCCTTTGACCGCAGGTCTAAATCCCCTCCCTCTCCTTTCAAGGCCGAGCCCGTAAGAGTCCTCCTGCAAAAGTCTATATTATATCCTCCGGGCCGAAACCCACCAACAGCCTCTCTCCTCAACGAAGTCTAATTTATACCCCCCCCTATTCACCCAACTCTCCTCTTGAAGTCTGTATTACCTCCCTAACCGACCTACATCACTTTGGGCTAAGGCCAAAGCACTCCCAAAATAAAAGTCCAACATGCCCCCCCCTCTGAGCCCCTCAGCCAAAGGATATTCCCAAGAATATCCCTCTCCAAATTAATAAATCCATTTCCGTATTTCAGAAAATCCGCTAATCCTCCAAATCCGTATCTCCCTCGTTTTAAGTCGAACTTGAACAAAACTTCCGTCAAAATCTTTCAAAAATCAAGATCTACGCAATGGCACTGGTTGGGTTATTTTCCTTTTTGGAATTTTTGGCTCTTTTTGTGTTAGCGAGTAGTTGTGACGTTATTATTCGACCGGACAGGGTATATCTGCGAGGAGGAAATTGAGCCAATTGATAACGAACCCTCAAGTGAGCAAGGCAAGTCACTACGCCCCCTTCCTCGAACATGTTGATCCTATTTTTATAAATGTGTTGATTGCAAATAAAATTGCATGCTAATTATAAAACGCGTACCCACATTTGCTTAAAGCCTTACCTTTGATATTGTTTATCCTTATGTATTTACACACCTTTGTTACCTGAGTATATTACTTTACGCGTGATTATTTACTCACTGCTTAGCCCTGCTTACATAGACGTTATACACTCCATATGTGGGATATGTGGATGTGGTTACACTGATCACTCGATGGGAGTGATTGATAGAGATCGGGTGGAGACATAAGCGCCACCCACAGCATGAAAACCTTTGTGAAAACCCAAAAACTTAATTAAACAAAAGTGATTTCGACTGGGGCGGCACGGATAGAATATGGGTGGTTCTGGGAACGGTAAGCCGCCGACCCTGGTCAGTTAAGGACCGAGTCAAGAAGCTAAGCAGGAAACGAACCGAGTACGACCACACTTCTTGAGTGGGGTTAGACCCGGTGGACTAGGTTATTCTCGTGGGGTGGCACCCCAGACATGGTAGGTTCTGGATATCGGTATGGAAATGTGGAAGTGTGTGGTTTAATGACGTCAAGCTTTATATATGTATGATGTAACCTTCAATCTCGGGAGCGCCAGGACTCCCCTCACAACCGGCTCGAGGTAGGAATGTGGCGCCGGGGGTGCAATGGGGATTCATAGTCCTTGGAGCGGGTGCCGCCATGCGAGGGTAACTGAAAAACCGGGCCGTGACAAGTCTCATGTGTTGGGTGAGTCACGGAGTGTGGGATTAAAAGCGTACATCCACTGCAGTGTGAGTAAATTAAACTATTCGAATAGCCGTGCTCGCGGTTAATGAGCGCCGGGACTTGTATTACTCTTGACTAGACTTACATGTTTTTAATTTGTTTAGAAGAAGTTGGGATAAATACAACATGGGTGACCTTGCCCCATGCATGGGAAGGTTACATTGTGATGAAGGAACTTCTAATTAATGACAACCTTTACATAGCGGCAATTCTTTTCATGGTTAAAACTGCTAGGCCATAGGCTTGTAAAATAACTTGCGAAAACTGGCTTTACGCAAATAAACCAAAACCTGCCTTGGATCCCTATATGCATTTGTTGCATTTCTATAGTGATGACTTGCTGAGTACGGTTGGTACTCACCATTGCATATTTCTACCCTTTTAGCTCTTGATGATGAGGACATGCCAGTCGAACTGATCCCTGAGGAGGGGGATGGTACGGAGGAACCATAGGGACTAATCCCCAGTTGATGCCTGTGGAGTATAGATGGACCGCCGCAGCCTCGCTTCCGCTATCCTATGTTATTTGGTATTGTATCCGGTCAGACACGGCCTATTAGAACCTACTCGGGTTCCCATGTAATATTTGGTATTGTAAGACTATGCGATGCAGACTATGTGTACCAGAGTTGTAATGTGTGTATACCAACCTACCGATCCAGGGAGTTGGTATTTGTAAACACATATGGTTTCCTGTGCTATAAAATCAGGGGCCGACAAGAAGTGATCAACATGACACATATGAGGTAAGTTACGTTGTTCTAGCTAAGATCAAATTAGCATTACCTTATATTGAAGAAAATTATGATCCTCATGCTTACATTGAATGAGAATTAGCGGTTGATAAAAAATTTCAAAAGCATGGTTTGTCTGAGAAACACATGGTTATGTGTGCCTCTAGTGTTTTAATTAAAAATGCTTCTTATGAATAGAAACATCTTTGTAGGCATAACAAAATACCTCAATCTTGAAAAGAACTGTAACGATTTTTGAGACACTGTTATGTTCCTAAGTACTATGCTGATATTCTGCTTAATAAACTGCAATGTTTAAAACAAGATACCAGAACTATTACTTCATACTATCATGACATGCATGCTTGTTTATTATGTTGTGGTTTAGATGAATGCAAAGAAGTTACAGAATTGAGGTTTTTACATAGGCTTAACAAAGAAATTCAGAACATGCTTGCTTGTCAAAATTATAAATCTCTTTATCATTTGTTACAACTTGCTTGCAATGCTAAAAGTCAAATAGAGGAGGACATGAAAAAACAACACGCTATGTTTTTGCCTCCTATTACTAACCATTTGCAGGAAGTACGTAATCACGAAAAGAAGGAGAGAGACATGAATGAGCCGTCATTTTTATTGTTCACACTCAAATTCGATGCACCTTTATCATCTGAAGAGAGCATCAAAGGTAAACTAAATGATGCTAAAATTAATCAAGGTGAGTGCGCAGCTAATGAATTGAATATGTCCACTTTTCGTGCTACAGTAGAGCAAACATTAGTGAAACCAATTGCCGAGATGCCTTTGTTGCAGATTAACCTTATTCTTGCAATCAAATCGAAGAAACAAGTAAGAACAAGATAAAAGCAATCTGAATTGCAAATAGAAATTAAAGATCACGATAAAGTGGGGTTTCGAAGACAAGTAATTAGGTGGTCTAGCCGATACACGTAACTACAAGATAAAATAGCAATGGCTAAAACTTTAATCTAACAAAACCCGAGAAACCCTAAAGGGGTACCTAACTATTTAAGGTGGGAGGACGACCCAGGGGTCCCTAGGGTCGTGCTCCACCAGATTGGGCCGCACCTCACATGGGCCCCACTTAGGCCAGGGTCCCAGATGAAGTTACAAGCCCATAGGCCCATTACAGGTGATACAACATCTTGTTTTTGTGATTGCGGATGACTAAGAAGAAATTTAGAGATGAGGCTGGATCTATTGGAAAGAGGACTCCGAGTGTTTTCCATCAAGTACTCATGGGTCCAAAATGGATCTTGTATGCATATTTGGTGGCCATTTGAAGTCAACGCAGTAGCAGGTGGCTGAATTGGATTCCATAACTTTTGCGGCTCAATTTCGATGTCTTCCAATTGTCCTATGATGTAAGCAATGGTTGTATTAATCTCTATGTCTTTCAATTGTCTTATGATATAAGCAATGGTTATATTAATGATAGTCATGGTCACATCAAGGATGCATACATATAGATATAGGAGAGAACGCTCAGATAAAATGGTGACTGAAAAATATGGTGCCATATTTTTTTTAAACCTGTTGAATAACATCAGAACAAACTATTTTTTTGCTACACCAGTTTTAGAGAATTAACATTCAATAAAATCGTTTTAACGTACCAACCAATTAAATTAGGGGTGATTGGTGAGGAAAGTAGTTATTTTAAACAAAATTTGCATGCTAGGACTACATTTATTTTGGGAGAGAAAGAGAGTATCTTACTCCATCAATTTCTAAATATAAGTATGTCTATATTATTTAGCAAAGATTAAGGTTAAAGGAAATATTCCCTTTCAATCATCTTATAGGTCAAATAATTTCCACTTTCAGTGATCTCATTGGTCATATTTTAAATTTTGAATTGCTTGAATTTTTCTTCTAAGCACCTTATTGGCTAAAAATGCTTGGATTACATCAAGATCATGACACATTGTAAAGAAATTTCCTCACACAGTGTAAAGAATATAAATCCCTGAAGTTCTTATATTGGATTACATCAAGCTCATGACACATTTTTCCTTTTTTTCCATGAAATGGATGACTGGATTAACGTGCACGCTGCCCAAGATTAATTCCAAAAAACTTTTATATATGAATTTCTAAAAAAGTAAATATTTTTTCAATTTTCTAATAATTAAAAATTCATCTATTTGTATCCTCAAATAATTATTACAAATTATTCCATCAATTCAGCCATTCAGCTATCCACGTGAGAAAAAAAAAGTTGAGGTGGTTTGTCGTGGTAATAGAGTCGTTCGCTGCGAATTCTGTTGGTTAGGCAGGATGGTAGTAGGTAACTACAAGAATAAGGAAACAACATAAAGAAAATCCTTCGTGTACCCTAAAATTTTAGCTAATTCATTCTATCCTCTTGAATTTTGCTTATTTTTTTGTATACTCCCAAAATTTGATTTTGATCCTTTCATGTCTCTTCCATCAGTTGACCACTGTCTAATTTCTATAAAATGATCATTTTACCCTTTGGATAAACATAGAAATTTATAAATTATATTATTAAAATATAAAAGTTTGTCGTACGAGACTATTATAGTTATGAGTTTGCTGTGCGATACATTATTTATGAAAAAATTAATTTTAGATAATGAAATAAAAAATATGTATTTATTTTATTTTTTAAAAGTCATAAAAATGAGGAGCATGCATACAAAGATAGGACTACAAATGCTCATGATATTTTTTTATGAATGCTCCCGATAAAAAAAATCTATTGTCCTATTAAATTTTAAATAAAAATTTTAATTTATTACATTTGTTTTATTTTCAAAATTTATGTCAAAATTTTCCGCACTAAGTATTTAGTCTCATTAGTTACTAAAATGCACATACTGTGCACTCAAACAAAATTTTCAATCGTTTTTCAAGCTTATATTCAACCATAAATCATCAGGGGCATTAAAGAGATTTGCCACTAAACTTAACAGTGAAATGAAGAAAAATGTAACGGCAGGGGCACCAAAGGGATAAGTTGAAATTTCAAGGATATAGAAGGGATCAAATAAATTTCAGGGGTATAAAAGAAATTGAGTGAGGTTTTCAAGGGTATACAGGGAATTTACTCAACGACGTAGCGTGGTCCTCGCTACTAGGCTGGCTGTATGTAAGTGGTCTTATTTTCAAGTTATAGACTCATTTTTGTTAAACAAAATCAAATAAACTCATTTTCAAGTTATATAATATTACCTCTGTTTCATATTATAAGTCGTTTGATTTTTTTAAGTCAAAATTCTTTATGTTTGATCAAATATATAAAAAATAACAACATCTATAACACTAAATTAGTTTTATTAAATTTAACATTAAATATATTTTGATAATATATTTGTTTTATATTAAAAATATTAATATATTTTTTTATAAACTTGACTTAAAAAAATTAAACGACTTATTACAACAACGTGAAACAACATGAAAGTACTAATTAATACCTAATTTATCATGCGGTATTGATTCACCTTGTTTTACGTGCAGAAAAGCTAATAACTATCTTTCGTTGCAACGGAGCCTAAAGCGATGATCATGGCAGCCGAATCATAAATTCTGAATTCCACATTCAACAGCCACGTATCTAAGGGCCCGTCCTTTTAGCAACTCGGTAAGATTTTTCACGGCGTGAAAAAGAGAAAGATCACTAGCAAAAAATTAATTAGCTATTAACTGTTACAAACTTGAATAGAAATTTATTTTATTTTGAAAGAAAATTTTTATATAAAGTTGTTGGATGAAACATATCGTTAATCAATTTGAGAAAACATACTCACCGAAACACCGGAAAATAAAAGAGTTGCTGAATCAATCTGAGGCTAGAGCCTAAAGGAGATTATCATGGCAACCGAATCGTAAATACTCATTCCACATCCAACAGCAGTTTAGAAATACTAGGGCCTGGAATTAAATAGAACTCCAAATCTTGCTGAAAATTTTTATAGTATTTTCGTTAGAAAAACGTGCATTTTGTGCAGGGCGTGTGTGTGTGTAAAGCTGCGCACCTACGCAGTCACGCAGAGCAGGTGCTGCGACTGCGAGCTTGAGAGCATTTCATTTAAGAATCCCCCCCCCCCCCCCCCCCCCCCCCAATAAATTTCAAAAAAAAAGGAAGAAGGAAATTTCTGAAAAGGTTCGGCAGCTGAGCTCAGCTCTGGTCCGAAGTCGTCTTCTTCCACATCTTGGACGAAGCCGCGTTTTTCCACGGCCACCTCCCCCCAACATTCTCCCTTCGATTCCACCTCGTCTCCTCAAAACCCACCCTCCTCCAACCTCTCTCCCCACCTCGCGCTTTTTCGCTATATTCCTCTCTCCCATCGCGCGGCCACCGCCCTCTTCTTCTTCTTCTTCCTCCTCCTCTGTTACGACCACCACCACATCGGCGCCGCCTGTCTCATGTGGGCTTAGCCATGACGCGGCTCATCATGCGCGCTCTGGTGGTCTTGTTCTTGGCTGCGGCCTCGCCGTTTGTTGTTGTTGCTGCTGCTGCTGCTGCTGGCGGCGCCAAGCTCAACGCGTCGTCGTCGCCGCTGTACGGGATCGAGTTCCCGCCGTTCAACGCCGGCGTCGCTGATGGTGGATGCGACGGGAAGCTGATGGCGCAGGGGGTGGAGGAGGTGAGCCGGTCCCCTTCGCTGAAGCTGCATATGACCCACCGGTCCGCCGCCGAGGCCGCCGCGGCGGGCAGGACGAGGAAGGAGTCGTTCTTGGATTCCGCGGGGAAGGACGTTGCCCGGATCCACACGATGCTCAGGAGGGTGGCCGGAGCAGGTGGAGGTAGGGCGGCGACGGCGGCGGCGAATTCATCGCCGCGGCGCGCGCTGACGGAGCGGATTGTGGCGACGGTGGAGTCCGGCGTCGCGGTCGGGTCCGGGGAGTACTTGGTGGATGTCTACGTCGGCACGCCGCCGCGGCGGTTCCAGATGATCATGGACACCGGCAGCGACCTCAACTGGCTGCAGTGCTCGCCCTGCCTCGACTGCTTCGAGCAGCGCGGCCCGGTGTTCGACCCGGTAGCCTCCCTGTCCTACCGCAACGTCACCTGCGGCGACCCCCGCTGCGGCCTCGTCGCGCCGCCGACGGCGCCCAGGGCGTGCCGCCGACCGCAGGCCGACCCGTGCCCGTACTTCTACTGGTACGGCGACCAATCGAACACCACCGGCGACCTCGCCCTCGAGGCCTTCACCGTCAACCTCACCGCGTCCGGCGCGTCCCGGCGCGTCGACGACGTGGTGTTCGGCTGCGGCCACCGGAACCGCGGCCTCTTCCACGGCGCCGCGGGGCTCCTCGGCCTCGGCCGCGGCGCCCTCTCCTTCGCGTCCCAGCTCCGCGCCGTGTACGGCCACGCCTTCTCCTACTGCCTCGTTGACCACGGCAGCAGCGTCGGGAGCAAAATCGTGTTCGGCGACGACAACGTGCTGCTCGGCCACCCGCGGCTCAACTACACGGCGTTCTCGCCGCCCGCCGCAGCGGCCGCGGACACATTCTACTACGTCCAGCTCATGGGCGTCCTCGTCGGCGGCGAGATGCTCAACATCTCGTCGTCCACATGGGACGTCGCAAAGGACGGGTCCGGCGGCACGATCATCGACTCCGGCACGACGCTGAGCTACTTCGCCGAGCCGGCGTACGAGGTGATCCGGCAGGCGTTCGTGGAGCGCATGAACAAGGCGTACCCTCTCATCGTCGACTTCCCGGTGCTGAGCCCGTGCTACAACGTGTCCGGCGTGGAAAGGGTGGAGGTGCCGGAGTTCTCCCTCCTCTTCGCCGACGGCGCCGTCTGGGACTTCCCGGCGGAGAACTACTTCATCCGCCTCGACCCCGACGGCATCATGTGCCTCGCCGTCCTCGGCACGCCGCGCTCCGCCATGTCCATCATTGGCAACTTCCAGCAGCAGAACTTCCATGTCCTCTACGACCTGCAGAACAACCGGCTCGGCTTCGCTCCGCGGCGGTGCGCCGAGGTCTAGCCGGCCGGTGCTGGCGCCGGCGCCTCGCCGGCCATGACAGGATCACCAATTTGAGGTCCTCATTTTGATCGAATTCGTGTTTAGGTGTGGCCAAATTTGGGGCAAATTTGGGTGTAGAAATTTTGGGGTGGAAATTAAAGGTCAGGAGGAGGGGGTGACACGCAAAGTTGTATGTAGCACAAGGTTTCGAAATCTCCAAGTAACAGAGATTTTTTAGGAATAACTAGGAATACTTTTTTACCAAAAAGATTGCAGTTTGTATACAGATTTTGGTTCAAAACATTTCGCAAGATTTTTTTTTCCAGCTTGGTCTGATCCTGTGGTGTTGATAGCTTAGTAGTAGTACAACTAGTAGTATTGTTAGGATTGTGACATATTGGATCCTGTCGTCCTGTTTGTGTGTGATGGTTCCCCTTTCTGGGTGCAAATATTATACAGAAATCAATCATCAGAACAATTTTTTTTTCTTTCTTCATTGCAAAACGTGACCGCTCAGGCAGAATTGAACCGAAATAAATCTCACCTGGGGCTATAGTTGAGCAAACGAATTGATACAGAGTTACACTATGACATGGTTGCAATCTTTCTCAGTCACCTGGCTTCCTTCCTGATGCCGTGGAGCCGTGGACAGAAACAGTGTTCTTCCCTGGTGGCGTCAACATCTATTCTAATAGTAGCCGGTAAAGAACAAGCTGGAAATAAATCTGCAATGCCGCCTCGATCAGAGTCGGACGGACGTGCCGCTCGGCGATTGCAACGCTGACACCGCGGTTTTCTTTTGTCAACTCATAGGCGCGCGCGTGAGTTGGTTGGTTGGTTGGATTCGTTCGTTGGCTTCCTTGCTTGCTTCGGAGCGCACGACTCGACTACTCGCGCAGTTCGTTTCGAGCGCGCGGTGGGGGCGGTGCCGTTCTTGCCACGGGTGGATTGGATTGGATCGCATGGTGATGGACCGCGCGCGAGCTGAGCTCTTCTGCTGCGGATGCCACCCAGCGGGGCTAGCTGTTCATATTTTTTCTAAGAAAAAGGATTGGAGATACGAATTATTCTTTCTGATTTGCTCTACAAATTGTATATTCAATGGTAAATTTCAGGATAGTTTGGTTCTGCTCCATTCAAAATGGAGCTGATTCGTGGGTCCCGGTTGAGATAAGCGCTGTGTTTTACCGATTTAAGACGCAACGCCACACGGAAGCAGGGTTTCAAAAATCGCCGGGGGCTCGGTTACCGCCACCCGACGGTACGGCGGTTACCGGCGGTAACCGCGGTAACCGCGCAAAACCACGACAAATTTACAAATCGAAATTTGAATTCAAAAATTCGGGCAAACCGCGCGGTTTGGCGCGGTTACCGCGCGATGTGTAACGGGTCGCACAGTAACGGGCCGGCCCAATTTTTTTTCTTTTTCCAATTTTTAAATTTATTCTCCGTTTTGCTCTCAAATTTGAATAAATATTACTCTTTTTTGAGAAATTTCTTCACCATAAAACATTACAAATCAAGCACTACATTCACCATTTTTTTTGATTTTTTTCTTTTTTTAAAAATTTTTTGAATTTGGACGAATTTTATTAAACCGTACCGCGCGGTACGGGTAACCGTACCCCCGCGGTACGAGCGGTAACCGCGCGGTTACCGGCGGTTTTTCACACCCTGCACGGAAGTAATGCCAGTTTGAGATCGTGTAACATTGCCTGGATGGCTGGATTGGTTCTCAACCTTTCAGCCGGGCCGGCAACAGCAGCCTGGTTCTCGGAATTTTCTAAAAAGATTTGTGCCTAGTTTTGAATTCACGGATCCTCGCTTCTATACCTGATAGGAGTAATTAATTAGCATATCTGCTGAAGAACACATACCGTATGCACTATGCACTAGGAATCTAGGACCTTGTCAACAAATTACTACTACTACGTCAAAAGACATAATATTGCCTTATGCACTCAATGACTGCCAGGTACCAGTACTGTACTAACTTCAGTTTCTCAAGCATAGTAACTTAGTAAGATACTAGTAAATCATAGTATTATTATATGGAGTATATCCGTCAAGAACCAGCTGGTACTCACTAAGTAGATGACGTTCCAAACGTTAAAATTTTTTAATCATTACAAAATATATATAATACAAAGATTTAATAGCGAAGATTAACATTAATAGACGAATCCACCATGAAAAATACATTTGTATAGTTTATTAAGCTTTATAAACATATTTTAGAGAAATTAACGATTAAACATGTATATTGAACCACAAATCAATAATCTAAAATATATTTTACTACAATAATGAAGTCATCCTCCTTTCTTCTCTCCTTCCGTGCCGCGTCCGCTCAGCTTAAGCAATTACCGGATCAAATGTTTTTCAATTATTTTTCTAACTCATCTCTAATTATATAGATTTGGTTTACTTTTATGTATTTGTATGTTACGTATGTGTATGTTACTGGTTAAAAAGAACGGAAGATAGCCCTACTATTCATAAGTCCATCTAGCGGATAAACAAAGTGGAGGATGAAAGTGAAAGGGAAAACACGGAAGTCATGGTCTAACAACAGTAGTCGCCGGAGGTCCGTACGGTCTTGGTTGGTAGGAGCAACGAACGGACGAACGATCCAGTTGGAATTGAATACTCCCATCGTTCAAGTGCTGCGCATATCGCTTTTAGACGCACCGACCAATGCAAACCCGGTGCGGTGCCGGTGGCCGGAGGGATGCGGCGTGCCGTTGATTGACCCCATAACCTCATCTCCCTCGATCATATCGTAATCCTTTACCCAAGATCGATTGATCGATCGATTTACACTACTAAAAAAGTGCTACGGGTGCCGAATGAAAAACGTTCATAGGTGTCGGTTTCCAAAAACCGACACTGATGTGAAGAGAAATAGGTGCTGGTTTAGATATTAGCATATTTGAGGTTTAGGAATAA
This sequence comes from Oryza officinalis, assembly GCA_008326285.1. Taxonomy (NCBI): domain Eukaryota; kingdom Viridiplantae; phylum Streptophyta; class Magnoliopsida; order Poales; family Poaceae; genus Oryza; species Oryza officinalis. The sequence goes on from BDMV01000002.1 coordinate 22,671,023, forward strand.
AAAAAAGACGGTTCGATGCATCGAGCAGCTCCCCTTCACCCTGACCAGATAAAAAACATATGAACATCAACAACATCCAAAAATACATGAACACATGAACATAAACATAAAGAACATCAAGAATACGACGTTGACATATCAAGAACATCCCCTTCTCCGCAACGACGATACACATGGCGCCGGCATTGTACTCCACCCCTACCATCGTCGCCAGATAAAGAGGAGGAGAGGAGGCCCCTCTCGCTACAGGCGCTGCTGCCTCCCCTCCCACCAGAGCTGGCGGAGGGGAGGGCACGACCGCTGCCGCCGTCGTCGTCGAAGGCTGCTGCCTCCCCTCACGCCTGATCTAGCGAAGGGGAGGGCGTCGTCCCTGCCACCATCAGAGGCCGACGCCGCCTCCTCTCTTGCCGGATCTGGCGGAGGGGAGGTTGGGGGCCCACCACTGTCATCATCGGAGGCCGCTGCCTCCCATCCCGCCGCCTCCCCTCCTGCCAGATCTGGCGGAGGGGAGGGCGCAGCCACCGCCACTGCCGCCTCCGTCGGGCCGCCGCCCACCCGCTGCTGTGAGAGAGACAGAGAGAGACGTGAGAGAGAGAGGCATGGGAGAGAAAGAGAGAGGGCTAGGTGTAGAGTGGATAAGGCCGGCGCTCCACCGCCATTGCCGCCTCCGTCGGGCCGCCGCCCACCCACCGTTGTGGGAGAGACAGAGAGAGACGTGAGAGAGAGAGGCATGGGAGAGAAAGAGAGAAACATGGGAGAGAAAGAGAGAGGGCCAGGTGTAGAGTGGATAAGGCCGGCGCTCGGCTCGCCGGCTCGGCTCGGTTTGGTATAGGTGCCGGTTTTTCTCTAAAACCAGTACCTATAGTTGCTTAAAGGTGTCGGTTTTATATATTTTTAGCTTAAAAAACCGGCACCTATACAATTGGTGCCGATTTTTCTCTAGAACCGGTACCTATAGTTGCTTAAAAGTGTTGGTTTTATATATTTTTAGCCCGTGGAAGAGGAAAAAACACTCTAGATGTCGATTTTAGCTGTTCTGACACTTACAGTGTCGACCTCTATGTGCCTTTTTGTAGTAGTGTTAATTGCCCTCAAAAACTGCGTATAATCATGTGTGCGAGCATTTCCAAGCTAATCTGCACTAGAGTATGTCTACTCGGTCGGGAACTGCATTAAACTTTACTTATTATTATAACTTGTGACTTATGATGGCAATTTTTTTTTGCTTGTGTAGTTTTTTTAAGTAAATTGTATTGGTGTTACATGAGTGTGTTCGATGGGTGTAATCTAGTGCATAAACTTATAAAATGTTTATTTTGGTGCACGAACTTGTCTAATGCATACGGATTAAGACCAAAAGAACAGTACATGGTAGATCTTTGTTAGATTTAGTTGTTGATTAGGATACTAGATAAATATATATCATATATCTGTTCAATAAAAAGATAGAATGTGATATAGTGATAGTAGAGAAAGATATAAAAAACCAAGCAATGATAAATAGTTAGAAATACATAAAATTTTTCATTTCAACGATGAGGGATAAAGTAGAGACTAAATTTATACAGAATATATTATACTACTACTTTTTTGTTATATTAAACAGAAGAGACTATGACTACTCCTTGTGCCGGCTCTAAGTTTTGTTGTTAACAGAAGTACAGCAAACAACAAGACATCAACATATCCATAGTAACACTTATACTACTTAAAACAAGTACTGCCTCCAGTTGATCTCTTGTATGCCGTTCAAATATTTAAGCTAAATAACATAGATGATTCATGACTCTATCATATACTGCAGAGGCAGGCAGAAGTTATCACTAAACTCATCAACTCCACATTATATGCAAAAGACAATTTCATTATTTTTGAAAAAATATCACGAGGTATCATATTTTAATTCTAACGTAAAATTTTGATGCTTATAAATACTTTCTTAAGTACCCTAGAATTTCTCGTGTTATAATATGTAGGTCTTCAACCATGCAATTTTGGATAACGCAAGACACACTAAGGGTGTGTTCGGTAGAGTGAGTTCTTAATTCCTCTCTCTCGTGATTCATGCGCACGTTTTTCAAACTGCTAAACGGTGTGTTTTTTTGCAAAAAGTTTCTATACGAAAGTTGCTTTAAAAAATTATATTAATCCTTTTTTTAAAAAAAAATTAACAAATACTTAATTAATAATAAAAAATATGTCGCTCCGTTTTACGTGTGCGAGAGGTAATTTTTCAACCTCACTTTCCAAACGCAGCCTAAGACCACGTTCGTTTGCTCCACAAAAAGAGAAGATTTCTCTCGTTCTCCATGCGCACACTTCCCGAACTATTAAACGATGTGTTTTTTTTAAAAAATTTCTATACGAAAGTTGTTTTAAAAAATTATATTAATCATTTTTTAAGTTTAAAATAATTAATACTTAATTAATTATATACTAATGATACATCTCGCTTTGCATATTTTCTAAATCACTCCTTTCTCCTCCTCTCGAACACTCTCAAACACTCCCTAACTTCCAATATATTCGTACCTGAGAACAAACGCTGGGCAAGGCAAGAATCCCTCTCCCACGCGGCCACACCGTGTGGTTTCTCTGACCTATGGAAACGCGAGCACAGGGGCATGTGCACTGACCGTACGTGCTGCCGACCTGGCCTTTCGTCGTTCGATTTGGAGAATTTTTCGCTAATTCGGGGCTTAATTTCTCCTTCCATCCAGCTGCCTTATTCAGGGATAAGCCCGGAAGCAATCAATTATGGACAAGACTTCCTTGCAAATTCCATGGAGGAAATTAAGTTAAAACCACAGCTTAACTGCAAACAAGTCAATACCACTTGACTATTCAGATCTGTAGGACTTCCCTAGCTAGTTTTGTCAGCCACGTTCGTGTGATGTGAGTTGAGTTGGTAACCAACTGATCAGCTTTGGACCATGCAAGTGGATTAAAAGACGGCAACATATTTTAGCAGCTTCTCCAATGAGTCATACTTGTTGTGTGCAAAATTGATGTTGTATGGCTTATTTTAGTCGATCTGGCACCGATTCAGACGCTCTAGTGTACACCGTTGCAAGTTGGGCACCACATATTGCAGCATTCAAGGTGGTAACTGGTATATGTGTCAGACCAAGTTTAATAATATTATTAACTTTTAGCTAAAATAACATATCATCCACAATTAACCTAATCTTATAGCTCACCTATACAATAACAATAATTAACTTTACATATATACTACATCATTAATATATGAGAAACATCTCAAATATAATTTAGTAGAGTTCGTGCTATAGCTGATTATAAACTTATAATTCATTTTTCTTTTTTTTTATGATATGATATGATAATTTGTATAGCCTTATTTATATAATCTTATTGTACTTGTTCTTTAGAGTCTTAAAATATACATACATCAGAAAATATTTTTGATGCCGTAATAGAAGTGTGGGTTACATTCTATCACTGTGGTAAGAGAAAAAGCACACTTTTTAAGTAACTCAACCAATGATGTAAGTATAACTTTGATCATTTAATTATAAAATTATTTACTTTTGATCCTTCTACTCATTAAAATCATCCATATTTTATCCCTGAGTTAAATAATGGTGGCTTTTAATGATGTAGCGTCTACATGGAGTTTATATGGGTAAAGAGTGATGAACTCAACTTATCAATTGCGAAATGAGCGTAGCTCAATTGGTTAGGTTTTTTGTGGTGTAACCAGTTTATCTGGGTTCAAAATCTAGATTTGACATGGATGCTCGTATTTACAGCTAATTATTCTTTCAGTGGTAGGCATCGTACCTCTCGACAGCGAGACACCTGTGATGACTTCGTCAATCTCAAAATATGTTGGCCCAGTCTTTCGAAGGTGTTCAAAGAGGTAATATGTGCATGTGTGCGTTCATAGAGATAAGTGTATGTGCGTGATGAGCGTCTACGTTTGTACCGTGTTTCTTAAAAAAAACTCAACATACCAATCAATAAGAAATAGCAGCGAAATAAATAAAATGTTACTTTCTTTGTTTCATATTATAAGTCGTTTGACTTTTTTCTTAGCCAAACTTTTTTAAGTTTGATCAAGTTTATAGAAAAATATAGTAACATTTTTAATACAAAACAAACATAATATCCAAATATATTCAATATTAAATTTAATGAAACAAATTTTGTATTGTAAATGTTGCTAATTTTTTCTTTAAACTTCGTGAAACCTAAAGAATTTTAATAAAAAAGTCAAACAACTTATAATATAAAACGATTATAAAATGGGGGAGTACAACCTAGCTGCATACAAACCTTACTTCCTTTTCATCTTTCTTTTCTTAATCCTATATGTTATTTATTTTAAATTGCTAACTAGGGTAATTTAAGTCCTGACATACATAATCACTCATATATATGGATACACACTTGATAGGGTTTTAGTCCAGCTATAGTACTCTTTTGATTTCATTTGTTGGGCGTACGATTAAAAGAGACATGCTTAGGTGGGTGGCATATTCGGCAAAGTTAGGGGTGTGTGACTTGTGAGCGTGTCGATCTCTACGTAAAAATTAGGGGAGAAAATATGCACGCTTTTGCCAAGTAGTGCCTCCAACTAGATTAGTGTGTTCGTGTTAAGATTATTTGATGATCAATTAGTACATATTAATTGTACTTATGCATGAAGAGACATCTCTTTATGTCCATAAAGAGACACCTCTTCATAAAAAGACACCTTTTAATGAGGGGACATGTTCACACTATCTTTAAATTCCTTCTTACTCTATAAATACTTGTAATCATCCATGTACAAACTACACATTTGAATACAAGATTTAATTCCTCTCGCTCAATCTCTCTTGCTCCCGCTTTGTATTCTAACACGTTATCAACACTGCTCGCGAAGGAGAAGAGGAAGAGAAGGAAATCAATTGCGAAGGTATGATGCCTACCTTCGGTTTAATTTTGAATGTCGTTCTCGGCCTCTCTCGCTGCCATCACGCTCGCAGTCTCTTCCACCTTCTCTATCAATCGATGAGGCAGCGTCTGGGCTGCCACACCCAAGCCATGATATGGGTCAGCGGCTACCACCACCAACCCCGGCGCTGCGTGGTCGCCAACGACGGATTGGCCGTCACTCCACCGTCCCCAGCCTCGCCGGTCCCCGACTAGCCGGAAGCCATGGCACCTCGCCACGTCCAAGTCTGAGGTGTACAATATTGTATCGTCCGCAGATGGGCAGTGGTGGTGTCGCCCAAGAGCGTCTCTTGCTCGCTCTCGCTGGACATGGAATCACCACGTGCAAGACACACTCTACTGACTCACTCTGTTAATTTGCAAAATTCTTTAAATTTTGTATTTTAACATAGTAAATCCTCTTAATTATGGATAAAATGATTAATAGAGTATTTAATGCTTGTTAAACTATATATTTTGACTTGGAATTAAAACACATGAAGATGGAGTCCTATACATTGGACCGCAATAAATTCTTCTCCAAAAAAGATTTTATTTGCCCTATGGCCATAATTTAGGCAGCGAGTATCTCGCCCATCACTAAGAGGTCTACATCTTATGATGATTACCTACATATGTTATTTCAAGAATATGTTTGAAAATATGAGATTATTTAAAATTTAGATACGCACAAGGTAGTGGAGCCCTAAACATTGGCTGCGATATATTCCTTAGAATATATTAGCCCAGAGACCATGTTTTAGGTAGCAAGTTCATCTTGCCTATTATTAAGAGATCTACTCCATTGTTTCATGACTTGGAGATTATCCACATTGTGCCTCCTAATTTGGAATTATAACTCAAATTGTATGGTTTATCACCTACATTTTTGAAAACATGACAAAATATGAGGTTTTACATTTAGCGTTGAGATTACACTCTCACTGGACATGGAGTCACCATGTCTAAGACACACTCTACTTACTCGCTGTGTTAATTAAATTCTTTAAATTTTGTATTTTAATTTAGCAAATTCTCTTAATTATGTATAACATGATTAATGGAGGATTTAAATGTATGTTAGACTACATATTTTGACTTGGAATTAAAACACATGGAGATGGAGTTCTATACTTTGGTCACAACGACCATAACCTAGGCAATAAGTATCTCGTCCATTATTAAGAGGTCTACATCTTAAGATGATTACCCACATGTGTTATTCCGAGAATATGTTTTTCAAATATGAGATTATTTGAAATTTGGATGCGCACAAGGTAGTAGAGACCTAAAAATATTGGTTGCGGTATATTCCTAAGAATATATTTACCTAAAGACCATATATTTAGGCAGTGAGTCCACCTTGCCTACTATTAAGAGATCTACTCCATTATGGAGATTATCCACATTGTGCCTTCTAATTTTGAATTCTAACTCAAATTGTAAGGTCTATTACCTACATCTTTTCGAAACATTACAAAATATGAGGTCTTACATTTATCATTGAGATTACAACATCAATATCATGTTTGTGAGGACATGGCAACTAAAGAGTTCGATGAACTCGCCCTTGATGGGTGTAACTACCCAATTTGGACTTCAGATATCAAAATAAACTTTGCTTCTCGTGGGATTTCTAATGCAATTGAGGAACCCAACACTGGGGATCCACCAATTGAGGACAGAAAGAAAAACATTGTCCTTTTCTTTCTTAGGCTCTATATCCATAAAAATCTCAAACATGAGTATATGTTGGAGACGAGTCCGCTCAACTTATGGAATGTTCTTAAAGAGCATTATGATCAGCAAAAAGGAACTCATCTGGCCTGAGGCCAGTTATGAGTGGAACCACTTATGCCTACAGGATTTTAAAACTGTGGCAGAATAAAATAATGTTGTTCATACAATTTGTTCCAAGTTAAAGTTTTGCGAAAAAGAGCCAACGGAGGCAGAGAAGATAGAAAAGACTCTATACACTATGCTTCCGGAGGGACAGGATACTGAATCAACAATATTGCACTAACAATTTTCAGCATTATTCTTAGCTTATACACACATTGACTCAGGCAAAAAACATCATGAGCTTACTCTAAAGACCACTGAACAATGCCCCTTGGCTTTGTCCCACTACCTGAGGTGCACTTCGATGCCAAAAATAATGTTGAAAATAAAAAGAATTCAAGAAAAATTATTCGAAGAATCTTAAGAATTCGGCTGGAAAACACAAACGCAACAACAGGCGCAAATCCAATAGTTGCAAGAAAGGAAAAGAAAAGGGTATGACACTACCACCTCGTGGCAACAGCAACAAGTATTGCAATAGGTGTGGATCTGACTATCATGTCGCTAAAGATTGCCGTATTCTCAAGCACCTTGTCCTCCTGTATGAGAAATCTCTCAAGAAGAAAAAGTCTTCTGAGGAATCAAAATATAAAGCTCACTTAAATCTTACAAATGAAGCAAGACCTGAGGTTGGAAGTTCTTAACAGGCTTCTATTGAACCAGCGAACAACCTCGATCTTCTTCCAAAAGATACCGCTGTACTTTTTGCAATGGACGACATGCTCATAGAGTACTGCTCAATGGACTCACTTGGAGATTTACTGTAATCTCAGTGCGTCTTACTTGGAGATGAAGCTACTTTAATCTCAGTGTGTGTGAGACAATATATTGATATCCTATAGTATGTCAAACAATAGTTGTTGTAATAAGTAGATAAGTACAAACTCCCTTATGTTATAAGGTTGTAAGACTTACTAGTCATTAGAGTGTACTATTAAATCTCTGTAAACGTCATACTATGTATTTGATGTTTTAATTATTATACTTATGCATATATATTGAATAAAGAATTCTTCACTAAGCAATTCTTCTTTCATTATAGATGTCTAAGGATATCGCTCCGATTAAAAAGGAATTATGCCTTGTGGACAGTGGTACCACAAACTCTATACTTAGGGAGATCAAATACTTTCAAACTCCCAAAAAGAGAGAAGACAAAGTTTTGACCATCGCGGAACGCGATACAGTGATAGTTGGCTCTTGACGAGCAATTATTACACTCCCAATGGGTACACAAATCACAATCGAGGATGCCCTACTGTATCCCGATTCAACCTGTACCCTACTAAGTTATAGAGATATCCGTCAAAATAGGTTCTACATTGAAACCCATATGTATAATCGAGAATCGAGAAGAATTTCTTCTCTTAACTAAACAAAATGGATATGGCAAACACATTTGCGAGAAATTCCATCTCTCATATTGGGATTGTACTATACATACATTCAGCCCGTTGCACGTGTTGCGTATAAAGTAATTTTTTAAAATGTTGATGCATTCCACAGTTGGAATGATCGACTTGGGCACCCCGGTATCGGGATGACGAGAAAAATTATTGGCAACTTTATTGGTTATCATTTGATCACTGAAAAATTTTCCAAATCCTCTGATTTTGTATGCACTGCATGTGCTACTGGAAACTAATTTTGAGACCTTATCTCAAAATCAGAGCCGAACCACTTAAATTCCTTGAACGCATTCAAGGAGATATTTGTGGCCCTATTGTGTCAAAATCTGGACCGTTCAGGTATTTCATGGTTTTAATTGACGCATCTATCAGATGGTCTCATGTGTGTCTTCTCTCGACACGAAACTATGCCTTTACTAAAATAATGTCTCAACTAATAAGGTTGAAGGCAAATTTCCCTGAACATAGGATTCAATCAATCCGTATGGACAACGGTGCTGAATTTAAATCTCATGCATCTGATGATTATTGCATGACATTATGAATTCAGGTTCAGCATTCTATTCCATATGTCTACACACAAAATGGTTTGGCTAAATCACTGATCAAAAAAATCAAGCTTATTGCTAGACCATTATTAATGAATTGCAAATTACCTTCGTCGTGTTGGGGTCATGCAGTACTGCATGCTGCTGACCTTATCCAACTACGACCATCTGCATATCATGAAACTTCTCCAATGCAGTTAGTACGTGGAAATCCTCTAAGTATTTCCCATTTGCGTAAGTTCAGTTGTGCTGTATACATACCGATCTCACCACCACAACATACTACTATGGGCCCACACAGGAAACTGAGGATTTATGTGGGATTTAAAGTATTTAGAACTCCTAACAGGTGATCTATTTACTGTCTGGTTTGCTGACTCTTATCTTTAATGAGGAACATTTCCCGGCATTAAGGGTAGACTTCAAGTACTAGAAAGAATGCCAGAAAATTGATTGGGATGCCCAGGGTATTCCAGCCTCAGATCCACGTACCATTGAAACTGAACTCCAAGTTCAGAAAATTATATATTTGCAAAGACTTGTAAATAACCTGCCAGATGCATTTACCAATTATAAAGGTGTGACTAAATCTTTCATTCCCGCTTAGAATGCACCAAAAAGAGTGGAGGTACCAAATAAGACCACTCAACTTTCACTCACTAAAAAGAGAGGAAGAAGGACGGTCACTAAGCGAGATCGTATTGCTAGTAAGCAAAGAAAGATGGTAAATGCAAACCAACCTTTAGTTGGTTCACACCACATTGATACTATATATCAAGAAGATCGTGATAATCTGCAACCTAGCTCGGTGGTGCAAAATGCTGAGACTGAGGATTCAGAAGACCATAGACACATTGTTTCGGGAGATCACGATGAGTCTATAAGGGTGGATGAGATGGCCATCAACTACTCTAAAACAAGAGAATCTTTTGATAGAAGAGCTACAATTGTCGACACTTCTTTTTTCGAACAAATTGCTGATTGCCTCCAAGTTTATCCAGAACCTAGGTCTATAAAAGAGTGTCAAAAGCACTCTGACTGAAACAAATGGAAGGACGTAATTGAAACGGAATTAGCTTCGCTTTACAAAAGAGATGTATTCTCACTATTATGCCTATTCCTCGTTGTATCTTCCCTATGGGATACAAATGGGTTTTCGTCCGAAAATGGAATGAAAACAATGAGGTGGTGAGATATAAAGCAAGGTTTGTAGAACAAAGTTTTATGCAAAGACCTAGCGTTGATTTCAACGAAACTTATTCTCCAGTTATGAGTGGTATAACTTTTTGATACTTAATATCATTGGCAGTACAAAACCATTTATCTATGTAGTTGATGGACGTAGTGGCAACAAATCTTTATGGGTTATTTGATTCTGATATTTACATGAAGGTTCCTGACGAAATCGACATCTCGAATCAAAAGGTAAATCGTAACATGTATTATGTTAAGTTGCAGAAGTCACTTTATGGCTTAAAACATTTGGGTAGGATGTGGTACAACCGATTAAATGAATTCCTTTCTCTAAATGGATACACTAAAAGTGATGATTGCCCGTGCGTCTTCATTGAAAAATCCCCCACAGGTTTTTGCATTATCTCAATATATGTCGATTATCTTAACATCATTGGCAATACACAAGATATTAATGAAGCATGTCATCATTTAAAGACAGAATTTGAGATGAAGGATTTGGATCAAACCAAATTTTTCTTAGGTCTACAACTTGAGCATTTACCTTCTGGAATCCTTGTGCACCAAGGTGCATATACCTAGAAAATATTGGAAAAATTCAATATGGATAAGTCATATCCTTTCTAAACCCTATGGTGGTTTGATCTCTAGACGTAGAGAAATATCCATTTAGACCAAAGGAATATGGAGAGGATGTTTTAGGACCTGATTTTTCATATCTCAATGCTGCTCCTACCAAACACCATTAGACTGGAATTAAGAATGTCTACCGATATCTTAATGACACAAGAGATCTAGGACTTTTCTTTAAAAAGAATTAGGATCCGACTTTATTTGGGTGTACTAATGCTGGCTATCTATCTTATCCCCACAATGCTAGATCACAAACAAGATTCATAGTTTTCCAAGGTGGAACTGCTATTTCATGAAAGTCTTCTAAATAGACTCTGATAGCTACTTCCACAAATCATTCTGAAATAATTGCATTATATGAGGCATCACGTGAATGTGTATGACTTTGCAAAATGATTAACCACATATTAATATCTTGTGGTATTAATTCATTAGAATCACCTACCATTATCTATGAAGATAATGCCGGTTGTGTTATTCAGATGAAAACTGGTTATATTAAGAGCAACATCACTAAGCATATTGCTCATAAATTATTTTATCCTCATGAGCTTTAGCAACATAGTGAGATAAACATCTTGCAAACTAAGTCATGTGATAATCTTACTGATTTATTCATAAAATATCTACCATACTCCACATTCTTTAAATGTGTCGAAGGAATTGGTATGAGACGACTTAAAATTTGCAAGGTTCAAGGGGAGTACTTCTCTCTGGGAAATAACCTATTTTTGTTATATTATACTCTTTTCTTTGTATGAGTTTTACCCTTTAGATTTTTTCATTTAAAATTTTTAATGAGGTAATATCAACATAAGCTATATGTCTTATCACTTTACTTTTTCTCACTGAGGTTTTTAATAAATTATATCTATAGACATCCTATTCTTTTTGGGTTATATCATGAGCTTTACTCATAGAAGTATAAAAATAGCTAATAATATATCACAGTTCTTTTTCTTATTTTTCTCATTGGGTTTTTAAGGAGTTTACCTGATATATCTACACTATGGTTTCTCCTCAAGTTTTTCATAGGGTTTTGGAGAAGTTTTTCTGATGAGATAAATCAAATGATGATTACCAAAAACAAATTGATTAAGGGGGAGTATTAAGATTATTTGATGATCAATTAGCACATGTTAATTGTGATTATCCATGAAGAGACACTTCTTCATAAGTGACACCTCTTTATGTTCATGAAGAGACATCTTTTCATAAGAGACACTTCTTCATGAGGGGACATGTTCACACTTATCTTCACATCCCTTCTTACTTTATAAATAGTTGTAATCATCCATGTACAAACTACACATTTGAATACAAGATTTGATTCCTCTCGCTCTCGCTTTATATTCTAACATGTCGCAAGCTTGCAGTTAAGGGAGTGGTATTTCAAAATACTTTCATATCATATATATGCATTAATTATTTTTTACCATGAATGTAGTGAGCTCGCAAAAAAAAATTGGGACACTATAGTAACATCTCATAAATACTGAAATAAGTTCATACATATATATAGTTTATGTCGATCGATAAAATAAATTAAAAATCACAGAAAAGCCAGGCATTATTGACGCCCACAAATGTTACAGTATTATAAGATTATCAAATTATTGCTGAATTATACATTTAGCTAGACATTTTAATGATAGTTTCGTATTGGACTAATCCTACACATCTTTTTCACTTAACATAAATTTGCATATTTGTACCGATTGGACTAAAGCAAGCAGCATTGCACAAAATCCCTAAATTAGCTACCAAATATATGCAATGTAACCAGATCAATCACCCTATACTCTAGTTAGCACCGGTTCCTTTTCTTGCCATAACTATAAAATTTACATCATCTATGCAATTCCCTGTCTAACGTGCAAACATATACGTATATATTTAAGTGGTGTTTAAGTGAAAAGGATGGCTATGTCTTAGTTCAATGTAAAACTATGGTAAGACTACCTGATCGCAAATCACTCATGTGCCTAATCTCCAAATCGACAAAGATATAACAACTTATATAATATACTATATTTTAATTTGGATGGCGCGATCTTCAACATGCAACATTGACCATCACCTTTTAGTGGACGTGTAAGCAAAGAATAACGAAAAAGAATGACATGCAAAGAAAACCAATACTATCTCACCAGACATGTAATCACGTTTTCTTTTTTTCATTGATCATTATAATTAGTTTTCGACATATCAGTAGTCAAAGTTAGATAAGTCTTGAGTCACTAATGCAATCGATAGCTGAAAGCACAACCTAACAATTTCTAGCACCAATTGACTGGAGAAATGAGCAACAACCAACAAGTTAGTTATGTTTATTTCGATGTTGCAGTTTTGAAATCGTGAAAAATAAAAATATGCAAAGTATATATGTCGCCGTCCGGGCCCTACATGTGTTGAGACCGCAAAGTTGGACACACGTGTCTTTTTCCTAAAAGGAAAGAAAAGTGAAGAAAAAAAAGGAAAACCACGTGTGCCGCGACCGTACACTTATCCTTGAAGTTGAAGTGATGAAAAATTGTAAAAACCATCTCAAAAGTCACTTGATGTTTGATATTTCACCTCATAAGTTATTTTGTTACAAATACCCACCTTCCTATTTGGTTTTATGCAAAAGCCACCCCAATGCATACGTGCTTAACCGAATCATCATGTTATCATTGATGTACAACCCTACATAAGCTAAGCTAATTGAGTCAATCTTTTTCAAGTGTTTGCATTAGACTTTTTTTATTCTTTGTGTTTCATTGAATTTTTTTCTACATATAACGAAACTTAGTGCAACAACGTTTAAGTTCTCATCCGCAATTCTATTTGTGGAATCTCCAAATAAGTGTCAAGAAAATACCCCTAGAAGTATTTAATTTTGGTATAGACCATATTGATGCCTCACAATTTATTAAAACATATTGATTCGATTAAACACGTGTGCACTGGGGTGATTTTTGTAACAAAACCAAGTAGAGGGTGGACATTTGCAACAAAATGACTTATGGGGTGAAATCTCAAACTTAAAGTGACTTATGAGGTGCCTTTTACAATTTTCCCGAGAAGTTAAAATCAGACGTTAGTACAGACCAGTCAGCAACTCAGCATGGCCATGAATAGAACCATCGTTGTAGGGTGCGTCTTGATGTTCTCTTGTGCCATCACGGATATGTTTGGTTGCTTGTATCAGCTTTGGCCCGTATTTATGGGTGTTTCTTCCTCTTGTTTGGTTGTCTAGGTGGCCTTTTCAGCCAGGCCCAATGCATGCAAAAAGGGCTCCCAACCAGGTTAAGTGGAAACGACTGATTTGAACTTTGTACATCAGCCAGGTCCGGGGCGTGCATCGGGCTGCACCCGTGCGTGTGGGCCGGTTGATGGGGTCACCACCCACGCCTGATTCCTCCTCTCCTCATTCTACTCCTCCGTCGCCTCACACTCCTACCACCATTGGTGCCGCCTCGCTCCCTCGCTGTCGTCACCATGCCACACAGTTGTCGTCACTACCATCCTGCACAACTGTCATTGTTGTCACTTGTACAGTTCATCGATCATCGCCATCACCCGTATGATTGTGGTCGTTGCCATCCCGCATGGTTGGCAAGAGCTTGCTCCGCCAAATCCAGCCATGAGGATAGCGAGAGGTGGGGGCGAAGGAGCAGTGAGCGGCAATGGCCGATGGCCGATGAGCAGCGAGGGTCACAACTTCACAGCCACCGGATCTGGCGGCGACGAGCTCGATTCTACCAGGTCGGTGCAACACTAAGCTCGCTATCATCAGATCTAGCGATGGGAAGTTTATGCTCCTCAGAATATCTATCCTGAAAGATATGATGCATTAGAATATTATATGTAGTCAAATCTTGATTTCTTAATCATCAATGGGTATAAAAAGGTTAGCATTCAATGTGAAAATGATATCAGTGTATTTATCTTGAATTCTTGAAACAACCACAGATACAAAAATTTTGCTAGCATTTAATGTGAAAATGATACCTGTATGTTGTCATGAAAAAAGCTTTCATACAATTATAATATTTACTATATATATATATATATATGCAGTAGTAAATGTGTCGATGTTTAAAATATTGATAAAAATATAAGGTAGTACAAACTACAATTAATGGAAGAGTCATTGAATGTCGTGAAACATGGACCTAGATGGGTGAATTGAAATGGCTTCTCAATTTATTGCCACCCAACACCATGATGTTTGGTTTATGCACAAGAACATGGTTCCCTATGTGTAGCAAGACAATGTGTACTTGCTCTTCTTAGGTTGTTTAATATAAATTAAAGTTAGAAAGAAACTACAGGCCTCTTGTTAAATGATATGTGGTTGACAGTAGGATGATGGTCGGGGTAGTGGAGCATCTAAGCCTCTATGGTTTTGGTTAATTGATGACAAATGATTAAGGGACTAATGCACTTATTGAGTATATAAATAGGGGATTAGTCTGATGAGAAAGATGATAATGAGATAATAAAAAAGATGGACTACAATGAGGTTTCATTGTGATACAAGGCTACAAGTGACTGAAGATGGCAAGATGCGGTGAAGGGTTGGCAAGACTTGAGTTTGCGATAGACCATGCATAGGAGAAGGGCAAGCAAAGGCTTGGCACCGAAGGACTCAATGCACTGGTGAAGGAGCAAGTGCTTGGTGTAACGCTAACGGACCGGACGAGTCTATAAGAAGTCACAAGTTGCTCATGATCAATCTTTGTTGAAGAAGAAGCAAATGGGGCAAGAGATGGTACAAAGAAGAACAAGAATGTCATGAAGACACAATGGGCCAAACAAACCTGGAGTGGATCGGATTGTCCAGGAAAGCTACAAGTGTCGGACAATATGAGAGTATGAGGATTGTCTACGCAGCCTTTCTCTAGAGCCAGTCAGACAAAGGAGAAGAGAAGGCTGGACAATCCTAGAGCAGTTAGACTGTCAGAGGAAGTCTTCGTTTGAGGTAGCGCACAAATGGATTTCTTTAGTGCCAGACAATTTGCTGTAGTATTGGATTGTTTGGGAAGTGCTGAGCAACTGGATAGTCTATCAACGGTCAGACTGTCTGATGCTTTATACCCCAACGGCTAGTGTTAGTGACCATTGGAAAAGTTAAGGGGTGTTGGACAGTCCACCCTGTATGTATCGGACTGTCCGACACCATGATGTTTTGGCATGTTCAAGCAACGGCTAGAAATGGCTAGTAGGAGGGGTTGGGGCTGGATATACCCGGTGCCATAGAGTTGTTCTAAGACTTTTGGACCCTCTTCTACCTGAGAAAGCCAAGTGCATGTCCAAGAGCCCTAAGAGCTAATTGAAGATCCTTTTAGGGAGAGTTTAGTCTTGAGAATGAGTTCTTGCACATTTGTAAGAAGGCTAATTGTTCTCCCACCATCTCAAGAGTGTGCTAGAGATTGTGTGCTGCTAGAGGGAGGCTTTGAGAGTGATGTGACCATGCCTAGTATGGATAAAATCTTTGCTCACATCAAGATCAAGGTGCACAACTTCTGCAATCAAATTTGGCCACCTGCAATAGGGCTGACTTCAAATGGCTGTCAAATGTGCATACGAGCTTCATTTTTGGCCCATGAGTACTTGATCGAATTCTCTTGGAATCCTCTATCAAATGGATCCAGCCTCATCTCCAAGTTCCTTACAAGTCACTAAGAATTAAAGTAACAATGTGCTGAGCCACTTGCATGGGTCTTGGGGCTTGTAACTTCGTTGGAACCCTAGCCCAAGTAGGGTGCAACAAATATGGTAGAGCACAATCTTAGAGACTATTGGGCATCCTCCCATCTTCTTAAATATCTAGGTATCCCTTTAAGGTTTCTTGGGTTTTGTTTAGATTAAAATTTAGTCATTGCTACTTTTCTGTAAATCCATGATCAGTTAGATCACTATTTTCTCGTTATGAAACTCCTCTTTTCGTGTGTTTTCAATTCTTATTACAATAAAACATTGCTTTTATCTTATCCTTGCATGTTTCTTTGATTTGTTTGCAAGAACAAGGTTGATCTGCACTGGCAAGATTAACAACCGACAAAAAGATGTATCGATCGCTAAGGTGCAACACAACAATGTCTCATACGGTTGTAGCCGGGTCGTCAACTTTTCTTCTAAATCATAGTTATCATCATCTCACCCAAAGATCGAGACGATCAGAGCTATGAGCATATCAAGTGGAGCTCAGAGCTTATCAAAGAGTGGTTTGGAGTTTGTATGCTTCGAGTTGAAGAACTTTGAGCATTTTGTAAGATGTGAGGGAGAAGGAGAAGCCCGTGAGCAACCAAGTGGAGTGTGTTGCGCCCGGGAGAATTTTCTGAAGGTTGATACCAAGTGGAGTATGTTGTGTCCGGGAGAATTTTGTGAAAGTTGATACCTCGCCTCCGGAGGGGAGTTGGGTGGTGTCCGATCTTGGGACCGACTGGGTCGCTTGGAGCACGAACTTGCATGTAGTAATTGCTTGAAGGGACCAAGGCACCATCGGAGGTGGTAGCTTGGAGAGGAAAAACATTAATCGTGAGCCGGCTTTTTGAAGCCCCTCAACGGAGACATAGGATAGGTTGGATCCAATCTTCGGTAAACAAATTGGTGTGTCCTCTCTCTATCTCTTTACTTTGCACTTATCGCTTTCATGTTGAGCTATTTGTTGATCTATTGTTGCATGCTTATCTCTTATTGATAACTGCCTAGTTCCAGTTTAAAACTAGCATGCAAAGTGCTATAACTCGCCATAGGTTTCATATTCTTTGTATAGGGCCAAATTGCCCTGTCGTTGTCGGATTGTCCGACGCTTGGTGTTGTCGGACCATCCACACTGTACTGAACTATCCAGGTCTATACTTGTAGTTGGCGACTTCCTGTTTTTTCTATGTTTGATCGGATTGTGTAGTTCCTGTCGGGATTGGCCGACACAGTGTGTTACTGGACTGTCTACAACAACAACGAATTTTCCTATCAGTTCTAATTTTCATCGTAAGATTTTGTAATTGCAAGAAACGCCTATTCAACCCCCCACCCCCTCTACTCAGCATCTATGATCCTCAAGGCACTTTCATTTGGACTCAGAGCTTCCAATTTATCTTTCAATTGGTATCAAAGGTGTCAGGTGCACTTTCAGGTATAATAGAGAGAATTTTAAATTGAATATGATTGATGAGGCAAACAGTACGGTAGAGTGATAACTATTTTAGGATAAATTTTAAATTATGGAAAGAGAACTATTTTGAAATGGAGGGAGTAATATAAATGTCACTGTCCAAGAGTGATGAAATGTAGTTAGAAAAATCATATTTGAATGCAAGATTTTGCAAATTGACAGGCCGGAAACATTTTCATTTTAAAATAAGGGCCAAGTATGAAATAGACAAGGAAATTTAACTTTGTTCTTTATATAGTAATTAAAGCAATGACTTCTAGTCTACCCCTAAATGTATACGTAGTCATATTTGGTCGGTAACATAAGGTTTCTAGATTGGAAAGATTTTCATTATAGTGCCCTTTTGCAAATTTTCAAGCTTTGAGCCTGCCAATTGGAGATACTGTTTGTAAAATCACTGGCACATTAGTTATTATGATACCCATTTCTACAACGCATACTGAGTATTATAACTAATCAGTAATACAGCTGCTAAATTATTTAATGAGTGTTGTGCATGAAAAACTAATATGGTATTCTTCTATTACAAAAGAAAAACATATCAGCATTTCTACCTGAACTTGAAACTATAATTGAACTATAGATAAAAACTGAAATAAATAATGATGAATATGGCACAAAAGTTAAGTTTACTGAGAAGTGCCATTTTTCCAACCACTAACAATGAAGAATTTTCAGTTTTCAGTGCAGCTTGAGAATATATTTCAGATATTAGCTAACATAATCATCCAAATCTGTCTTGGAATTTATCAATAAATACTTTTAGTTCCTCATTTTGATATATAAGAGTATCAGATAATCTTAATTTTTTTAGAACTTATGATTCAATTATCAGTTCATTCAATCTTATTAACATGCCATGCAAATTATCCTCAAATTTGCTTAGGATCTTATCAACGAAAATTCAAGAAATAGTATGCCAATAATCAGGCAAGTCAACCAATATCATCTGAACTTTTTTTTGGAGTAAATTTCACTTTGGTTCACCTTTTGTTAGTGAAGTTTCGCTTTGTACCACCCTTTAACCGATGTTTTCACTTTGGACTAAGTAATCTTACCTTAGTCATACTTTGGACCACCCTGAAGAGGCAGCGTTGGCGAAGGCGGTGCGCTAAGAAGGAGAGAGACGTGAGAGTCAAGAGAGGAGATGAGAGTGGTGGTTGGGTAGGGATTTGGGAAAGTTAGGGCTTTGTCTTATATAGTCCTTCACCTAATGGGCTAGATGGGCCTTAGAATGTGCTATCTTTTGACTTGTGACTCATATCATCGGGTCCCCGGGGGTCAATTCCCACCCCTGCCCCCGCTCACCCGTGGGTGAGAATGCCCACCCTCGGCCCTGGCCCCGGCCTTAACGGGGAAATTTCCACCCCTGTTCAAAAGCCGCCTGTCTCAGAAATTTCAGCAAATCTGAACAAAAACTATAACTTAAGTAAGTTCAAATCTAGCAAGAACCAATTAACGAAACCTTTCATATATGATCTATGAAGTATTAGAAAGGTTTTGGATTGATTAACTTGAACAAAATTGTAGCAAAACAAAGAATCACAAGTAATGCAAAAACCAAAGAAAAATGTAAACTTACAAAACTTGAAGAGTTTGTCGATGTATTGATGATTGAATATGATATTTATTGCTCAAGTATTGTTCACAAGGTGTATCCATAGCACCTCTCACAAGTTTATCATGAAACCCTACAACCAAGAGCTTTCAACTCTCAAATCTCTCAATATTGGCTTACCCTCAAGGTATAGCCTCCCTCTCTATTTACACCTAAAAACATGGTTGTCCCCAACCATGAATCCAACTAGAACTAGGAATCCTAATCACATAGGAAACCCTTCAAACCAGGGAAACAACATCCTTTACAACTCCTGTTGAGGAACTAGGGTCCTAATCTTCCGATAGGTAGTGATAAGTCGATTATGGAGACTCGACGTTGATGATCCAAAGGCTCTGAGTAGGATGATCGAACTCCTCGCAATCATTACACCACTCCTCTACTGGTTATCACCCAAGCCAAAACACGGTTGTCCTCACCGACAAGGCTATCTCCTGCAAATGAATCGAGAACACAAGCAAGAGAATAGAAGATGCAATTTGAATATATTGCAAATATAAGATGAATCTCACAAATTGGGGTTCCACAAACCGAACTAACGGTGAAACTGCAATGACAGAATAATCTAAACAAAACCCAACCCTAATTCAATGACGACTACTGAATAAATAGGTTCTACAATCGACCAAGGATCCGTGGACGCATCCCTAATGGACTCCAACATAATACACGGCCCAACGGGCCTCAAGACGATGATGCAGCACCCAGACAGATTCGGTATGCTCTCTTGTTTTGATGATTCCCGTTGACAAAGAAATAATTTTGACATGAGACTAGGTCCATTGGAAAGGTGGTCTCGTTAGCTTTCCATAGATATGTAGAACATTGAACAACAGAGTCTGAATGAGTTCTGGGTGATGATTTTAGTGCGGGATGCTCCTGGATTCCTAGGTGGGCTCGAACTTGATATGAATTGGGCCTCCATCTCCGAGTCTCTCTCCAAGTGCTTCATGTTCCTCCCTTGTGCATACCCAAAGGAGTGATGTCCTCATCAACTCTATACTCTAATCTTTTCAAACTTAGACTCCAATCTAAATTTGATTTCGTTTCCCATACGGACACAATCCCCTTGTATGCCATATGAAAATCTTTACCTTCACATGCATTGTTCTCTAGTCTTAGTATCCCGCATGATCTCCTTGACTATATGGACCTGAACTTCTACCAAGCCAGTCCCGATCCGTCACCGGCAATACTCTCTGAGGCCTCAAGCAACACCTACACATGAACAACAAAGAAATCATATTCAAGTACAAGTTCGCACCAACCTTACTCACATCAGCACACAACAGTATCACATATGTATAGAAACTATCTAGAAATCATATACACAAAGCAATCTATAATCCACGAAACAACCTGAAATCGACTTGAACCCTCATTCTAGCGGTCTGACCATCAGGCTACTCGGTTAGACCGCCCGAACACCTACGGTCTAACTAGCAGCACCTACCCGGTCTAACTAGTCTCATCTAGAGTTGAAAGCCCTGTTCACCATCAGAAAACATTATTCATTGTATTTTCAACCAACACTTATCTTTGACAATTGTTCATCACCAAGATTAAATCATCGCATGATTTCACATTGTTGCCTCCCTCCCTCCTCCCCTTCTCAACTACCTTTAAGGCATAACTTGGTTGGGACAAGGTGATGCAATTCTTTGATTGACACACCTCGATGTCAAGATAGAAACTCAAAAGTCCCAACTCACTCATGCCAAACATGGACTTCACTGACTCCTTGAATTTCACTATCTCGACAGCACCAGCTCCAGTGATGATCAAATCATCTACATAAACACAAACAATGAGCCTTGAAGCCCATGAACCTCCGGTGTATACTGCACCTTTTGTGGCTGCACTCTGAAATCCTAGCTCTACAAGACTATAATCTAACTTGGCATTCCTAGCCGTGGGTTCTCGTCGAAGACTATACAATGCTTTATGCAACTTAAGCACTTTCTTTTCTTTTCCCTCTACAACAAACCCTGGTGGCAGCACCACATACATATCTTCTTGAAGATCTCCATTCAAAAAGGCTAACTAAACATCCATGCGATGTACTTGCCATCCTCCTCAAGCTGCTAATGCAATAAGCAATTTCACATTCTCCATCTTACAACTAGTCTAGCTTTGTACTTGTAGATAACACCACTTGCATCACATTTGATTTTAAACACCCACTTTAAAACAAATGACTTGATGTCTGCAGGCAAATTAGTAAGTGTCCAAGTGTTATTTAACTTCAACTGAGCCCATTTCCTCGATCATTGCCTCCTACCAGCAGCCTTACCCCTCAGTTCTACAAAGCTTCAGCTCCTCTAACTTCATTAGGCACTCGTCATCATAGTTGAAGTCGAGGAACGGTGTTGATGTGGTGAGTGTGTTCGCCACCTCGTCAGAGCCAGCTCTGGCATCACTTGGTGGAGTGCGAAACTCCACCCCTAATGGCAGCCTTGATGCAGAAACAACAGGCACGCACAATTCCACTGGTGGCATTGTTGTTGGCGTGCTCGTCTGTCACGCCCGGAAAATACCTTTCCCGAACGCTAGTGTATTAATCCCCGTCCCAGGAAAAGCCGGGGTACACCACACAAACTTGATACAAAAGAACATATTTATTAATTATCACGATAATATTTACATTATTACAATGGCACATAAGACCTGAAAACAAAAGAAAAACAGCAGCGGACTAGCGGGCCTATGGCTCCATCTTCACAGGCGCTCAACTAGGGTATAAGCCAGAACTCCACCTAAGACTTCTTCTTCAAGAGCTTCACTGACTGGAGGGGGAAAGATTGAGCAAGGATGAGTATAACCACTGTACTCAGCAAGCCACACCGGAAAATGCACTTAATGCAAGGGAGTACAAGGATTCATTTATAAGGGTTATTTTGCGGTAAATAAGCATTTCAAAACATTTAATCATTTAAAGGCATTTTAATCAAACCACGGCTTATCTCTAGTCAAATTATTATCAAGCCGCGCACCAACGTGACCTTGCCTTAAACCAGGCCCACAGATAATCAATCCAATTATTCCAGTTCATCAGAATAAAACCTCTAACTTTGGGTCATTGCTCCGCTTGCCCATAACCGAGGGCGCGACTATTTGAATAGTTTATCCTCTGGCCAGAGGTGTACATCTTTACCCACAAGACACGTTTTCCTCACGTGTCACCACGTGCCACATGCCACCACGGCATACGGGCGGAAACCGTGACATAACCCGCCATCTAGTAATGCCCTAAACAAGAAATACCGACATAGACTTTTCCCACCAGGTGCCCTGGGTCGAGCGGACAGTCTATGCCCCCGGGCGTACTGCCGGAGACGTCGACCCCACCAAGGGCTTCATCCATCCCTATCCGTGTCTTTCTTGTTCATGACCGCACTAACCGATATGTTAAGCCTTACCCATTAGACATGTGGTAGTACGGAATATGCTTTGCAATCGTGCCCTGAAGACCGGTCTTTATGTCGGCTGAGGTGCGACTAACAAAACCATGCACCTCGAGCCCAGCCGAAAACAAATTTGGGAATTTTGAAAGGGGTTTCCAACATGTCCAGGCCAACAAGCCTCTAATCCATCAATAAATAAGATTATAGTGACATTCCCAAAGTCTAGATATTATAAAACAACTAAATGTTTCTATTTAAGCAGGGCTAAGCATAATCCTAAAATATCTAGTAAGCACCACATATAGAGTTCTCACTAGCTGGTTTTTGGTTACCTAGGGTTATCAAAGGTAATTACACAATAACAAATAATAAGGCTATAACAAGGAATGTAGGAAAGGCTAAATAAAACAGTTATAATGCGGTAAATTTAGTAAAGCAAATGCAATAATTTAAATTAAAATGCTTTTTGCAAACTGGGATTCAATATGCTCAAGGAGAGCGTGACTTGCCTTGTTCAGGGAAAAAGGGAGGCTTCTAAAGCTTCAGCGGCGAACTCGAACTGCACCACGGGAACCACCGAAACGAGAGCAACTACACGAACAAACAAAACAAAGCTATAGCTCTAAGAAAGAAACAAGAACAATACATTAAAACAACAAACACGGGTTCTTAAAGTTATAACAAAAACTAAACAGTTTGAACAGGTCAATTTGGAGCTCGTATGACCGAGAAATGACCATCCAAAATTTAGGTGCAATTAAAGTGAATATTTCCGAGTTGTTTAATTATTATTATACCATTAAATTATGTGTAATGCAATATCGCTCGAGGAGGGAAAAGGATCGAGCGACTGGCAGCCGGGACCCACGGGTCAGACGGTTAGTTCACCGTGGATCAGGTTTACAAAGACGATCCACAGGAAGGATGGAGTGAGACTATGCATGTCAACCGAAACAAGTGGCCGACAAGCGGGGACTCACACGAATGCCACGCGGGCTGCACATGTGGGCAATCACGAGGCGGTTAAACGGGCAGACAAACGCGACTACCACACGTGCACGCGAAGACCGCTCGAACGACTGTCGACACCGATGAACGAGACCGGGGCCGACAACGGCATGACGGGCACGGTGGCGACTCCGGGAGGACGAGGAAGGGGCAGCGAGGGAGCGGACCTTACCACAACATGACGAGGCAAGGGAACGACGACGACTACCAACGACGAACGGAGGAAACGGGCGGCGATGAACGGGGAGACGGCTTCGGCGGCGACCCTTGCATGAAGGCGAGGACAAGCCTGACGACGAAGTGCCGAGGACGAAGACGACAAGCGAGGGCAGCAGTGACGACTTGAAGGAACATGGGCGACGACGAACTTGGCGCTGCAAACTTGATGACGATGACGGGCGGCGCTGCAACAAACTCGGGGCAGTGACGACGCTTTGGCTCAATGAAAGGAGGGCCATCGACTAGGACGACGACCGGGATCGGCGAGAGGACGACGATGGCAGCCGACGACAGCCGTACGAAGGTGAGGCTAGTGTGGAACACGTCACTGCGATGCCGACGACGAGGCGGCACAGCGGGTCAACGATGTTGCGGTGGGGTTCCGGTGAAGACGAGGCTCGACCGGTGACAGGAGAGAAAGAGCAGCGAGGAGGGACGGTGGGGAGGAACTCGGCATGTGGGCGCAGGCAAAAGGGAAGGAGGAGTTGCAGAGCCATTTATAGGCCGGAGAGGAAGGGGAACGGCAGGGGAAGAGGAAGGGACAGGGAGCACACCGGCCATCCATGGCAACCATGCAAGGAGGATTAAATTTAGCGAATTAAGGATGAATTGGAAGGGGAAAAGGTGGGGGAATTGATAAGGGAGAGGAGAGGAACCGATTTTTGCAATCAAATTTGAGGGAAAACGATCGAGGAGGGAGATCAAGAGGTGGCAGCGGCGCTTCTGTTCGGCCGGGAGGGAGAGGAACAAGCGCCGGCTCGGCTAGAGGAGGAAGACGACGACGTCTTGCCTCCCTGGGCCGACTAGGCCGCGCGAGGAGGAGGGCAGGCCGAGGGAGAGGAGGAGGACTTTGGGCCGAAAGTGGCCCAAAGAGAGGGAGAGAATTATTTTTAGGTTTTCCATTTAATTAAATCTGAAATTGGTTATTGTTGCATTAAAATTATTTCTTGTGTTATGAAAATTCAAGTAAAAATTGAGGGACCAATTTAGAGCGTGAAGAATTTAAGAAAAATCCTCCAAGCCACTTTCGAATTTTTCTTGCTCGTATTTTACTGTTTGCGATTTCTTTTCAAATTTTAATTAATTCTATTATTCCTTTTAACGAACAATTTTTAACTTGGGATGAATTTATTAGGATGTGACATCGTCTTGCTTGGTGAAGTGCTCTTTTCACTACTCGTCGTCGCCGCCTGATCAGGGATGGCAACCCCTTGAACCTGTGCTACAAAATTCTCCACCGAGAACTCCATGTAAGTATTATGTAAGTATTAGAGTCATCACCCTGATCATAACTGCTCCAGTCCTAGCACACTGTCTCATCCAACACGATGTCACGAGACATGCACACATGCTGTACCACTGTATCATATATCCAGTAAGCTTTTGATCCTTCTTCATAGCCTATGAAGATCATCCTAGTGCCACAATAATATAGTTTCCTCAAACTAGGCCTTGCCATCTTGACATAGCCCACGCATCCGAAGATGCATAGGTGTTCGATTGAGGGACGATGATCATGGCACACCACATAAGGCGTTACTCCATCAATGCTTCTCGTCGGCGATCGGTTCTGACCAGAATTGGCCACGCACACCGCCGCTACAACCGCCTCTCCCTAGAAGTGAACTAGCATTTCAACAACTTTCATCATGGACTGCACCATGGCGACCACGGTCTAGTTGCGTTGCTCGACGATGTCGTTCTACTTTGGTGAATAGGGAGCGATGAGCTGGTGCTTCACCCCATGATCAGCACAGTACTCCTTAAACTCCAAAGAGGTAAATTCGCCCCCATGATTGATGCGAAGTGCCATCAGATTGCAACATGTTTCTACCTCGACCCTAGCCTGAAATCGTTTGATCACTATCGCAGCCTCATTATTGGTGGATAGAAGCTAGATCCATTATGTCATGTCATCCACGAGCAACAGGAAGTACTTCCTGCCACCCGGTGTCACTGGCGATCAGCTAGGTCGAGCATCGTCTGTGCTCTATACTTCACCTCCTCTGGGAACGGTGCCTCTCGCTGCTTGCCCACGAGACACCCGTCACACAATTGATCATTGTGATCAAGTGGCGAGAGCCCGCGAACCATGTCACCATGCGCTATCTTATGGAGTGGATGAAAGTTCAAGTGACCGACCCGAGCGTGCGCCACCTCTCGCAGCCATACACACGTGCCTTGACAAATCCAAGCACAAAATATACAGGCAAATCGATTAGCATCATACCTTAGTGAGCAGGAGATCCTCTAGGTCCCTCAGAGTGAGGACGCCATGTCAAATGTGGACGTCATAACCATGCTTGTCAAGGTGGCCAACACTAATCATGTTTTTGCGAAGTTTGGGGATGTATTACACCACCTCTAATTTGCGGTGCTCACCATTATTGCATTGGAACAACACCGTCCCACACCCACTAATCTCCACCATCGAGTCATCACCAAACTTGACTGTGCCCACGACACTGGTGACGAGCTCAGCGAAGGCAGTGTGCATGTCAGTCATGTGGTTCGTAGCCCCTATGTCAGAACCACTCGTCATCACCAAACTTGCACCCAGGTGTCTACGAAAATCGGATTTTTCCATACGGGTAGAGAAACCGTATGTGAAAATCCAATTTTTGCATGCGGGCACTTAAGCCGTCCGGTTGTGAAAAGGAAAAATCACAAAAAAATAAAAATTCTGAAAAGCGAAACCCAAGCCCCAAAACCCTAGCTAGCCAGATCGGCTGTCACTCGAAACCCTAGCCCGCTGGATCTACCCGGGCCGTCATCGTTGTGGTCGTCATCGCCATCGAGGAGATGAAGAGTGGGATGGGGAGAATGGTTGTCGTTGTCGCTGGATCCACCCCAGCCGGGGCTACGGCCGACGAATCCGCTGCCTCCCGTCGCTAGCGCCGCTGGATCTGCCTCGGCCAGGGCTGTAGCCGATGGATCCGCTGCATCCCACTATCATCACCATTGGATCCAACCTGGCCGGATCCAGCTCCTCCCGCCGCTGCTAGATCCACTCCTATTGAGCCCGCGTCGCTCTCCCCTATCCTCATGGTCGTCCTTTGCCCTACCGCCCCTACTCCTTCGCCGGCAGCGATGGATCCTATGCCCCGCCAGCTACTGGATCCACCTAGCAGAGCCCCCGTCACTCTCCGCCCTACCGGCCCCCACTCCTTCATCGACGGCGACGGATCCCATGCCCCGTCTGCTGCTGGGCTCCCGCGCCCCGTCGGTAGCTTTGCTCCTGCTGGATCCCCCGCTGTCGCCGAAGACCGCCGCCTTTCGCCGCTGTTGCCAAAGAGGAGTGGGGAGTGGGAGAGGAGTGGGAAATGAGGAGAGTTGGAGGGGGAGTGGGAGTGGGAGTGGGAGTGGGCGTGGGAGGTGCAGGGAGAGGAGTGGACAAGAGAGAGGACTTAGTAGGAGAGAGAGAGGAGGAGAGAGAAAATAGAGTGAGAGGGGCATTTTTGCATGTGGGCCTGTTAAGAGGTCCGCATGTGTTAGTGTCAAGGATAAGGCATACCTCCTATATTTGGGTTTGTGGTATACAGAAATACATTATACCTAAAGGTATACGGGAAGATATCCTTAGATTAAGGAAATACGACGAATATTGAAGGAAATTATCTTCCTGGAATAGATGGTATCAGAGTGTCAGTCGAGAAAGATAAGATCTCCTTAGCCCGTATCCTGTTCTAATTGTCTGAGTTTTACTGGAGAAGAA
The DNA here is from genome assembly GCA_008326285.1 of Oryza officinalis. Classification (NCBI taxonomy): domain Eukaryota; kingdom Viridiplantae; phylum Streptophyta; class Magnoliopsida; order Poales; family Poaceae; genus Oryza; species Oryza officinalis. The sequence continues at coordinate 22,698,722 of BDMV01000002.1, forward strand.
GGTAATCTTCACTATAAATACAAAGCCCCCTCATGGAGGGAGAGGATCGAGTTATAAACCATAGCCAAAGACACATCAAGGTACAACCGGAGGAAGCCTAAACCTTAGTTGCCGAGTAGATCTTGTCAGGCTATTCCTGATGAGTTCTAGTCAGCGGATTAGATCAGCCATCTTACTCCCCCATTGTAATCCATGTGGTATTCCAATCCATATATACATATAAACTGGAGTAGGGTTATTACTCATCTTGAGTACCCAAACCAGTATAAACCTTGTCTTTTGTATTCTAGATACTATCTCGTGTACACCTTGGTTCCAACGATCCCTATACTCTATAAATATCATAGGTGGGTATCATCCGTTGACAGCATGCGAAAATAGACTTATTTTCACATGCGGACCTATTAAGAGGCCCATCTACGAAAATTGATTCTTGCATGCGAACCTCTTAATGAACCGTATGCGAAAATGCAGGCTGAATTTTGCAGGCACAATCAATTACGATCCGCCTATAGCCTATAGGGGTTCTCGTCCAGAAAAATCATTTCTATAGTAGTGCAGGCTCCTTTTAAAGTCGCATGACTTTGTCACTGACATGTGGGCCCGATAAGCCGTGGACCTATATGTTAGTGACAAAAACATGGTACCTTCGAAGGTAGAGAATGTCAATCGCTCTCGCTGCGGCTGGCGACATTGCTTGGCGTAGTAGTTTCTGCCCTTCTCGCTGCTGCCAGAGCTGTCATGCTCCTTGTTTGTACTTCTTTAGGATGATGCGGAGCAGCTTCTTGTTCACATGTACCATTGAGCAGCATTGCAAAGGCCTACGGGGTCTGCCCCTGCTTGAACCACATGGATTTAAATTGCTGCCCATAGGTGTAACGTCTTACGTCTAGGGCCCAAAAATTAATGATTTTTAGGCCTGACTCAATTTGTTGGACCATAGCTACATTGCAATACAATGCACTTTTATCCTCGCTTCACGCAAAAAGTTCAAACTTGGTGTTACTAGTGACCAAGGCAAGTCATCTCATAACCTAGTCTCATTAGCTGCTAATTATCGACGTGGTACTAAACTTGCTTTTGTTGCTGCTGCCGATCTGCATGCATGCTGCTACTAGCGCTACTGCTGCGGCTGCATTCTTGGCCTCCCGCACATGGTCCACACCGAACCGCATGGTCTTGCCGACGTTCCATGCCGCCTTCGCCGTGTGATCGATGCTTCGTCAGTGCGTGCAACATCTTGCATGGCACGGCCTGAAGAATTTTCGAGAGAGCGGTGCGATCCTCGCGGTAGTCGGTGTAACCGGGATCAACCGGCATCCACAGCACCTGTGCCTGCAAATTAACACGCATCAGCATTGGTCCTCGTCGGGATTGGAAGCCTTGTGCCTGTGCCGGCCTCCCATCACTGTGTCACAAGTGGCATTTTGGCGTCGCCTATGCCACCCGAGCTGCTTGCATGATCATTGCCGTTGTTCCCCGCATCACCACGTCTCAGCGGCGGGGATATAACGTCCACCTCCCTCTGTCAACATCGTTGCTGCACCACACCCGTGGCTCTGAAACCGATTGTCAGCAAAAAGGCCCTAACTGCGCACCTGCTCTCTCCCACAATCTCTGAATGTGGCTAACTGAATATTTCCAGACGAGCTACAGTGACTTGAAGAATATGGGTTCAGAAACAGAGCAAAAATCAGAGCTTGGCGCTGCGAACTTCAGCAGCTTTTTGAGTTTCTTTTTTTTTCACATTTTATTAGCGATCGTTACATGCATAACGACCAGCGACATCTCCGGATCCAACTACTGAACATGCCATCCCACGCTCTGGATTCAGCTCAGCCAATTACGACTAAAGAACCGGTAAAACAAACTACCAAATGACTGAATCTGTGGAGCTTCGGCCACCCGTTACATGCCGAACCCAAAGAAAAGAAAATAAACATGCCGCTAACAGGAAACACCGAAAAATGATGTAGTACGACTTGGCGCGCAGGATTACTTCAACACAATCCAACTTCTTTTTGTAGAACAATATATGCATATCAAGGATTTAGAAGCATGTGTCCTTTTGAAGGGCAGCAGAAAGTTCGATTGTTATTAGCATGCTAAATTTGTTTTACTTGCTAAACTTACAGGAATCAGGAATGGAACACAAATGTACATTGTGTCCCGATTGCCAAGTTTACATAGTAGTATACATTCACACTACTGCATATTATAAATAATAGTAAATTGTACTTACGATACATAAACTTATATGGTGGGTGTAATTTAGTACAACAACTTGGAAAATGAACAAACCGGTGCAATAACTTGCGTGGGCCGTGCAAACCAAGACTAAAAGTGTACATGAGGCTACTTAGGTTAATTAATTTTTGCTGACTACACCTTCCTATAAGCTATCAGGACAGGATATAGTTGAGAGTTGTAATTTTATCAATAAATTATTTCCTGTAGCAAGGATGAGATACGTACTGAATTTGAATGCAAAGAACTTGCCATGACCAAAGTGAGGATAATGAATTCAGCTCACAGAGAGCAGATGAATCACGCAGGGGTCTAGACCACTCTAATTTTGCATATATCAAATGAGGTTTGAATACAAGTCCTAAATTTTACAGAAACCAATATATATAGCCAACGTGGAGTATTTTGGACTTGGTTTGCACACACAATACAAATTGTTGCACCGGTTCATTCATTTTGCAAGTTGTTGCATTAAATTAAACCCACCGTACCAGTTTATATACCATGAGTGCAATTTACTCTATAAATAACATTTGCTCTTCTAAGATGCCAAAGAAAATAATGCTACATTGCAATCTGATTCGTACATTATTTTCATGTCATGGAACAAAATGTTAGAGAACCAAATCGGTTGTCGATGGGACATTTATGGTCTCTTTCTGTAATACTTGTCTTGTTGTGCTTCCAGAAAATTTTAGTTCCATCTGTTGAACTTTTGTTTGTGAATGTTTACTTCTGCTAACATTAGGCACACAGTAGTTTCTTAGGCAAGCTACTGTAGATGCCATACTATTTTGCTGGAGCACTTATCCCCTACACTATTTTCGGCTCATTTTACTCCTCCAAACTACTGAAAACGGTTCACTTTGCTCCCTAATGGCATTTAGGTTTTTTTTTCTCTTCATATAAGTCGTATTTTGCACCGAAATTTGGTAGGAAGATTGATGCATTATAACTTATATCTCAGCATTTTTAGAATTGTTTTATTACTGTTTACATAAGTTGGAACTTGGAAGCGCCTACCGATTTAAAGATCGAGATTTTAAAAGTTCATAAAGAATTAGAAAATATTTTTGAACTTTGATAATGGTGTCATCTATGGCTCTAGAAAATTTCATCTCAAAAATATGATCTGTACAAAAAGATATAAAAGAAAAAATGTTATGAAGGAGTAAAGTGGACACTTTTTTAATAGTTTAAGGGGTAAAATGAGGCAAAAATAGTATAGGGGATAAATGATCCAATGAAATAGTTCAAGGAGGTAAAATTGATTCTTTTTTCCTACTTTTGCCCTACATGTTATAGACCCATTTCTTTGCTAAATCTCATCTAAGGTGTGGAGGGCAAATTACTAGATAAGGTTTGGCAAATAAGTGTGGCAATTTGTGGAAGTGAACCAAACATAATGTTGCACTCTCTTTGTTTCATCCCATTTCATACCAGGGAGTAGACATCTGGTAAAAGTAAAAGGTATAGTAGTATGATATAATCTTGAATTTTTTTTCCAACATCCGTGGTTCAATTATTAGCTCATCAATCTTATTAACATGTCACAAATTCGCTTAATAGCTTATCGAGGCAGTCTAGTCAACCACTATCATCAGTCTAGTCAAGATAGAAGTTTCCTATTTGTATGCCTATAATCAGTCTAGTCAACCACTATCATCTATTCTAGCATGACAAAGAGACTACAAGAAAAGAGGGGTAAGAAAATGATTTTCCATCAAGATTTCAGGTAAAAGTAAAGGAAAACAAATAGCAGAATACCGTTGGTGAAAACAAGTGCAAATCCTAAGGTCTGATTGAAGTGGGAGCAAATCTTAAAATTCTTGTGAAAGGTGAATTTCCCCTTCAGAGAAAGTTAACTTAAAAATATAGCTACGGTTTCACATTCAATGTGACCAGCTTTATGTCCACCAGTAACAGAACTATAGCTGGAGTATTTCTGTGATAGCATCCAGCAGTTGGCAACAATATGTCCATGAATAACTAGTATTGCAAAAAAAAAAAAGAAGAAAAGAAAAGATAGGATAGCTGTTACCAGGTTTTCCCTACCGTTTCAACAGGGTTACCGACCCCCACAGTATAGCGGTTTCTGTGGTTACCGCATGGTAACCACGGAAAACCACATGAAATTCGCATTCAAAATATTGAATTCAAACTTCTTGACATGGCAGCAGTTTCACGGTTTTGGGACGGTTACCTCATGTTTTGGGGTGGTAACCGTACGGTAAGACACAGTTATCGTGAACTGTTTCAAAGAAAACAAAATGAAAAGAAAAACATAAAAAAGTAGTAGAAAAGTAAGGGGAAATTCATGATAATTACAAGAATATGGAGGAGACATTTAGAACAATGTGGAACTGGTATATTTATTCATGTAATATATGAAAATTCGTCGTGACCTTTAATTGCTATAATTTTTACATTCAAGCAATAGAATCTCTTTTTTTTTCCTTTTGTCATTTGTTTATCCATTATCAGTTTCACTCGAGAATATGATGTTAACTCTCTTTTTCAGAAAATTTCTTCACCGGATAGCACTACAATTTAATTACTACTTACAGGATTTTTTTCAGATTTTTTTTAGAAATTTGAATTTGGGTGAATTTTGCCAAACCCTACCACCAGTTAATCGGTTATCCCTACCGTACCCCCACGGTAAGCACAAATGCACTATAACCACGCAGCAACTGGCGGTAGGGGAAACCCTAGCTGTCACAAAGTGTTTAGGAACAACCATATTCACCACTATAGCTAACGTGTTTTGCTGTATGCAGAAAAAAAAAAGAACAAATAAATGCCAACCAGGAATGCAGATAACTGACAAGCAAAAGATGATAATGCGGTCGAAAGAAATCAGTATCCATGAATTCACAAATATAAAACTATCGAAAATATGACTTTTTATATTTAATATCAAAATAATTTGCATCTGGCTGTTTCACATTCCAAAGATGGGGGGAACTACAGAGAATCCAAGTATGACACCATAGAACTGCCAGCATCGGAAGAAAAACATTCTTTTCAGGTACTTCTACACTTATAAATCTTTATGTAGCTCAAAAATAGCCTACAGGTCAGGGCAATGGTGGACATGTTTCTTATACTCCATTCGTCTTAAAATATAGTTTTTTTAAGTTTCTCACCAAGATTAAAAGAGAGGTAAAAAGACTAAATTGCCCTTTATTAATTGTCCCAGTTAGTGGAAGATGGAGGTTTTGTGGAGATAAGAGGTATTTTGGGCATTTCATCGCTACAATCACTATAAACACCCCTTTGTATTCTTCTAGAAGTATCTATGTATTGGAACGGGATGAGTACTATATATTGATGCAAACGGCTGCAGCAAACTTATAAATAATAAGCAAACTATTAAAAAGTAAGATGTGTTGCGAAGAAGAGCTTGATCAATTTTTTTTCTAGAACTAAAAAGTACTACCAGGGAGGCCAGTCATTCTCCAAAAACGACCCAGCCCAGCCCCAGAGTGTCAAATACATCAGCTTACAACTTTACATCAGGCTATCAGGGTGACTCTAAGTTCATATCAACAGCTGCAAGGACCTAGATTATTTCTTAAATTCTTATCAAATGTCCCTCAAGTTCTAACTGACAACAAAACCATTGGTTACAATTCCAGAAGACCAGTTGGTTTTAATGGTTATTTAATAAAAAGCGTTGGAACGGATGGTATCTGGTAAAATAGAATATTGAAAGAGCAGACAGGAAAAAAAACAATTGACAGATATATCAAATGATGATGGAGCAATATATACATTACTACTCTGCAAGTATTCTACGAAACCAGGATTCAAGCAACAAATATTGAGATCCCTGTGTTGCTAAGCACTAGAATTCTGGTTCTAAGTCTCAACCAAACTAGAAAATAAGCAGCAAACTAAAAGAAAAATACAGTTCTTCAGCCTGGGAACTGTACTGCTTTCATCATCATCTGGAGAATCCTGTCAGCAAAATTATTTTTGATGCAGAATATGGCCTTCCAGAATATAAATTTTCAAGAGGCCCATAATATTGATAGAATCATGAGGTACTCAGTAATGTTCACATGGTTTTTATCGTGATAATCGCGTTAGTACCAATCAAAAACATCACCAAGATCATCATCATCATAATTTGTAGAAACGTGCTCTTTCTCTTCGACCTCAGATCTGTACATGTCCAGCTCTTTATCTGACCAATCTAAACCATTTTCTTCCTCCTCATTAATTAATCCACCCGGTATATTCTTAAAACACAGAAAACAAGAAACAAGATTAATAAAATGAACTTGATATAAGGAAATTATATGCTAGTTTCAGAAGAAACCTTATTTCCAGGGTCCTCTTCATTTGATGCACCCTCCTGTTCATGTATATTGTTGATATCTGGCTGGACATCTTCAATGTTGAGCTGTTTGATTACTTTTTAAAAATACAAATTATCTGTGCACAGATGTAAAGGATAAGGATTAAGTTAATCTAGATCACAACTCAAAATACGGGCTGGTATTTTCTATAGAACAATCTCACCTCTCGAGCGATGCATTATGGCATCATGAACTTGCATTGGATGCTTTTTCTCCTCGGCTTTAAATTTCTGTCGCACCTGATTACGGCTCTTGTCAGGGAAGAGATGCTGTATCATTGCAAAATCGCTACCAAATTGTTGAAGACCCTGAACAGAACAAATATGAAAATACAAATTTATGTAACACCAATAGATATGCAGGAATAAAAAATATCTTTTTAAAATTGGTATAAGACAAAAATTAAAAATAGCAATCAAAATGGTTGATTTATAAAATACCAGGTAAAACAAGTCTGTGTCAGATTTGGACCATTTGGCTCTTGTTTGTCTGTTCATGTATGAATGGTAATTCAGTTTAGTTGCATTTTCGACCACATGATTCTCAGTCCTGTCGTTGTCCCAGTTGTCTTGTTCATTATACTCATCATCCATATCTCCAAATTGGGAGACGCTGTGGTAAGACAAACCAAGATCATGATAGGGTCAGATAAGTTGAATTGGCTAAATCATTTTCAGCTAAAAGCTGTAGTTTGTGTGGACCATTAACTTCCCCATGAACATATATTTGAGACATTATTAAACAAAAGTGCACCAATGGCTTGCGCTTTACAAAGAAAACAATGCCTAAATAAAACACAGCGAGATTTTTGTTAGAGGACAAATGAGACTATGTTGAAACTTAAAGAGGCTCAATAGTCAAAGAAGTTGAATTGAATGATACAATTATTAGAAGTGCCTCAAAAAAGATTGCGGTCAATCTAAAATAAGAATTGCATCAGGTATGTACATATCACTGAAAGATAGCAAGTGAAGCTGTATAGCAGACCATCAAATTGCAGTAAACAATTTAGATGATGAAGCTAACAACAGCAGCATCAATTTGATATTGGAAATAACTTGTCTGAAACAGGAAAGACATCTCAACAAGAAAAGTTTACATGACCAAAAGAAAAGGAAAACGTCCAAATATCCCACTGAACCTGAGAGTCCTGTCTAACACCTTAAGCAATTACCCCCTGAACTTTCCCGTTTGGTCCAAACAACCCCACTAAGTGGTTTTGCCTGCATGGCGTGCTGACTCAATGTATTTGTCATGTTATAGCACCCTCATGAAACCACTACACAAACAAGGAAACATAAAATAAACATATATAGCTTAAAAAATGACCTGAGTAAAGATGAAGCGTCATCCTTGCTCCTGGTATATTTTTCTTATTCTGTTAGTGGTATAAGCAGCTTGCCAACATGTTAAAATCACTGAGTCAATGCACCTTGAGTCAACTTGTTATATAGGCAAAACCCCTCAGGAGGTTATTTGAACCAAACCCAAAAGTCAGGGTGCTCAATACATGATTCAGTAGTTCAGAGTGTTTAAGTTTATTTGAACTTTTTTCAAACAAAAAAAAGGAAAGGAAAAAACACTTCGCACATCAACCCATACCAGTACCAGTGAGTGGTTATTTTGCTGTGTTTAAGCCAAAACTATCACAAAACTACAGATTCAAGGTGTTGTACTGCAAAACTACATCTTTAAGCCGCAATATTGCAAACAACAGATTTAGCACATAACACAAAAGCAAGAGATTCTAGTGGTTCCTTCATATCATCGTTATCCTTAAGGGACTTGTTAAGTATGTAGCTTTGTGATAAAGTTGTTGCTAAATCTGTAGCCTTGCGAACTATACCTTAAATCTGTAGTGTTGTCGAAAAATCAATACTAAAAGTGTAGTTTTGTGATAGTTTTGCCAAAGTATCTCTAATTTAATAAGGGATGGTACTACATTATGTACACATATATCCTTGAATCCTACTCTTCCTACATAACTGGTTTGCATAGAGAAAATATTTATGCATAATAATACTAAACTAAAATTTTGTGCCATACCTATGATTAGAGGACGATGGTCCTGATGGAATTTCTTTGCCCTATAGAAGCAAAAAACAAATTGGATATCAACAGCACAAAAATGTTCAATAAACAGAACTAATAAATGTGGCATGACAAAACTCGCCTTAATACGTTCTCTCGCCTCCTGTAACAGTCTAAGATGTGTCACACTTAGCTTCATGCGATCTATCTCGTGATCAGGCGTTTCTAGTAAAGTCTTGACTTCTAAAAAAACAGTGGACCAAAATAAATGAGTTAAGACCTCATGTTGTATGGAATTGATGCTTTATTATTTGAGCCAGCTACCTTCCATTCTCTTTCGACGAATTCGGTGTGTAAGCTTCTTCTCAGGTTGTTCCACCGATGAATCTTTTGATGTTTTCTTCTGACCCCCTGAAGATGCTTTACTTTTATTTTTCTGAAGCTTCTGCTTCTGTGATTCCTCTATAGTGGAATCCCCCGAGGTGCGCTTGGTACCTCTCGAAGGTTCTTTGTTAATATTTTTCTCCCTTGATTTTCTCCTGCCCTTCTGCTTGCCTCTAGCAGTGTACTCATCACCACTATCATTATCTTGTTCGTCAGATGGATGTTCACCAAAGTCTTCATCCATGTTATCATCAGCGGTATGCTCAGGTATCCCATCTTTTTGTAATTTTCCCCTTTTTCGTAATTTCATTGATGTTCCTGTTTCTCTGACATCCCTTTTTGGCTCTTGTTCAATAACATGATCAGATGGCTCCCCCTCATGGTACTGATTCTCTGGGTCATTACATTCTTGATCATCTGGATGATGTTCGCCACTAATACAGATCTGATAAAAACGGACAGCTTAAGAGAAGAGAATTGCAATGTTTAGGCAAAGAAACTCAATCAAGTATATCATGCCAGTACACACTCCAACCAGAAGTGTGAATTTCAGCATGCAATTACCTTTTCAGATGCTTGCTGGGGCAAGTTGCTTAAACTTTCACCAGTTGCTATATCTTTACAGAAATGGCTAAAGTTGCTTGTCTCAGAATTGGTATCTGTAGGAGTATGCGCATGAGAAACATTTGGTGGAACAAAAGATACTGATTTTCCTTTGCCTTTTTTCCTTCGAAAATAAGGTTGAAATTTAACAGTAGTTTCCGCTGTAAAATAAATATGTTAGCTTCTTAAAAGAAGTACCATTGAAGCCAGCTCAAACATGAGTTCAGCATGGAATATTTACATAGCAACAAGCATAGGTTCCTATTACGCTTAACTTGAGGCTCATTTAGTTAAGGACTTCTTTCAACACACTTAAAAATATCAAATTCAACAGAACAATATTATCACAGTAATTTTCTTTGGACTACAGGAAACATCACAAGTTTGAAAAAAAAAGGAAGATCTACAAGTAAAATAAGCACACCTGAGGGCTCTCCAATGATCAACGGACTACCATCAGGATGCGGATTTACCATTTCAGCATGCGAGTCTAAATCAACAATAGCATCCAAATCCTAAAAACAATCAAAAGTCAGAGCATGGAGCCACAGTCTTTATTTGAAATAGCAGTACCATTTTTTTCTGAACAACGAAATATCCACTAACCTGTGGTGGCCCAGTGCCTGAAGCTGTAATAGCCTCTTCATCTATATATTTTTGGCATGAATCATCACTGAGGCCTTGTCTATGGCTATCTTCTTCTGTATCTTGAGAAACCACATCTACAGAGGAAACCCCAAACTCTGGAGTAGCTACACAAGCAGCATCAATAGTCTCAGCAACCCCAGGTGAAGCTCCACCAGCCTTTGGTCGCAGTTTAGGTTGGAATTTTGCAGCCATTTCCTCTTGAGCTGGTTCTTCCATAATACTATCAGAGTTAGCAACATCATCGATTGTACTGTTATGAGTTCTCAGGTGTGCTTGAGAATATGAGATCTGTACACTTTCTTGATGCCTAGTAGGAGGGCACAGCTGCTTGTCGCTGCATCCTTCCTGATCTTTACCATCTTCTTTGTTTTGGGAGACCATATCTACAGTGGAAGCTCCTGCCTTTTGGTTAGTCCTCTGAGATTTTGATGCGGCCTTGCTGGTTTTCACCCGAATCTTCGGCTGGAATTTTGCAATTCTTTCTTCCTCAACATGAGTATCATCACACAATCCTTCAAAGTCAGCCAAATCATCAATTGTCTTGGCATTGCAACAGGTCGGTGGTGCTTGGGTATCTGAAACCACCATACTTTCTTTGTGTGTAGCCACATGAGATAAATCATCATTATTCTCTTCATTTTGGGAAACTTTATGTACAGAAGAAGCAAAAACTGTTGAAGAATCCAATGCCACATCAGAATTATTCACAAGCCCCAGGGATACTGTCACCACATCTTCAGAAGGTGTGTCAAGTATACCCCCAGAAGCACAAGCATTACCATCTGTCTCACTACCATGGCATCCTAATGATGCTGCTTTTTTATCAACAGACTGTTCTTGTGAGGTGCTATCTTTATTTAATGTTTCCACCTTTTCATCTGTTGATTCCACAGTAGGATGAGGGTCCAGGGATCTGGATGGCAAAGATGTCTTATGGGCTTGGCCCGTGCCTTCGGATGGAACTTTGCAGCTGCCTGCCCTTCTACTGCGGCATCAGCGATGTTGCCAAAGTCAGCCTCATCATCAATCATTGCTATATAACCACTGTTATGAACTCCAAGAAACAGGTTTGAAGTGCCAATGTCACTGGAGAAAAAAAAATCACAGATTTAGGGAGCACCAGTAATAGATAACATGCTATCTGACAAGCAAAAGAAAAAAAAGAAAAAAGGAAAAGGGAACACTTGATTATAATAATTTCTAAAGGAAGGAGTATATGAAAATATGGTGAAATCAAATGGCATGTTATTGGTGACCTGGTGGAGGGTCAGAGACAAAAATGGTGATCAAATGAGAGCTAACATATACTACTATATGACTAAATAAAATTAATGCTAAACTGCAACCATACTTCAGTTGGTATAATAATTTAGATTCCATGCTTAAATGGTACTGCAAATGGACAAATAAAGATGTACCACGAGGGAAGAAAATCATGGCTCCTAACAGAAATCCTCCCCTCATTGCATCGCTAAAGTTCACATCGGAACACCAGAAGAAGCTATGCATCTGCAACAATACCTCATCCGAGTCTGTTCCACATATCGCCACTAGACTCAAGTTTATCAACTCCTTTCAGGTTCACAACCATTTGCAATTGGTACAAAAATGACCCTCTATGCAACAATAAACGTAGCAACTGACAGTTGTAGATAAAAACATTCAATGCTTTAGCATCACATGGACAAACAAAAAAAAAAGCAATCTAACAAAGAGGAACCCATAAACCTAGATCAGTAAAATAGGTTTCGAGTGCCATAGGAGCGTTACAGCGCGCGGCCGGCAGCAAGAGGAACGGGACCGGCCAGAGACCGCTAGGCCAATACACAGAGGCGACCACGGATGGGCGGGACAGGGGAGACGAGGGTGGGAAATCGGTACTGGGCAGTGGGAGAAGTGGCACTCACGTTCCAGGGTGTCACGTCGAGGGCGGCGACAGCTCCGGCAGCCTCCGCGGCTACGGGGTCGGGTCTGCACCAGCGAGCGGGCGAGAAAGGTGGCGTGGCGGTTGGCCGGAGGAAGGAGATGACCCCGACAGGTGGGCCCCACTTGCCGGCGGCACTGGAGGGGGAGGGAGCCGATGTGAACTTTATGCGAAGGACGGGAGCAGGCCGGGGGAGAGAGGGAGAGAGGCCGGCCTATGGGAGGAGGCGAAATGGACTTTGGACCACAAGAGAGAGAGAGGGGAAGCGGGCTGCAAGGGACGGAAAGAAGGCCGGCCGGCCCGGTAGGGAGAGGAGAGAAAGGGGCAGCGAGCGGGCCGCGAGGGAGGCAAAGAAGATTTGGGCCGAAAATGGCCCAAGTACAAAGAAGGGGATTTTAATTCGTTTTCCATTTAATTTAATTGATTAAATAAACTTTGTATTATTGAAATTACTTCTTGAGAGTATATTAAGGCATGCAGAATATTACAAAAATATTTTCAACCATGATTTTTAAAGAAAATTCTTAATTCCCTTATTAATTTCAATTGTAATTACTTTAACTTTTAATATAAATTCTAAAAATGCAGTATTTAACAATTTTTAATCCCGAACGAAAATCAGGGCTTGACAGATGCTTGGCAGATTTTTATCTAATCCAGGATTGGACCACTGAAAAGGAGTTAAAAAGTCTTGTGTTATTTGCAAGGAACTAAGTATTATATGCTCACATATAAGAGGTATGATAAGCTTGAAGTCTTATGCTATTCAAACGCTGAGTTCGCAGGGTGCATAGACACTAAGAAATCCACTTCGGGTTACATTTTCATCCTGGCAAGGGGAGCTATTTCATGAAAAAGCTCTAAGCAGACGCTTACTGCATCGTCAACAATGCAGACAGAATTTGTGGCATGTTATCATGCAACAAGGCAGGTCGTATGGCTTAAGAATTTCATCCCAAGATTAAGAGTGGTTGACAGCATAGCTAAACCACTAACAATATACTGCGATAATGAGGCTACAGTATTTTATGCGAGTAACAACAAGTCAAGTGAAGTTGCCAAACACATTGACATTAAGTTTTATGTTGTAAAAGATAGAGTACAGGATCAAACAATTAAAGTTGAGTACATCAATACTAAATTAATGCTCGCGGATCCGCTAACCAAATGCTTACCTCCCAACTTATTTAAAGAATATGTAGCCAGCATGGGTTTAAGTCATTGCCTTTGAATTAGATCCTGGAAATAGGGAGCATAAGCATCAATCAACACTCACTAAATAAAGTTGAGTTTATTTAAGTACTACAGTGAACTATAAGTCTTGTTGTCTCAATGACACTTAATGTTCCTGTGACACATTGCTTTGGGGAGCTATATTACTTAGTGAACTCGTTAGTAAGTCTCAAAATCAAGGGGAGAATGTTGGTTGATTTTTCGGATAAGCCCACATTCTGATCTAAGGTGATAAGTGAAGTTAGATTTTTGTGATCGGTTGAAAACTAATTTCGAGTTTTTTCTGATCGGTTGAAAACTAAGTTCGAGTCCTAATAGGAGACGAGCTCCCGAGCCCCATCAGTGCTATACATATAAGACATTGCAAAGGAGAGAGGACACTCAATTCTTTGTGCTAAACCTTAAAACTAATCACCACCGATCGGCTATGCACTGGAAGGGGTTCATGTAGCTGTCACGGGTCAGTGTCGGTGGAGACCCAAAGGCCGATGTGATCTAGAGAAGAAGAAAAGAAGAGAAACCAAAAGAAGAAGAAAAGAAGGAAAAGCAAAATCCAAAGGAAGATTCAATGGCTTCAAATTCATGTCAGTAGATTGATTCATGCAATAAGAAAGGTGATTGTTTATATGTTAAAGTAATAAGATCCTATAATTTAGAATCTCCAACACAAGGCCGGTCTAACCGGTGTGTATTGGCCGGTTTGACCGGGGCGGGCTTGGTCTGATCGGTGAATTGGCCTCGGCTTGACAATCCAAAGCCGCTAGAGTCGACACCGGTCTGATCGGGCCGATAGGGTTTGACCAGAACCAATAGCGGTCTGATCGACTGACCTGCACCAATGCATTAAATGCACTATAACGACTAGTTTTCTAGCTGTTACATTGGTGGGCGGTCTGACCGGCCACCCCATGGCGGTGTCTAACCGGCAGGCAACTGAGGTTGGAGATTTCGATCCCAACGGCTAGTTTTTGTGGGTGGGGTATAAATACTTCCCAACCAGTAACAAGGGGGCTCTCTTGGCACTTGCTTCACTTGCATACACTCCTTGCATTCACTCTCACACCCTTTTGATCTTAAGTTCATCCATTGTTGGTGTTGGAGGGTTGATTGAGCCAAGACAAGTGAATTGTTTTATTGTTAGAGCTAGTGTGGCACTTGATCATCTTCGAGCCGGGTCGTTACTTGTTACTCTTAGAGGTTATCGCCTCCTAGACGGCTTAAAGGAGTTGTCTGGTGACCTTTCCGAGAAGATTGTGAAGAAGACCTAGTGTTGATTGTGAGTGGTTTGAAGTTCATTATCTTCGGACTGAAGGAAGAACTACCCTAATGATTGAGGCTTGGGTAGTCTACTTCGAGGCCGACTCCCATCTTGTCCACCCCTTGACGAAGAGGTTCGGTGACTTTGTGGTTTGAGCGGTGAGGTTAAGTTCGCCTCAACGGGAACGTAGGAAATCGACGAGTTTCCGAACCTCGGATGAAAAATTCTTTCTCTTGACTTGTTCATTTATTTTCATAGAGACATACGTGAGCCCATATCATCCTAGAATTGCAAAATATAATCAATTGCTTAGTTAGTTTCACCCCTCACCAAACCGAATAACTTATGTTAGTTTTGATTAGGTGATATTTATTTTTAATAATCGTCTATTCATCCCCTTCTAGTCAACGTCTCAATCCTACATGACAACAAGACAACGAGACAAGGTGAAGACTCTCCCCCACTTTCTATTCGGATGAAGGGGTCCAGGCCACATTTTTCCTTTTTTTTCTCCCCGAGCGACTTCTACAGGTCACTCTTGACACAAATGAAGCCCCTCCTGAACCTCCACTCTGGCATCCGAGCCTAGTTGGAGGCTGGAATCACAGGTGTGAGACCACGCATTGGACATGGCCTCATAAACGTTAGCTGGGATACTGCACAGACACAGGTAAACTACAGTTCTTCAATGGATCAGGATAAATTAATTCTTGCACAAGACATTAAACTGTAAGCTAAAAAAAAAGCACCAGCTTTTTAATAGGATAGACAATCTCACACGATGCTCAAATTTACATTAAGATTATTAGTCTTGGTTGAATTAAATTAATCTAATTTGAACTCACGCAATTATATCACTTAGTTGAAACATGGCTGACAAGAAGAATTTAAAGAGAAAAAGAGAGAATAAGAATTATATGTAAAAAAAATAGAGCAAAAGACGTGTCCAGAATGGCAAGGCTACTGGGCACCGTACTGAACACCCTCACTCCAAACAATTGTGCATCTGAAAACTCCAGTAATAATTAACCCATGTATGAGAGACGAATCAAATCCCTAAAAGGAAAAATTCAAACCGAAGAGCCTGTGGTGCAAACAGGAATACTGGAACAAAAGACAAAAGAAGAGTCCAGAGTCGCACGTCACATCAGAGAAGAAAGAGTACTCTGTCTAAAAAAACCAACCTAATATTAAATGGAACTTTTTCTAGTACAAAAGCCTAAGCCTGTTCAAATTCGTTGCACTGAAAAAATCTTATTCAATATTATGTTGGTTTTTTGTAGGACAGAGAAAATACACGAAGCCAACAGAAAAACCAACAAAAAGTACCACTTGTAGCGCCAAAGCGACGTGCCAGATCAATCACACACATAGTATGTGTATACTGTAGTAAAGCACCAGATCAGGATGTAGCAAGCCATCAGGGGAACCATGAAGAAAAGCAATTTTACGTATAGCTAGCTTCACGTCAAAACATCAGAAGAAAAATCAAATCCTCCTACTGAAATACCATGGTTTCTTAAAGGATAGATTGAATTCGTGCATATAGGCATAAAAAAAACATTCATAGTTGAACTAAACTGGTATCACGAAGGCAACTAGTAGGAGCCACACATTCATATGCGAGGTTATAATGATGTCGGATAGTAGTATATGTATCAGAAGTGTAACATTAACCAGTTCAGCCAAAAGAAAATGGCGACATATATGAACAAGCAGTTCCATTTCAATCACAACCCCCATCTGCTCTTCAAAAGGCAACACCATTGAGTCTCATTTGAGTGAACTGATTGGCACCAAACAAGCCTGTGCAGAATGTTAAAAGGCAGGCAACAACAAACACAATAGGTCAAGGACCTAAAAAGAATTTGCAAATGGAATGTGAAAATTAGGCAATACAGAGTCAAAAACTATAATATGGAACTTAAGAAATAGAGCCCATACATTATATTTGCAGACCATACTCATTGCTTATCATTATGCAACACCCTCCTGACTTTGTCCATGCAGCTGCACAAACACAAAGTATTAGTGTGTTTATGTGCAATGAAGGGGAGGAGGGAAAGAAAAAGACCTTTTTGGCAGATTCGGTAAGACATTCTCAATAGCTTTAATCACAATGTCAGCTTTTTGGTTCTTCTCTTCTGCAGGATCTATGGCAAATATATCGTATGAACCTTGAAGGGCATTGCAAGCTAAAACAAAACAAGACCAAACCAAAAACAATGGAAGTTTCAATGGTGGTTCAAAATATACCTTGAGGACCATGCGAAGTAGAACCATCAAGAGAGTATCTGGCAACGGCAAGTCCATTGACCTTGTTTTCTGCAAGCAATGTGTTTTCCAGAATTTTCCCTAGAAGCTTGTGGGCCAAAATTGCAGTCTCATCACAAATCTCAGAAAGGCTCATGGAGCTTCTACTTATTTCCACTTCATTGGCACCAACAACCTCATGCGAAGTAGGTTCCTTCATATAACCATCTCCACTCGAGAAATGTCCACTCACACCGACAGGGTTGGCCATGCTACTCGAACAAGCTTCATCTATTTTATACTGCTGAGGACCAACATTTTTGTAACCCTCTGTGAGCACGAAATCATTATCACAACTGTGGTCATCACAACCGAAGCTCATCATTTGTTCATCACTGTGGCATTCACTCCCACAGTTCATTAACTGATCATCAGTTTGGCCTCCTGTACAATGATATACTAGAGCTCTAAGACTACTGCTTACATTAAGTACATCCTCTACCTCTGCACCCTTCCTCTGTTCTGTGAACTCAATTTTTTGACGTAGAGGCATCTGATTGCACAAAGCAATGGCTCTCAGTGCCTCATCTGGTAAATCACCTTCATCACATTCAAACAAACAATCTATCAAATACCTTCTCACAGTAATCTTGAGCAGCATCTTATCGTTTGAACCTTGACATAGTATGGGACGCAGCAATTTTAGATCCCCTTTCTTCAACTTTTGAATTGACCAAATAGCATTCATGACATCATTTTGTAAGAAAATAGATTTCTTTGAGAATGGAAAGAACTCTGCCTGTGAGATGTCCATGCATTTCAACTCTTGCTTCCTATACAGATTCACCACTGACAGTGCTTTCGCCAAATTCTTTGGCAGGTCACCACTTTCCCCAACCCTTGAAATCATCTTATTGCACTGTTTCCTAATCACAGCAACAATATGCGCCTTTCTGCTTATACGAGGTACAAAACTAAATTTTGGGGTGAAAGATATTTCATCAAGCTTCCTTTTCATTGCAACAAGAGCTTGTATAGTCAGTGTACCGAGTACATTTAATGCCTGGTTGATGGATGATAACATTTTTGGTGAAATAGGTGTTGTAATGTTTAAGGAATTAGATCGGTAACTGAATGAATTTGTTAAAATGTGTGACAGCTGAGACATGTCATTTTCATCACCCAAGTTTGCCAAGTATTGTGGTAGGCGGTCTTCTATGATCTTTTTCATTGCTGGCCTAGTCTTCTCAAAACTATCCCTATTGTGGGTGATGATGTTAGCCACTGACTGAAGTGCTTCATTGCTTAACTTATTTATTATGAGTTGCATATCTGCCAGACCTTGTGGACTGAGTGAGCCATCCTTGCCTTTTTGCAACTTAAAAAGCTGGACGCCATCCTGAACAATGTGGTGGCTGTAGCCATCGCTTTGGAAACCAAAACATTTTTCAACATGGGCTATGACTTTCTCACAAGAAACCTAGAGAGAAATATTCAAGTAAGACAATGTGCTGGCTGTAGTCACTGGATAAGAACAATGTGATGACTTACCTCATCACTCCTTACGTATGATTCAGCCAAGTACCTGCAAAGCAGAGAAATCTAATAATAAGATTTTTGTTTTGTTACGACAATACTAATAAATAGAAACTTCATAGCATTAAAAGACAATGTAAAGAAGATAGCTGCCTTCAAACTGGTGTGACCTATAAGTTAGCATCATTTTCTTTGGCACATGAAGTGATTTGCAAGCCATCAAATGATAAAGATGAATACATAGAAACAAATATCAAAATGCCACCTGATCATCCATTTATGTTCTTAGTTGCTTCAGTAATGAAGCATAAAAGTAACCATGGTGCGAAATTACAAAACAATTCAATATTTTGAAATGAGAAACTAATAGACCATTAGTTTACAAGACATGATCATATTAGTAGACAGCAAGCTTCCAATCAGCACAATTTGAAACCCCAAGAATGGTGCACTTACACATCTTTTAGAAACTTGGGTCGTTTGATAGGTTGGATGAGATCGTCTTCCCTTGGAATCAGAGACTGCAGCCATCTGCCAAAAAAAGGTATTAGCACAAGAATACTAAATCTGGATCAAGAATGAGAAAAAAAAAGAAGAGGGTTATCTATGTTAGTATCTCAATGGTTACTCTCATTGAGAAGAGGATGGCACTCAAGATGGGGCAATTTTCTGGTTTTCTTCCATTCACAAACTCAAAGCCATACCAACCAAGGGGTTGGTGTTACATAAATATAGGCTAGTGGGCAGCCAAGCATATGCTAATCAAAGATGTTAGATGCTAGTCTAAGATGCCAAGCATATGCTAATCAAAGATGCTAGATGCTAGTCTAAGATGCTAGTCTTAGGTGCTAGTCTAAAAAGCAAAAAGGAGATGCTAGCAAAAAGGAGATGCTATCCTAGAAAGGAGATGCTGTCCTAGAAAGGAGATGCTGTCCTAGAGCATCCCAAAAGCACACAAAGACTAAGCTCAATCAGCACTAGACTTATTCCATCATTCTCCCCCTAAGTCTTGTGCGTCGTCTTGTGAGACAGTTGGACCATCCCGGTCCTGGAGCAAAGCTCAAGGAACTTGATCCTCCCAAGGGGCTTGGTGAGCAAGTCCGCAAGCTGGTCCTTGGTGTTGATGTAGCTCGCCTTGATGCTCCCTTCCTCCAAGCAGCTTCGGATGAAGTGGTACCTCACCCGAATGTGCTTGCTCCGTTTGTGGAAAACGGGGTTCTTCGCCAGGGCCAGAGCGGACTTGCTGTCCACCCTGAGCTCCACCGTTCCAGTGTCTCTGCCGAGGAGGTCACTGAGCAGTCGAGCAAGCCAGAGCGCCTGGGTCGAAGCGGCGGAGGCCGCCATGTACTCGGCCTCGCAGCTGGACAGGGCCACCACCTGCTGCTTGACCGACTGCCAGCTAACGAGGCACTCGCCGAGGAAGAAGAGAATCCCGCTCGTGCTCTTGCCGGTGTCGATGTCGCCGGCGTGGTCGCTGTCGCTGTACCCGACGAAGTGTGCCTTGCCAGGACACCTCGGGTAGTAGAGACCGTGGTCGAGAGTCCCCGCAACGTAGCGGATGATCCTCTTCACGGCCTGCTGGTGCTCCGTCGTCGGTCGCTGCATGAACCGACTGACGTAGCCGACGGAGAAGGCCAAGTCCGGCCGTGTGTGGGTGAGGTAGCGAAGGCTCCCCACAAGACGCCGGTACTGTGTAGCATCCACCTCCTCCGACGTGCTGTCGCGGCTCAGCTTCAGTCTCTCCTCCATCGGAGTGAGGGCTAGGTTGCAATCGGTGAGCCCAGCCAGCTCAACAATGCACTTGGCGTAGGCGGTCTGTCGAAGCGTGATCCCGGAGTCATCCTGGTGCACCTCGATCCCCAGGTAGAAGGAGAGAGGCCCTAGGTCACTCATCTGGAAGGTGGCCTTCATCTCTTCCTTGAACGCCGCCACCTCCGCATCCTTGGTGCCGGTGATCACCAAGTCGTCGACGTAGACACCCACCAGCAGGGCATTTCCTCCATTGCCCTGCCGGTAGATGGCCGCCTTGTGCGGGCTTTGCTCGAAGCCCATCCCCTTGAGCGTGGAATCCAACTTGGCATTCCACGCCCTCGGTGCCTACCGCAAGCCGTAGAGAGCCTTGTGCAGGCGTAGCACCTTGCCCTCCTTGCCGGTGATCACAAATCCCGGCGGCTGGTGCACGTAAACCTCCTCCATCAAGTCGCCGTTCAGAAACGCCGACTTGACGTCCATGTGATGGACGCCCCAGCCTTCCTGAGCAGCCAGCGCAAGGAGTCGCACGGACTCTATCCGTGCCACAGGAGCGAAGGCATCGTCGTAGTCGATCCCCTCCTGCTGCACGAAGCCGCGTGCCACCAAGCGAGCCTTGTGCTTGACAATGGCTCCGGCTTCATCCCTCTTCAGCTTGAACACCCACTTAAGGGTGATCGCGCGGTGATCACGAGGGAGGTCAGCAAGCTCCCAGGTGCGGTTCTCCTGAACCGCGTCCATCTCCGACTGCATCGCGGCACGCCATGCCGCGTGTTTCTCGGCCTCTGCGAAAGACCGAGGCTCACCGTCGTCGCACGCAAGGTGCAACTGCGCCTCCAGGTCTCGAGGCACCAGTCCCAGTACCGGCTGATCGCCGAGAAGGTCCTCCATCGTACGGTACCGTAGCTGCTCGCCGTCGTGGTACGTGTCGATGCGCTCCCCGTCGTGGGAGAGCGGAGTAGCGAACTCCACTGGGCTGCGCTCAACACGAGCTGGTGTCGAAGTAGGCGTGCCCGGAGTGGCTGTAGGTGCTGGAGCGCGTGGGATCGCCGGTTGTTGTGGTGTCGGCGAAGAGCTCGTCGCAGCCGAAGTCATAGCTCGAGTGTGTCGCTGCCGGAGTCGGTGGAGGCTCGGGGACTGTGGCAGACACGCTCGGTGAAGAAGAGCTGCCTACTCCCCTAGCTCCCTCGAAGTAGACGTACTTGACAGTGAAGTCGTCGTACGTCGAGGTCGGGCCATCGTCCACCGCCTTGTCCCATACCCACCCTCGCCCTTCGTCGAACACTACGTCGCGCGCCGTGCGCACACGCTGTGTCTCCGGGTCGAGGATGCGGTAGGCCTTCGAGCCCTCCGCGTAGCCGATGAACACCCCTGGGGTGCTCCTGTCGTCGAGCTTGCCGATGTGGCCAAGCTCCTTGGCGAACGCGAGGCAGCCGAAGACCCGCAGGTGGGAGACCGCCGGCTTGCGCCCAAGCCAAGCCTCGTACGGTGTCCTGCCATCAAGGGCCTTGGTAGGCGAGCGGTTGAGGATGTAGACGGCCGTCACCACCGCCTCTCCCCAGAAGGTGGCCGGCATCCCCCTCTGCTTGAGGAGAGCCCGAGCCATCCCCACAACCGTCTGGTTGCGCCGCTTGACAACGCCGTTTTGCTGCGGGCTGTACGGCGCGGTGTAGTGGCGCTAAATGCCCTCATCAGCGCAATACGACGCAAATTTGGCCGCCGTGAATTCCCCGCCGTTGTCGGTGCGCAGCACACGCAACTTGCGACCGCACTCCGCCTCCGCAGCAGCCTGCGCGCGCCTGATGGCGTTCGCAGCCTCTCCCTTGCTGCCGAGGACCATCACCCACATGTAGCGGGAGAGGTCGTCGACGAGCAGCAGGAAGTAACGTCGTCCTCCTGGTGTGGCCGGTGTCACTGGGCCACACAAGTCCCCGTGCACGAGCTCGAGCCGCTCCTTGGCTCGAAAACTCATCTGCTGAGGGAAGGGGAGCCGCCTCTGCTTTGTTAGGACGCAGACGTCGCAGAGCTGCTCCATGTGGTCAAGGCATGGCAGGCCTCGCACCATCTCCTTGGCACTGAGCCGCTTCAGGGCCTCGAAGTGGAGGTGCCCGAAGCACTCGTGCCACTGCCACGCCTCGTCGTCCCGACGAGCGGCGAGGCAAACTGGTTGTGCCACCTGCGCGCCGAGGATGTAGAGTCGATTAGTGCCTCTGGTTACCTTGGCAAGGAGGCGACGACGGCGATCCCAGATTCTCATGACTCCGTGCTCGACCAGCACGCGAGAGCCGTTTTCATCCAGCTGTCCCACGCTGATGATAGAGTTCTTCAACGCGGGGATGTAGTAGACTCCGGTAAGCAGCCTGTGCTCACCGGACTTGGCGGAGAAGGTGATGGAGCCGATGCCCTTGATCTCCACGCCGGAGGCATCCCCAAACTTGACGGAGCCTCGGACGCTGGAGTCAAGCTCGGTGAAGAACTCCCGCCGGCCAGTCATGTGATGGGTGGCGCCGGTGTCGAGGTACCACCCATCAGCCTTGTCGTTGCTGGAGCTGTTGCCGAGGAAGGCGTGTACCTTCGGCTCGTCGAGGTGGAGGAAAGCTGTTGCGGCCGGTGCCGCTGGAGATAGCTCGATGCTTGCGTGTGCCAGGAGCAGAGCCGGCTCTTCCTCCTCCACCTGTACAACGTGGGCCTGGCCGCGACGTGGCTGTCGACAGTCTTTGGCCCAATGGCCAAGTTTGCCACAGTTGCGGCAGGTGTCGTCTCGTGCCGGCTTGTGGTTGCCGACGGCGCCGCCCTGGACGCCTCTGCGAGCGCCACCCTCGGCGCGTCTTCGCGCCCACCGTAGCTGGACACTTCCGCGCGCCTTGCGCGGCTTGCGGCCGCCTGTCGAGGAAGAAGACTCCCCCTTCCTCCCGTCACCCTGAGAGGCCTCCCACTGCTCCCGAGTGAGATGGAGCTTCCCGCCAATGGTGATAGGCCCCGAGAGAGGCTGTGGCTCATCACCGTCGACGACCTTGAGGCGGCCTAACGCCTCCTCGATCGACATCGTGGAGAGGTCCAGCAGAGACTCGATCGAGCGAGCGATCTGCCTGTACTTCTCTGGGATGCAGCGGAAGAGCTTCTCGACCGCTCTCTCCTCGTCGTAGGTGTCGTCGCCGTACTGCACCATCTTCTGCAAAAGAGTGTTGAGACGAAGGGCAAAGTCATCAACATCCTCACCTAGCTTGAAGGCCAGGTTCTCCCACTCCTTGCGGAGTGACTGCAGTGTGGACTTGCGAGCGCAGTCGCTGCCGATGCGTGCCGCAGCGATGGCGTCCCAAGCCTCCTTGGCAGTCCGCTTCTGGGAAAGCGAGAACTGCATCTCGGGCGGGACTGCAGCGATGAGGGCATCCAGCGCCCGTCGATCCTTGTCGTAGTCGACGTCGCCGTACCGGACTGCCTCCCACATGCCGCACCTGGAGCCGTACCCTCATCACCGCGGCCCACTCGATGTAGTTGGTCTTAGTGAGGGTAGGCCACCCACCGCCGGAGCCGACTTCCCTGACGATAGCCTGGACCCCGTGGTGTCGGCCTGAGGTGGGAGAGCGGCACCGCCTGTGAAGGTCGCGCTCTCCGTCGTCCCAACCGCCACGCCGGCGGTTGAACTCCAGCTCCGCCTCAAGCTGGGCGGCCCTCTCCCGCAGCCACTGGATCTCCTCCAGCGCTGGGTCGACGTGAGGGCCTCGCCTGAGGTCGCGCTCGTCGCGTCCGTCAGGGGAAAAACCGGCGCGCGCACGCCCATTTGGGCTGCCACGACCGCGCCTCCCAGGGAGGCTACCTTCGCGCCTGCGCCCGACCTGGTCGCCGTCGGCGGGCGCGCGGTCCCTTGGGTCACCGTCGCCGCCGTGGGGGTGGGCTGCTGCCCACCGCTCTGCCCGCTCCCGCGCCCTTCTTCTTGCCAGCTCCTCAGGCTCCCTGTCGGCGGTGATGTCGCCGGCGATGGAGCCGTTGATGTTGCTGCGCAAGGTCTCAACCTCTACCTCCGCCGCACGTGCCGCATCTTCCGCCGCCTCTGCTTCCGCCTCCGCCCTGGCTACTGCCAGCTCCGCTGCCGCCAGTCTGGCCGCCCTCGCTGCTGCTGTAGCGGTCTGAGCCGTTGCTCGCCTGCGCTCTTCTGCTGCGGTGAGCTCGGCGTCCTGCTGACGCCGAGTGCTCGAGGCGACCGAACGCCGAGTGCTCGAGGCGACCGAACGCCGAGACCGAGCGTCGGACATGGCGCGCCTCCGGGAGGCTGCTGCGTGGTGAGGGGGAAAGAAAGGGGAAAGGAGGTGCAACCGGTGCTGCCGCTGCTGCTAGCTGAGAGCTCAACCGAGCTTGGGAAGGGGTGGAACAGGAGATGTTTAGCCTACAGGAAAGTGTGGCTCTGATACCAAATGTTAGTATCTCAATGGTTACTCTCATTGAGAAGAGGATGGCACTCAAGATGGGGCAATTTTCTGGTTTTCTTCCATTCACAAACTCAAAGCCATACCAACCAAGGGGTTGGTGTTACATAAATATAGGCTAGTGGGCAGCCAAGCATATGCTAATCAAAGATGTTAGATGCTAGTCTAAGATGCCAAGCATATGCTAATCAAAGATGCTAGATGCTAGTCTAAGATGCTAGTATTAGGTGCTAGTCTAAAAAGCAAAAAGGAGATGCTAGCAAAAAGGAGATGCTGTCCTAGAAAGGAGATGCTGTCCTAGAGCATCCCAAAAGCACACAAAGACTAAGCTCAATCAGCACTAGACTTATTCCATCATTAGATAGTAATAGAAGAGAAATAGACATACTTCCTTTTCTTTTTGACAAGGGCTTGCTGCTTCTGAACAAGAGAGCACAGTTTGTTGGCATCCTTGAAAGAGAAATCAGTCAAAGAATCTGTAAAAACAACAGTAAAGTACAAAAGATAAAATGGCAAATTATTAGAAAAGAGAAACCAGCCTACATAATGTTAGTGTGTATGCTGTTGAGCAAAGTAGTTAATTAGGAGTAGTTGCTAATTCGCAATTTGCTGCACTGCATGCATGCGTGCATACAGCATATGTGTCTACCATCGTTGGTAAATTTGAGTGTACTTTTTAGCTTTCAAATCAAATTTCAAAACAAAGTTAACAAGTTCCCATATGGAAGTGCTACTTCACAAGTTCACATCACATAACAAAAGTTTCGAACATTGTAAATCCCATATGGAAGTGCAAATTTAGTTTAAAACAAAGGTAATAAAAAATTACAAATATAGCAATAATAATAATACTCGACTAACTTAACAAGCTAGGTTCAAAATGCGCAAATGTTACCCATTCCATCTCAGCTCAAAGAATCGGCTACAAAATCCCACCACAAAGCAAGAAAACTAAAGCTCCGCGTCGCCCACGCGCGAGCGGCTAGGGTCGCCCCTAGCCGCCTGCCGCCGCCCCTCCCCTCCTCATCCCCGTCTCGCCGCCTTGGAGTTCGCCACTGGGAGAACCGGGCGGCAAGCGAGGATGGTGGCAGCAGGGCCAAAACCTCAACGACATTCTACCTCCGGCACGGGGGAGGAGGCGCGAAGCTCGGGAAACCGGATGGCGGCGGTGACTTTCTTTGGCGTGAGGCGGCGGATCCGGCGCCGCCTGGACCGGATCCGCCCCTCCCCCCATGCCCAGATCAGGCGCCCCTGCTCGGATCTGGCCAGAGAGCAGCCGGCGCAGGCAGCGACGCGCAGTGGGGGCAGGGACAACGCGCGGTGGGAGATCATCGACGGTGCGACGTGGCGGGAGGCCATGGACGGCGCAGAGGAGCGATGGCTCTGCGAGGATGGCATTGACGCGCGGCGGAGTCGGCGGCTGCACGAGGACGGCGTCAGCAACTTCAGCAGCAGCAGGACGCTGTGTACGGCGTCGGCAGCGCCGATGGCAGCAGGAGGCCGGCGCTGATGGCACTGGCGGTTGCGGGGAGGCCGACGCGAGTGGCGCCAGCAGCCGGCAGTGGAGGCATCAGTGGCGTGGCGAGAGGTTGTGGACGACGCGACGGAACCGGCAGCTACGCGCGGACGGTACCAACGACAATGGAGGCGTCGGCGGCGCATGGCAGGAGCGGCGTGGAGGCTCATGGCCAGCGAGTGTGGCGTGGCAGCAGGAACAATGTGGCGGCCATGCCGCCGTGGTGGGAGGACGGCAAAGGCGGCAGCGATGCGACATGGGTAGCCTGGCCGAGGCAGCGGCGACGGTAGCAACATGAGGTGGGCGTTGAAGGCTGCGACATGTTCCTAGCCAGGCGTTTGTCCTCTTGCGATAACGCCTTGCCATCGCAAGATGGCCACGCATGGTGTGGTTGTTTTTTTTCTTTCCTGACTATAGTCTCCCAGGGCTATAGACTTGTATTTTTTTCTGCTATATCAATAGAAACGTTGCACTAACTTGTGCGGGTTGTTTCAAAAAAAAGTGCAAATGTTATAATATAGATAGTTCAAGTGGAAAAGGTCTTACACATCAATTATGGAAATGGCTGGTGGTTCTTCAGTTACGGGAGCTTCATCAACTACAATGGCACATAATCACAAATTCAGTAATATAAGAATTGGTAATGACAAATTTTTCATAGTTTATGGTTCAAATACAATGAAAGACTGTTAACAATGAAACTATGAGCTAGAGGAATGAAGGTACCTGCTAGAAAAGGGGAGAACGAGGGGTCGATGGGCGAAGAGCAAAGGAAGGCGGCACTGGCGAACTGTGCAAGGGTGGGCCCAGGACAGCAAGTGTACAAGAACAAATTCCAAGTGTATACAAATTTAAAGGTCCCAAATTCACAGCTTGGTGACAAGTAAAGTCTGTAAAACAATACAGCCTACACCTACAAATGCAAATTCTAGTAATTAAAATCTGATCCTACTACTGCAAAGCAAGTCATCAGATAGTTAGATAATGGGACAATGACACAAGTCTTCAGGCCATCAACTATTGTTCTATAAACTATGGAGGTTCAGGAAAGACAAGCAAAATTGCCTCTGGAGAATGAACTTTTTTTTTTTGCTATGGAGGTTCAGGAAAGACAAGCAAAATCAGCGAGCCATTTGATAAGCATTAAGTTATTAAAGATCTCAAAGGAAGTCATCCTACTGCTTAATAATAAGTAGCATGACAAAATTAAAACTTTGGAATAAGTAGCATATGACAGAAATCCAAAGAAACCATCTAAATCTGCAATACAATGAGATTATCCAAAAACCAACCACGAGCTCAGATCCAACCGAGCTTGATCCTACCAAGAACGCTAAAACCCTCATCCTTCTCCAAGCCGAGAGAATGAGGGATGGGCGCATGGGTGAGGAGCCGGACAGCAACCAGCAACAACACACACAACGCTACCAGCAACGAGGACGAGGGAGGAGTCGGAAGGCGGCGGCTCACCTGCGGCGGCGGCGGCAGGGAGGAGGAGGAGGAGCCGGACCGATCCGATCGGGGGGAAGAAACCCTAGAAGAGGAGGGGAGAGGGGAAGGGGAGGAACTCACCGTAAAGAAGGTGGCCACCGGAGGAGACAGCTGCCGGAGGAGAGAGCGTGCCGTCGCCGTCGCGTCCGAATCACGCCACGCGCCGCGCGCCGACCCCGCCGCAGCGCCGCCGCCTCGGCGCCTCCTCTCGAGGATTTTTTCCACGCATCCGGACTAGGTGATTTTTTCCCGGACCTGGACAATAGGGGAACCCCGTGGTGGGCCGGGTTAAAATCAGCTACTGGGCTTAACCGAACGCAACGTTTCTCATGGGCCGGGATTGTTTCCTCGCCGGGTTGATCCACGGGGTTTGGGCCGTGACCCCGGCCGTTCCCAGGCCAACCGAACAAGGCCTAAATGAAATCCTCAGTGTGAAATTTGAATAACTCAATAATACTAGAACAAACAAAAATTTCACTAAAATTCACTTACTTCTGATTAAGATTTGAGAAGGCAGAGAGCATGCGAGCAGTAGCAGACGTCAGCCGAGCTCGCCCAACAGCCCAACCCCAGTCACCCTCGCCGGCCCGCCCGACCCCCTGCCTGCCGCCACACTACACCTGTGCCTGCGTCGCTTGCCCTTGCGCACACCGCCGCCGCAGCCCACGCGCGGTGCACCGCCCTGCGCTGCCCGCACCACCGCCGCCGGTCCAACACACCCACGACACCACTTCCCAGAATTTTTAGCATTTTTAATTTTTATTTTTTAAAGATTTGTAAAAATAATTTTAGGTTTGAAAAATTTGCAAAACTAATCTCCAATCGCCCTCCCAGAGAGCGACAAGGGGCCTAACTGCAAATTTTCAAACCCTTTGCATCGGTTTTAATTGATTAAAAACTAATAATGCTTATTCGACACTTTAAATGATCTTAAATAAAAAAGTTGTTAATAACAAAGTTGTAGATCTTTGTGAAATTTATAACTTTCATATAAAGTTTATCTCCATCCGATGCCGTTTAAAATGTAGATCTGAGATTCTTTTAAATAGGTTTTAGATTTTGTAACGAATATTTGGATATCTAAAAGATTTTAATAAAAAAGTTGTTAGCTATAAAATTGTAGATCTCACATGTAGATCTCTGTGAGATCTACAATTTTATAATTAACAACTTTTTCATTTAAGATCGTTTTGAGTGTCGAATAAGCATTATTAGTTTTTAATCAATTAAAACCGATGCAAAGGGTTTGAAAATTTGCAGTTAGGCCTCTTGTCACTCTCTGGGAGGGCGATTGGAGATTAGTTTTACAAATTTTTCAAACCTAAAATTATTTTTGCAAATCTTTAAAAAATAAAAATTAAAAATGCTAAAAATTCCCACTTCCCACGCTAGGGTTTGGTTTGTGTTGGTGCTTTGGTTGACAGTGGGCCACACCGGCCTGTTTGGCTTGGCTGTTTGGGAGCGTGCGAAAAGTTGGGCCTAGGCTAGCAAACGGGCCAAAGAGGAGGAAGACGGCCCAGTGATGGTTTGTTTTTTTATTTGGGGCAGATTGAGACCTTTTTTTTTCTATTTTTAATACATATGCCATATATATAGCATATAAGGCACAGATGAGTAAAAATACTTAGGATGGTAATGGAGTTGGGGTTGAGATGAAGAAGATGGATCCCATAGAAGTCAAGAAGTAACGACAGAAGTTCAAAAGGAGGAACCAAAAAGCCACATTGGACAAATGATGTAAGCGTGATTATTTGGCCAAGGTTGGTCAGGGGATCTGTACCTCCTTCCGAGCGGGCCACCACCTTCGCGCTTGGCAACGCGCCGTCTTGGTGCAGCTCCCTCATTTCACTAGGGCCGACGTCGCACTCCGGGAGATCCATGGAGGTTGAAGAAGAGGATTGAGGGAGGCGCTGCGATTCAGGGTCTTTTGCAAGAGCTGAGGCGGAGGAGATTGGAGGTGCAAGATGGAAAGTTAGGGCTCTGTTTGGGTGAACGGAACCTAAATGGATCTCAAAAATGAAATTTATAGGTCACGTCCGACGTTTCGAATTTCAAGGAAGACGGAGAGATCACCGTCGGGATTTTTTCATATTTGTTTATAACCATTAAGGTTTTTGTCTTCAATCCAAATTAAAACATGTGTCAATTTCTCGGATTCAGTAGAACCTCATCGCCTGCTCTATACCTTCTTGGACACCCGAGAACAGTTCGATGAGTTCAACAATGGTTGTTCTCGGATATTCTGCTACGCGGCATTGGTTAAATCATTTGCATTAAAGTCGGAGGCTAGTATCAGTGTCAAGGATAAGGCATACCTCATATACACGGGTTAATGAAATACGGCAATACCATATACCCGATAGTATACGAGAAGGTATCCTTTAATTTAGGAAGCACGGGTAATAAAGAAGGAAATTATCTTCTCGGAATAGAAGGTGTCAGAGTCTTAGTCGGGAAAGATAAGGTTTCCTTAGTCTTGTGTCCTATTTTATCTCCCCAAGTTCTACTTGAAGTGGAAGATGATCTATATGCTGTATATAAAAGACCCCTACGTTCAAGGAGGGACATCGAGTTACAAGCCATAGCCAATGTCACACCCAGAAGCAATCTGGAGGAAGTCAGCGCCGTATTCGCCGAATAGATCTCCTCAGGCCATTCTCGACAGCCTTTAGTCGGCAGATTCATCTAGTTGTTATATTTTCAATTGTACTCTGAGTGATATTCTCATCTATAATATATATAAACTGGAGTAGGGTTGTTACTCATCTTGAGGACCCAAACCAGTATAAATCCATGTCCTTTGTCTGTTTGATCTATTCTCGCTTATACCCTAGTCCCAATAATCCTCATACTCTATAAATACCATAGTTGACGTATAGTCCGTCGACAGTATGTTCCTTGTTGCCAGTTCTTACATTGTGTAGCGATCTTGGACTCTTGATTTAAACGTCCTTATGCCAGATGCGTCAGTGATCTCGGAGATTGTATTACAATACTTGTTGAAGTGTCGCATAAAGTCCTTGAGTAGTTTACCATTTTTTTTGTCTCATGGCATGCAGGTTATCTTCAACCGTGTGTCTCTTGTATTCATTGGAAGTTTGCAACAATCTGCTTACAAAGATTCGTCCATGATCCGAGGGAAGCTGTGAGGAGATGGATAAGCCACGAGCGACCAGAGTCCTGCAACACAGTCGGCAGCTAGTTTGTTAGAGTGTTGTCATCTGCCATAGCTAGATAGAGGACCGTGGAATAGACGTGGTGGAATTCCCTGGGGTTATACTTCCATCGTACGTCATACTTCTTGATAGATCCTTAGTGGGAATTTGCAGCTCACCTTACTTTCGCAAGAAAGGGATGGATGCCTTGTAGCCTCCCCTAGGTTGAAAAGCCAAACGGCGGTTATCGTCTCGAGAATGTCTTTGAGAATATTTGTTTGATTTTGAAGATGATGATGAAGAGGAGGGATCATTGTGGTCAGGTACGCCTTCCTGAGGACGACGTCCTCTATCTTCCCGTGGACTCCACAAGCATATACGTACGCAACTCCTATGATGGTTGCGGTTTTCATAGTTGCCATGATCTTTGTGGGGACTATGATTCTCGCTGTGATCACAGTCGTCTTTATGCCTTTAGTTGTAGGGCCGATAGTTAACAGGATCATCCTGATCATAGTTATTTTATTTGTCCTAATCAAATCAGAAAGAATAAAATAGTGCATAGGAATATTTCTCGATAAATATACATTTTTCCATTTTCCATTGTATGTTAGTCTAAATATTCACTTTTATAGTGTCCATAACTAAAATTGTGAAGTTACAATGTGTAAAACTTGTCTTTGTATTCAGTTAGTTTTTGCCTTTTTGGATGTACTAATCTACATGGATGAATATCTCAAATTTCACCGATCTTACACATATCAATAGAAACAACAAAAAAAACTAGAACACCCTCAGTTTATCTAATCCCAATATAATCATTTATCACTTTATCTACTCAAAATACAACTATACAGCTGTTTTTTTATTTTTATCAACTTCGATGCAATGATTATTTAAAAATAAATTTATTTTGAGTAAAAAAAGTGAACTGTTAATATGGGACGGAGGATGTAGAAACAAGCGAGGTAACGCAAGAACTCCCCATCACCAAAACCCAGACTTCTCTCCTCTTCCTCCTTGACGCCATGGCCCCCAGATCGGACAGCGCCACCGGCGGCGCGGCGGCGGCCGCCGCCGCCCAGTCCCACGGATCCGACTTCGACTCCATAGATCCCCTCTTCCACGTCCTCCGCGTGCTCCCCTTCTCCTTCCTCCGGCCGCCGCGCACCCGCCTGAGGCTGCCGTCCAACCTCGCGCTCCCCTCCCCCATGACCGTCTTCGCCCTCATCCTCCTCACCTACTTCGCCGTCGTCTCCGGCCTCGTCTACGACGTCATCGTCGAGCCCCCCGGCATCGGCAGCGCCCAGGACCCCGCCACCGGCGCCGTCCGCCCCGTCGTCTTCCTCCCCGGCCGCGTCAACGGCCAGTACATCATCGAGGGGCTCTCCTCCGGCATCATGTTCGTGCTCGGCGGCATCGGGATCATCCTCCTCGACCTCGCCGTCGACCGCAACAGGCCCCGGAGCCTTCGCGTCTCCTTCGGTGGCTCCGGCGTCGCCGCCATCGTCATTGCCTACGCCATGGCCATGCTCTTCCTCCGCATCAAGATCCCGGGCTACCTATGGTGAGGAACAAGCATCTTACTGGATCGTTAGATCAGATCTGTAACAAGATTATCTACATCTAGATCTGTTTGCTGTTGGTGAGGAACTGGTGTGCTTCCTAATGATGTTATTGTAAAATTCTTGATGATTTTGACTTTAAATTAGTTATCTGAAGATTATCGTTTTGAAAAAGAAATAAACACGGCCTTACATGGAAATATGACTGCATAAAAATGCTGCTATCTCTATCTAGTTCTGCTTTCTGCTGTTGATTGGAGCAGTGTAGTTTGGGAGAATTGCTAGATATCTAGCGACGAGTTTTAACTAAGTGTATCTTAGACTACTCATCTTGAATGTATTTTTTTGGAGATAGGGAAGTTGCGATAACATATAATATCATGGGAAGGAGATGGGTAGGAATAATACTGAAATTGTGGAAAACAAATATGCTACAAGGTCTGTGTACTTGTACATTTGTTACTGCTGGATGCTGATTAATTTCAACTTCTATAGATCACTCGGTTGAGATTTTGAATTTGAAGTGGTAATAACTTTTTTGTTCAGGTTTTACATGACATTGTGAACCTACTGTTTTATGTTTGACTTTTATAATTCAACTCTAAACTTTGTAGTTTATCAGGGATTTATACTGGTCATATTCGCATTTTGAATGCTTGAAGTTGGCCTGCTGCAAAACACTTTTCTCTTAACAAGTTAGCAACGGTTTGAATATTCCTAGTTTCACTTTATCATATGCTGTCCTGTTTGTGTGTTCCCTGCTACTTTCACCTTATCATATACTTTAGTGGTGCAAGAACCTTTCATACAAATATCCATGCTAATATAGATTATGTTGTGCTTTACAATTTGGGTTACCAGTTTCTTGGGTTAGTTACTCTCTTCTTTACTAGCATAGGTTAGATTTTTTGTGCAATAAATTTTAATACTGTACCACGAAGTTTCTAATATTAACCCCAGATTTTAGATCCTCATTGAAGAAGGCAAAATGAGTGTAAGCAGAGGCTTTGGGGCTCTACCAAACATCTTTGTGGGAATTGTTTCATGAGACAATTAGTACCTTATGGTAGAAGTTTAAGCTAATCATCTTATGTCCATAGTAGTAAGGCAAAAGGGTGAATGATGTGATTATGAGAAAATAAACCTTTGCAGAGAAAATAAAATATGAGAAACATATATGCTAATGGAATTTGCGTGGAACTACGGATTAGTTCTCAGAATTCTTCTACTGTGCATGGATTTGGTTGGATTCATATTCTTGACAGAAATACAGAATCTCTAGCTGTGTACTATTGTGCTTGAGTGTTTGAACAGTCTATGTGTTATATTAACGTTCTTTTTTGTTTGAATGCGAGTTATCAGCAAAATGATACCGTAGAGCGATAATATGTTTTCCTGTCAAAGAGTGGCTATACTTTGACATGAGTTCTCTTTGACAAAAGTCAGAATAATTTGTGCATGCTTGTACAGGAACTTTAATAGTTTTTAGAATTACAATATTAGATAACAATTCAGGCAGGTAACAGAAATAGGAGAGATTCCTTGGTTGATTTAAATGATAAAACCAGTTTCCCCCTACCTTTATATAAAATAAGAACAGATTAAATTAACATGTCGATGAAGTAACATCTTTCAGATATAGCTTGGAGATTGGAGTTTTGTTTATTTCATTGACGTAACACTGACCTGAGGAGCAAGTGTGTTTGTTACTCTTGTTATTGTAGTGTTATAGGCTTATCGCTTGGTCCTGAAAAAAAATACGTGTATTGCCTTAAAAAAGTATGTGCAGATATAGCGTGTTTTCCATACGAAATGTTGTTGAAATGAAAGTTTTAGTACTATGGTTAATTGCTTACCTTGTGATACTTGAATGGAAGTTTAGATCTGTATACCCGTTCTATTTTCCTGGCATTGCATCGAAACACATGTACTTCCTAATGTGCTCTAAATGGTTATATATGTATATACGAAAATTGGGGGGAAATGTTCCTATGAGATCATATCTATTATCCATCACGCTAGGCCCCTCCAATTCATGACAACACAAGTCTTAAAGCGCCCATCCCATCGGTTGCTCTCTATTGGCCTATTTGATTGCCTGAACCGCTTTATTCTGACTCGTGCATGTCATCCAGGATGGTTTGAGCCTGGCTGAGTGGATGCTAAGAGGGTTAGGGCCTGTTTTGTTGCCTGAACCATTTGAACCTGGTCCTTACTCTACATGTCATCCAGGATGATTTTAGCATGGCTGAGTAGATGCAAGAGGGTTATTTGGTTGACTTGATTGGTTGATCCTGAATGTGGTGAGATGTGAGATGTTGTTTGGATGGATGAATGAAAATCATGCATGCATGACACTTTGTTTGATATGTACAAGTGCTGAGTTTGGTTACCTCTCCATTTTAATGGTGTTGGAGTACATTAATCACACGTATAAAGGTCCCATAAAGAAATTTCTGGTTGATGGAATACTTCTGTTTTTTTAATATAGAACGTTGTTAACTTTTGCCTTTTGGATAAACTTATTATCTTGTGTCTTATTCAAAAAAATTATACATATATAAAAAATATAAGTCATGATTAAAGTACATTTAGTGCTAAAATAAA
This sequence comes from Oryza officinalis, assembly GCA_008326285.1. Taxonomy (NCBI): domain Eukaryota; kingdom Viridiplantae; phylum Streptophyta; class Magnoliopsida; order Poales; family Poaceae; genus Oryza; species Oryza officinalis. Next base: position 22,733,713 of record BDMV01000002.1, read on the forward strand.
CCATAACAAAATAAATAATATTAATGTATTTTTAATGAGATAAATGATTAAATATACATTAGTATTATTTATTTAATAGAGAAAGTATTATATAATGGTCTGTGTATGCGTATACTTATTTCCATATAATCGGGAAAAAGAACCACCACATACTCCTAGTGCCACAATTGGTGCATTGCAACCAAACCACTTGAATTTCTTCCTTATGTCCAGTTGTGATCGTGCGCCATTTTCTCCGTGTCGACCATCGGTGACACAAGAAAAATCTATGCTCACCCGTACCGTCACTATGTATGGTTTTGGTGATCCGATTAATTCCATATATATGAGCTTTTGGTGGACTGCTAGCTGCCCTTTGCGCTAAGATTACTTTCGTGATTGCTGCCATCCCCATCCTCCATATTCGTTGGCGCAGAACCAATATGGCCAGCTGTAGTTAGGCTCGTGCTCTTTCACGCTCACAAGGTAATTGGTCACAGTATAATCCAGAGGTTTGTATCCCAATCTGGCAAGCGAAAGGGCGATATTGTGTGCCAAAACCAGGGCACCGGTATAGGATCAGAATGTGTGGCTGGCCAATCAACACAACACAGCACCCTGTGACCGTACCCATATGATATCGATGGTGGCGCGCACGTACAGTGCGGAGACGTGACGGGCCGCGGCCCGGGCCGGTTGGTGGCGGCCGGCCGGGAAGGGAGAGACGTGCGACGGGCCGCGTGCCCGCGTGCGGTGCGCGCACTGCCGTCCCCCGGCCGGCTGGATCGATCGATCGGACGCTCCATCACCACGCGCACCCCCCCAACACCTGCGCGCAGGTGCTAATACGGCCGCATGCACTACGTACGTGGGTGGGCGGCCCGCTGTGCCGCATTACGTACTACGTATCGACCGGCGCCGATAGGTACAAGACGGTAAGCATGACATACGCACGTCTCATTAGAAAACAGATACTCTGACTTGAACTTTCTTTTAAGATAATCACTGATATGTGGAGCTATAAACGATGGAACCCACGTGTCATGCAATGATCACGTCCTTCTAACTTCATACCAGAGAATCTCAATCCGTCTCGTTGCCGCGCTGCATCATGCACCACGCGCGCGCGCACCAACCGGCCGGCGTACGTACGGTGGAATCAACCGAGAGCTAGCTAGCAGCTAACTAGCTAGTGCTCGCTCGTACTCGGTGCGTGCGCGTGCTATGTCGCGCGCGCGCCGTGTGCCATTCAATTCGCCGCGTGCTGCGGGTGCACTGTGCTGTGCGCGAGTGGTTTGTGGGGAGAGCAGAGAAAAAACGGAGTGAAGACACAATCGAAGGTTCTAGACATGGATCATGGATGTGGCTGCAACAAGCTAAGCTAAGCTAGCAGGCTGGATTTGGCCGTGCACCCGTGTGTGTGTGCAGTGCACGGTGGTCTCATCTCAAGTCCCGATCTGGACCACTCCAGCTCTATGTGATCCTTCCAACCATCTACCAGCATGCAGTGCGTGTGCAGGTCACAACTCACAAACAGAGACGATGAGGAGACACGGTATTGTAGACACAGTGCCAGCGGAATCGAATCCAAACAAGGACGCAAACATTTTATTTTATTTTATTTTGAGACAAGTTGACATGCCACGCTCGATGGAGCCATCCCGCGTGGACGTCGGCAGGGATCGATGTACGCCTCCATTAATCGGCAGTATACTTGTGCGTGCAACGGCGCAACTAATAGTGGCGGAAGCACCCACCCATCATGCACGCACGCGCGCTATCCATCTGCACAGCACTGCACTGAAAATATAGTGGCCGGTGTGGATGGAAGCATGCACGCACGAGCGGCGCGCACGCATGTACCGCAAACGCAACGCACCGAGGATGCGATGGTTGGATCGATCGATGCTATAGTAGCGGCCGGCCGGTGGAAATCTCGGTAGCTCGATCGCGTAGCGTGCGCACGCGCGGCGCTGATAGGTGGTCGACCGGTCGAATGCCAGAGCGCGCGCCAACAAATTTCCTTTCACGAGAGTGCAGCACTGCGGAGAGCTATCCTGGATCACTCACTCGTACGAGTACGTGTTTCTAGGGAGTGAAAGAAGAGACTTTTAGGCTGAGTTCGGCTGGATGAGTTGCCAACTCATCTTCTTCGTGTTTTGTATGCACGTATTTCAAAATATTAAACGGTGCGTTTTTTATAAAAAGTTTCTATACAAAAGTTGCTTTAAAAAATCATATTAATTCATTTTTCAAAAAAATAGCTAATACTTAATTAATCATGTGCTAATTAACCACTTCGTTTTGCGTGTTTGGAGGAAGAGTTCCCAACTCTCCCTACCGAATACAACCTTAATTTGTTAGGTCGGCGTAGATGCGAACGCACATAACGCTGCACGATGCTGGTGCCATTTTGGTCTCGTCGTGGCTGGCGCCGAAACGCTAAGGATGTGTTTGGTTACATGTATCCTTTTAGTCTGACCTATCTTTTCTCATTCAGGCTGAGTTTGGCCCGAATAAAAAGATACATATGCAATTGTTTGGTTGGTTGTATTGGTTTAACGTGGCTAATATGAGATTTTGTTTGGTTTATTGTACGAGACATACGGTTTAAAAGAGATTTCGTTTAGTTGGTTCCATGGATTTGGGTGTAGTTATCTCTTCATTTAGTTAGGTAAGGTTATCTCTTCAATATTACATGAAAAATTTTACTTCTCAAATATTATATGAAATATTTTGAGTAAATTACACTTTGCATCATGTTGCCAAATAAATATCACTTAGCTAGATGTACACAATTGATCATAACAATACTAGTGTTCAAAATCGTGAGAAAAAAGGAAATTAACACAAAAATGATCGATGTATAGTATCTGTCCTGTATTAATGGTGCGCTGATATCTCGGTAGGAAAAAAACAAAAAGAAAAGAAAAAAGGGGAACGGGCGCTGATATCTCGGTAGGAAAAAAAGAAAAAAAACAAAACAGGAAAAAGGGGAACAGGCTTCGCTCTCGCCGTCTCTCGCCCCCACTACCACAGAAAGGGCCTTTGGTGTCGGTTGGGAAACGCTCTTAGGTGCCGGTTTTTCCAACCGGCACCTCGTTGGCGGCACTAATTGGAAAACCTCAAAGGTGCCGGTTTAGGAACCGGCACCTTTGAGACATACGATTTGCAAAAAAAAAAAATCTGGCTTGGATGCTTCACAGCACCCGAAATAAATCCAAACAAAAAAGAAATCAATCAACAATCAGTTCATGGATCAAATGTTCATCAAACAATCAACAACAAGGATTGCTTCCCGGCGGAACAGACGACGAGAATGCCATGGTCATCAGTCTCACATTACCGCCGCCAACCCACATTCAAGCTAGAACATTCGAGCCGATAGATCGAGCAATTTCACATGAAACATGAACATCAAGAACACATCGAGAACATGAGATGAACACACAAGTCAATGAGTCATACACAAGAACACATGAGCACACAAGAATACATGAGCCGTCGCCGTCGCTGAGTCCCCTCTCGCCGGGCCATCGCCTTCCCTCCCGCCACCGCCCGCCACCGCCGGCCCCGCCATCGTCATGACCAACACATGAGAAGTTGGTCACTATCCACTCCATCCTCCCCCACAGCACGATCTGCACCACCACGCCGCCGCCGCCAGCCTCGGAGACCACCACCTCGAACTCGAGCTCCCTCGCCATGGCAGCCACCTGGCGGAGGTTCAGCAGCTTCCTCGTCCGCCGCCACCCTGGTAGCCCGCCCGCCGCCGCCGCCGCCCCCGCCTCTCCCCCTGCCAGGCCGCCACTCCCGGCCAGATCTGGCGGAGGGGAGGCGCCGCCGCCGCCGTCCCTCTCGCCACTCCAGGCCGGATGGCGCCGCCTGCACCGCCGGGCCGCCGCCGACGCTCGAGAGAGCCGAGGGGATCGGAGGAGAAGAGGAGAAGAAAGAGAGAAGAAAGAAAGAGAGAGAGAAGGATGTGTGGTGGTGTGGATAAGAACGATGGCATGGATAGCGCTCGACGACTTTATCCGCTCGGTTCACGGCTCGGTTTGTAAAGGTATCGGTTTTTCTAAAAAACCGACACTTTTAATTTATTATAGGTGTTGGTTTTTTAATAGAACCGGCACCTATATTTATATTATAGGTGTCGGTTCTATTATTATAGGTGTCGGTTCTATTAAAAAACCGGTACCTATAGTATAGGTGCCGGTTTTTAATAGAACCGACACCTATAATATAAATATAGGTGTCGGTTCTATTAAAAAAACCGACACCTATAGTATTGGTACCGGTTTTTTCTTAGAACCGATACATATATTGTTTAAAGGTACCGGTTTTAAATGAACCGGCACCTATAAGGTCGATACCTATGAGGGTTTTTGTAGTAGTGCCCGTGCTCTCCGTCCGCTCGTCCGTCGTTCGCTGCCACTCACCGCCACCGGAACCGTCAGATCCGAAGGTCACAAGCTCAAGGCTGCAGCATCTGACGATGGCGAGCTCGTGGCCACCAGATCCCACATCCTGGCGGCTAAAAGAGGGGGCGACGTTTGGCGACGAATCTGGAGATTCGGCAAAAAAGGAGCGGAGCGGCATGGTGGAGGAGCGACGGCAGTAGTGCTTGTCTGGCCAGATCTGGCGATGGTTGGGAGCATGTGGCCGCCAGATTTGGTCGGGCGAGTGATAGCAGCGATGAAGACGGCGGTCGTGCGTGATGGGGCCGATGACGACGGCCATGCGGCGACCGAAAAAGGCGATGACGATGGGCTGCGGCGATGGAGACCACGAGGACTCGGTAGATGTCGAAGGAGCAAGTAGGGGGGAGGTGAGTTGATGCGCGACTCCCTGCCGCCTCTTGCACCCGCGCGTCCCCGCGTTGCATGCCCTCATCTTTGTGCCTGCACGCCCTCAGCCAGGATGACAAGCTAAGCTCGATTCAGCTGTTTTCCTTGGGTCTGGCCGGGGAGACAATTTTGCATACGTGGAGACAGGCCCCAAAGGCAGTGCAGGCAACCAAACATGAGTCAAGTGCACACGTGGATGCGAGCCAGGATTGATACAGGTAATCAATCACACCCTAACAGCATGCGTGCGTCCTGTGCTCCTGTGGAAGAAATGGAACAAATGGATGGCATATACTACGTGTATCGGTCGTACGTCTTTCAACTCCAAGACAACCTGCAGGGCGCAACCGCGCAGGCAAAGGACCACGATATCGCCAATCGGTATTTTTTTCCCTTTTCCCAATTATTGAAAGCCAGGTTGATCCAAATATATGCAGATGCGTCCATATGTCAGCTAGAAAATCTCAATCAGAAAAACTAGAAATTCTTGTGCTAATAGAAAAAAAGGTAACATCGTCTTCATCCATCGATCAAATCTACCGTTGAAATCACTACTACAGAAACGGTTTTTCTGGACGAGGCCCCCAATAATTTTCAGGCGGGCCATAAGTAGCCGCGCCTGAAAAAACCGGTCCTGACGAGGCCGGTAGTTGGACCGCACGGGAAGGTCCATTATCCCGTGCGGTCCGCTTAAGCACCCGCACGGAATAATGTATTATCCCGTGCGGGCCGTTAAGTGGACCGCACGCGATGATGCACCATAAAACACCTCCCATCCCTGACAGTGTCACTTTGAACATGGTGTTTCTCTCTCCAAAAAAAGTAATTATAGGGGGAAAGATTTTTAACTTGAATTCTTCAATTGGAATCAATACAAAAGGTACCATGCTTGATCTTCTCTTCCATTTGCTTTCATTTTAAAAATTTTTTATTGGTTTAATGTGAAGATATTTGAATTTTTTTAACTCGATTTCTCTCTCCAAAAATAGGCAATTTCTTTTAGTGGGAGGTTTTAGACTTGAAATCTTCGATTGAAATCAATATAAAAGGTAATGTACTTGATCATCTCCTTCATTTGCTTCCGCTTTTGTAAAATTTCATTGGTTGAATGCGAAGATATGTAAACTTGTGTGAATTGTTATTTTGTGCTATTTTTGTAATTTGTAGGTCAAATATTTTGTTTTTTTGATTGAACCATTTTTTGGTAACTAATATTGTCTCAGTATTATTATTTGCTGTGAATGAGGTTTTAGTTAAAAAGTAGGATTAAGTTTAATTTGTTTATTTAGAAAACACCGGCAATATAATATTAATTAATGCTGTGAATTTTTTAGATGGATCGGACATGGATGTATGAGATACGGAAAACTCATCCGGTGTTCATGGGAGAAGCATCAACATTTATTGATAAGGCTAAGGCACATGCTTTGAGGGAGAATAGGAAGGATATTTTTTGTCCTTGCGTGGATTGCAAGAATCAGAAGATGTGGAAAGATCCGAATGTAATTCTGGGACACATAATTCAGCGTGGATTTGTAGCGAAATACACAGTTTGGACTTATCACGGGGAAGTCGCCCCTCCTGTAGAGATTCGTGATATTTGGTTCGATTAGGCAGAGAATTTTATAATTGAGGACATGTCCCGTCAAATGACTGGTGATTTTGGCGGCTCTGGTTTTGACGCCGCAGAGGTTGATATTGATCTTGATCTTAAGGATATGTTGCAGCACGCTGAACCAAAGATTCTAACAGAGAAAGCAAGAGATTTAAACAATTGGGAGGCGTTGCAGAAATCAGCGAAAGATCTTTTGTACGATCAATCAAAGGGATGTGACATGGATTATACAGTGTTGCGGTCGGTGCTAGAACTTCTTAAATTGAAGGCCAGGCACGGATGGTCTGATACTATTTTCAACGACTTGATGGGTCTTTTGAGAGCTATGCTTCCTAAGCCTAACTTGATGCCAGCTAACACCTACTAAGTCAAGAAACTGATATGTCCATTATGACTTGGTGTGGAAAAGATCCATACATGTATTAATCACTGTGTATTTTATCACAATGAATACGCTGACTTGGCAAAGTGTCCAACTTGTGGGGCGGGTAGGTACAAAAAGGATAACAGTGCCACCGATAGTGATGTTGCCGAACCAAATGCATTGGTCGAGCTAGGAAAAAAGATTCCGGCCATGGTGATGTGGTACTTGCCAGTGAAAGATCGCATGAAGCGATTGTTCTCGAACCCCACCGACGCCGAGTTGATGAGATGACATCAAGAGGGTCGGAAAACAGATGGTATGATTTGATACCCCGCCGATGCTCGATAATGGAGAAACTTTGATTTGAAGCACCCAGAATTTGCAAATGATCCGAGAAATATAAGGTTTGCGTTGAGCACGGATGGAATGAATCCGTTTGGTGACCTAAGCAGCTCGCACAACACTTGGCCTGTTCTGCTCACCATGTATAACCTTCCGACATGGTTGTGTCAGAAGCGAAAGTATATTTTGTTGACTATCCTTATACAAGGGCCAAAACAGCCTGGCATCGATCTAGATGTGTTTCTTGAACCTTTGATGGAGGATATGTATGAAATGTGGGAAGAGGGTCTACGATTGTTTGATGTGTATCGACAGGAGTATTTTACTCTGTGTGCTATCATATTCGTTACTATAAACGATCTACCAGCAAATTTTTCCCTCTCAGGACAGATTAAAGGAAAGACCGGATGTCTGATATGTCTGGACAACACATCGTACATATACCTGACCTCGTCAAAAAAGTTAGTTTACATGCGTCATCGTCGTTTCTTACCACAGAAGCATAGGTATCGTGCGATGGCTACCTTTTTTGACAAAACTGTTGAGGAAGGTACTACCCCTGAAGCAAATGATGGTTCCACGGTGTTCAAGCTGACAAAGAACATAAATGTCGTGTTCGGCAAGGGAAAGACAGCTTTAGGCAAGAGGAAGAAAGAATTGGTAGAAAACACACTGCCCTTCAAGAAACATTCAATCTTTTTCAAGTACCTGACGTACTGGAAAGACCTGGAGATTTGTCATGCCATCGATGTCATGAACCTCGAGAAAAACATGTTCGACAGCACCATCGGGACTTTACTTGACATCCCAAGAAAAACAAAGGATGGGTTGAAGTCACGTAACGACCTGGTCAATTTGGGCATAAGGAAAGATCTCCACCCGATAGAGCTAACGAATGGTAAGATTGAGATTCCACCGGCATGCTACTCAATGTCACTAGAAGAGAAAAAAGCTTTCTGTAAATGTCTTCGTGGATTGAAAGTGCCGACTGGATTCTCATCGAATATCCGGAAACTAGTGTCAATGAAAGATTTGTCGATTTCTGGATACAACGCTCACGACTGTCATAAGATGCTTACAGTATTCCTCCCTATCGCTATAAGGGCGGTGAAACCAGTGCACACCAAGGTAGTGATAACAAAGCTGTGCTATTTTTTTAATCGAGTTTCACAGAAAGTTTTTGATCCAGAAGAATTAGGACCCCTTCAGAAATTCACAGTCGAGACAGCTTGCCAGCTAGAGATGTTTTTTCCTCCATCGTACTGGGACATGATGGAACATCTCATTGTTCACATTGTCCCTCTATACCTACATCAAATATGGGCGTACGAGCGATACATGGCCGTTCTGAAAGGGTATGTCCGTAATCGTGCTCATCCGGAGGGCTCGATGATAGAGGGTTACACAACTGAGGAGGTTGTCGAGTGTTGCCTAGATTATATGAGAGATGTCAACCCCATTGGGATACCGGTGCCTCGACATGATGGAAGGTTATTTGGGAAGGGTACTATGGGAAGAAAATGCTTCTACGACAACGATTACAAAGCGGTATCAGATGCACACAGCAGTGTTCTTCAACAACTCGCCATCGTTGCGCCCTACATTGAGCAACACACTTCGGAGATCAGAGCATGCAATCCAGGGCGATTCGACGATTGGGTTTTGAAAGAACAGAAGCGCACTTTTCCCCAATGGCTGAAAAATCAAAAGCTACCGTATGGAGAATCAATCGAGGAAAAAAACGATAGAAAGACTTGCAGCTGGCCCAACAAGCCTTGTGACCTCATGGCAAGGGTATGACATCGGTGGATATTCTTTTTACATAAACAACAAAGATAAGAAAAGCTCAGCGCAGAACAGTGGGGTTCGTGTCGAAGCGTTGGACGCAACAGGGCAGAATAAGTCTTACTACGGGATCATACAAGAAATATGGGAACTTGACTACGGTTTAAACATTCAGATCCCTGTTCTCAGATGCCAATGGGTGAAAGACAGCATGGTAGATAAATTTGGATTTACGTGTGCTGAACGGAGTAAAATTGGACACAACGATGATCCATGGGTCCTTGCTGAGCGTGTTGCATAGGTTTTTTATGTGAAGGATCCTTCCGATGAAAAGATGGACATTATTGTATCGGGCAACCAACACATCATTGGTATTGACAACATTCAAGACGCACGCGATTATAATCAATACGATGCCATTGAGTTATTCACAGATCTTCCTACGCGGATGAAACACATTGAGAGTGTCCTCGACGAATCAAAGTTTGCATCTGTGCGGAAGGATGTTAATCCAAAAATTATGAAACGTTAGTTTGTTTTTGTGTACGAATGTATCAAACTTATGGTATTACGACTGAATGCGTGGTTGTGTATCGAACTTATGGTATTTGTGTGGATATGTTAATTAATTAATATGTGATCAATTGATATATTAATATGTGATGAATTTACATTGATATATTAACATTTGAACTGATATTTTTTAGGTTTATACTTTCACGTGGAAAAATTAATAAATGGAATAGTAATTACATTAATTAATATGTTAGTTAATAAAAATAGTATGTACACATATTCATAAAATTAATATATGCATTGATATTGTTTATATATCCCATGCGGGCGGCTTAAGCGCCCGTACGCGATGATCTCCGCCTATATAGGTACGCGTGGGCGCCGAAAATTTCTAAGTCCCGACGAACCCTAGATCTAGTGCCGGCAGGCTGTCGAAATTTCTTGCGACCATCGCCTCCATCGACCGCTGCCTTCCTCACCGCCGGTGCCTCCTTCTACCGCCTCCACCGACTGTCACCACCGCCGCCTCCACCGCGGCCGCCTCCTCCGACCGCACGTGGCTGCCTCCTCCGCCGCCGCCTCCACCGACCGCCGCTGCTCCACCGCCACCGCCGCCGCCTCCACCGCGGCCGCCTCCACCGACCGTTGCCTTCCTCACCGCCGCCGCCTCCACCGACCGCCGCCGCCTCCACCGACCGCCGCTGCTCCACCGCCGCCGCCGCCGCCTCCACCGACCGCCGCCGCTCCACCGCCACCGCCGCCGCCTCCACCGCGGCCGCCTCCACCGACCGTTGCCTTCCTCACCGCCAGCGCCTCCTCCACCACCTCCACTGACCGCCGCCGCTGCCGCCTCCACCGCGGCCGCCTCCTCCGCTGCCGTCTCCACCGACCGCCGCCGCCTCCTCAGGTTTTACCTGATTTCAAATTTAGTTTCAGTGAATGGGAAGAGCCCCAGATGCTGTTGTGTTGTAGGCTATAATGTGGCATCAGATTTTTTTTAAAAAATGAAAGTATTCTTGACGTGGCATGTAAACAAAATTTGATTGGTGATCTACTTAACTGAAATAATCTGTATCAAGCTGTTGGCTCTCATGTGCTCTGCACAGCAATTGCAGTTTGCTGGCAACTTAAGAACAAGTTGTTTAAAAAAGGTAGTGTTGTGGATGAATTCCATGTTCTGTCGGAAATAATTAGGGTTAGAACATGCAGTATATTGTTTTAGCTCAATAAAAACTTGACTAATTCGTGTGCACCAGAGGGTGCTCATGGCTGCTGCATCTCACCATGATGCACTTACACAGGCTGGCTTGGATGCACATGCATTAAATTGTATATATGCAGGTCTGCTTGGTTGCTGCCAATTGGTGTGGTATAATATCAAACCTACATGTTAATGCATGAACTTGGCAATCTAAACATGTGAATTGAGAATCCATGTATTCATATTGAGCCAAGCACAAACGCACATATGTGAATAATTATTATCAAATTTTTTGAAGTGAATGCATGTGTTGAAATTATTGTCAAATTATTGTTGTATGTGATGTGAAATTATTGTCAAATTTTTTGTAAATTTCTGATGATATATATGTGATGGAAAAGTTTATATATGAAATTAGATGTTTATTTATATATATGTATAATTAGTGTTTTGTAAATATATATATAATATATGTGAATGTGTTATGTGATAAACTATACGAAATGCAACGGATAATATATAACACTGCCATAGTGTCATGCATGTGTTAACAGTTCATACGTATAGTCGTTGCAGCTAGCTAGCTACGGAGTATATGTACGTTACATGTACTTCCTCCATCCCAAATTAGTTGTCGCTTTGATTTTTTATGGTAATATCTGACCATTCGTTTTATTTGAAAAATTAATCCAAATATAAAAAAAATATACTTAAAGTATTTTTTGATAATAAAGCAAGTTGCAAAAAGCTCGATCTGTAGGTAGGAGTACATTGGATTTATGATTGATTGGTCTACTTTATTTAAGATTAATTGTGTTACGACCAACCGTAGATCAAATGTTGAACGAGAAAGCTCCCTCCGATGCACCCAACATCGGACCAACGCAAGAGGTTTCGAGCGAAGGCATATGGCAGACACCAAGCGATCCTTTCCATATCGAAGTTACGCCAGCACCACCGGTTGAAGAAGACCCCGACTAATCCGTCTCCCTCTCGGTCGCGTTTAACTTTTTCTGATGTACGTACAGATGAAAACAAGATGCCACTAAAAAAGAAAGGCTGCCAAGTCTGCCGTCATAGCTGAAGGCGAGACGGACACAACAACGTCCGGTCCGGTCGCCAGCACCACCGGAGAAACGCCCGGTCAAAAGAGAAGACGTGGTAAGAGAAGTAAGACCCAAACCCTCAAGGAGACATACTATATCACCTCTCTGAACCAGGATGGGAAGCCACTAGAGCCCAAGGTAGCAATGACAAAGTTCAGCAGTACTTGCGGTGTAGTGGCCAGAACCCATGACCCTTTAAATGTAGATTCCTGGGAGCAGGTGGATGACAACATGAAGAACTTCATGTGGAACGAGTTGTAGAAGTGGCTTGTATATCTGCCTGGTTCAGAGGCTCTGGGAAAAGAGTTTGACTTAAAAACGATGGCGCATCGGTGGAGGCAGTGGAAATCGAACATGAACACTTACTACGTGCAAAAGAACAAGACTCCATTCGCCGACTACGGTGGTATTACGCCCGCCGAATGGGACACCTTCGTGGCAAAGATGACAAGCCTAGAAGCCTTAGCGCGGAGGAAAAAGATGTCCGATCTAGCTAAAAGGAACAAATACCCGCACCGGTTGGGCTCGAGCGGCTACGATGACCACGTAGAGAAGTGGCGAGCAACTGAAGAGAAGTTTGCCGCCCAAGGCAAGCCCCTGCTTGTAGATGCACTGAAGGAAAGAAGCAAAAACTGGGTTTGGGCACGGAGCACGGGCCAAGTCACCGACGAGGGAGAGATCCGTTTCGAGGATCCCGATATCGAGCGTGTGACCAGTAGTCTGAAGGACATTGCAGAAAAAGAGAAAACAGGGGAATTCATTGCCAAGAGGGAAAATGATCAATTAACAACTGCATTAGGCAACCCTGAACATTCCGGACGAGTAAGGGGTCTATCGTCAAGGACGAGCTGGAAGGAAGGGTTTCTAGAGGAAGCTACGGGTTACAAGAAACGGGACATGTACAAATAGAAATTGGAAGAGAAGATAGCAAAACAAATTGAACAACATTTCTACTCTCTTGTTGCTCAAAATCGTCAAGCCTTCCCAAACTTGTTCCAGCAATCCGAAGAACCCACAGTACAGGTGCCAAGCAGTGTCGGGTCAGTAGACACCGCACCTTATCCAGTAGATAACATAACTGCCCCAACGCCGTGCAGCCTGCTCGTGCCGATAGGAAGGGCCGGGAAGAGAAAGGAAGTGGGTACAGGACTTGCGATACCAGGGCATCAAATTCAGAACATGCTAATCCCTGAAGAATATGCAAGGGTGCAAGTGGCCAAGGTGCATGCAGAGCATACTAGTTTAGAGATAGATATTCCAACACCGGAAGGGGTAGAATTGCTTGGGGATGCTGTGAATCAGTTTATACTATGGCATTGACGAGATATCCTGCTGGTCGGTCCATCGCCTTCAACCCCATGCCCGCCGGCTTCAACCCCACGCCCGCCTGCACCGCCTTCTCCACCAGGGCAAGATTCGCCACCTAATCGGCCTGCATCCCCACCTCCCTCCTCCCCTAAACCAGAAGGTCCTGATTCGCCACATCTGTCAGCCCCTGAAGTCCACGCAGAACAACCTCCTCCGACACCACAGTCAGCATTGGCGCTGCCTGAAAGGCCTCTTCTGAGAAGCACAAGTCTTCCAAGTCCGACCAAGCTTGAACCTCGTTGGCTTATCCCAACAATGGTTAGGTCAACATATGATAAGAAAAAAGCGTACAATTGCACAAATGCACAAGAAAAAGATGGTCAGCGTAGCACTGTACTTGGGCAGAGCGATGGTCACACACAAAGACAAAACTGTCCTCTTGGTCCCTTATGCGCTGCGGTACGTAATATTCTTCCGTACTATTGATATTTTAGTACGATATCACCTACAATTAACATATCTTCTTTGTAGCGATCACTACATACTTTTTCTGGTATATCTGCGGGACCACTTGGCCGTAGTGCTGGATCCGGCACACTATGGCGAGGAAACATTTACAGAGTTTCTCATTATATTAAATTTGTAAGTCCTGTTATGCACCATTTACTAAATATTGACTGTTGTACTCTCGAAGACACATAATTGGCTCAAATAATTATTTTGTCTTTATAGAGCACACAAATATTACGTAGACCACGGTGGACCAATCAATAATCCACAAAAGAAGAAGTTTCTCGTGAAGACAAAATGGCCGGTAATTACATGTCCGTTATAATGATATTTCCTATATATACTTGTTTCACTCAAAATATTGATGTATACAATTTTATTCAACATAGTGTTTTAAGCAACCACCAGAGACTAATTTATGCGGATACTACGTATGCGAGATGCTTAGAATCAACGGGAGATACACTACAAAGTTTGAAGAAGTAAGTCCAAAGAAAATATCTTTTTACACATTATAAGATCTTGTCTAATTTTCCTAACTATAACAATGTGTATTCCTTCTTAAACAGATCCCGTCCGTTCCAGTTGTAGCGAACTGGTTCGACGATCGAACCATACGAAACTTGTGTGCAGATATTTGCCGCTTCATCCGCCGTGATGTCTGCAACCATTTGGGTGATTTCTACGATCCGGAGAGCCAGCTTGCGACGGAGGATACCTTCAAACGACTTAGAGAGTGGGAAAAAAACATATGTATACTAGCTAGTACAAACATTTCTAATTAAGTATATATTTTATGTGGTTTTTTGAACTTTTGTAAATTGCGAGACGTGATGATATGTATATATGTGATGCGTACAATTTAATATCTTAATTCCATGAAAAAATAATTAATTACGTTTAATTCTTAATACGTGCAATGTGTATATATACTATTAGAGAGAGAGAGGGAGAGAGAGGAGGGAGGGAGAGATAAGCCAATATATGCACATAAAATAATATATGCACAAAAAAAATTAATGCTGCTGTCTATCCTCCCGTGCGGTCGGCTTAAGCGGCTCGCACGGGAAGATCCATTATCCCGTGTGGGCCGCTTAAGCCGACCGCACGGGATAATCGATCTTCCCGTGCGGTTGGGCCGCCCGCACACGAAAATGGTCTTTTCCCAAACCTTCTCGCGCGTGCGGGCAGGCCTTCCGCACGGGAAGATGCCTTTCGGCCCGCACGGAAAAACCGTTTATGTAGTAATGAATCTTACACACACACAAAAATATGAGTTTATTAAACAACTATTAAATATACCTACTTGTATTCTTCTTTTAGAAAATATAATATTCATCTATATGAAAACACATATGCACTTCCAATCCTAAATGCATTTATATTGAGGCAGAATGAGTACCACTACAAAAAATAATTAATCATAAAAGTGAGCACTGGTACTGAGTTAAAACCTTATCTCAAGTACTCTATCCATCTCAAAATATAGCTATCTTTAAAATTCAAAATTCGTTCCAATAAAATATATATCTATTTACCTTTTCATCTTAACCAATCACAACCATTAACATATTTAATTGAGAGAATCCATTATATACTACTGAGTTTGTCGTAGGTTTATAATTTGTCACTGACTTTATCACGTTTTACAATATGCTATTGACTTTTGCTTAACTTCTACGATTTACCATCGCCGTTCGATTAGCCTCCGTTAGCATTGCACAATTTTATCTAAATGACCAAAATACCCCTAGGACAAAAACTTCCAAAGTTTGGATAAAAATTATGAAATATCAGATGTTAAGTTTTTTGCCAAAATTTGGATGTTTACAATCTTATATTTATAATATGTTAATTCATAATTTTTGTCCAAATTTTGAAAGTTTTTGTCCCATGGGTATTTTTGTCATTTGGACAAAATTGTACAGTACTAATGAAGACTAACCGAACGGCAATGGTAAATCGTAGAAGTTAAGTATAAGTCGATGGCATATTATAGAACGTGACAAAATCAGTGACAAATCGTAGACATGTAACAAACTCAGTCATATAATGGATTCTCTCTAATTAATTTCTCCATCGACCTACTCATTTCAACCGATCACAATCAACTCCATTTAATTTTACCCCATCTCCTTAATCTCTGTACAATCTAAAGCTACTTATATTTTGTTAAGAAGCGAGTATGTAGGTTCTATAAAGATTCTAACCAACTTCTAATGGGCTCCTAACTATTGTTTTTCCTGCTTTAGAAATTGTAAAATTTGAAACTAATAAATATAAAGTTGTACTCGGTCTAGAGTCTTTATATATTTTTTTAATTTAATAATTTTGAAATTTATAATTAGTATAAACCAAGTCATACTCGGTAACGAATCTAGAATTCGAAATTAATAAATATTGGGTTGTACTTCCGAAGTTTCAATTAGTTATGGCTCAATACTTGGAAAATAGATATTAATAAATGCTAAGTTGTTCTTAGTTGGAATCTCAATTATAATATTTTCATGATTTAATAATTCTAAATGAATAAATACCACGCTGATATAAATTATTTAAAATACGTAGCACACATGCCGATAGAATAGATGGGTTAATGGCTAGTAACAATATACTAATACCTATGCAACCATAAGTTTAGACAATGACAACTTAATTTTAGAAAGAGAGATACAAGATTATGCGAAGGTGATATAGGAAGAGGAGATTTGTATAGTTGGAGCAAGGTGGCGTCTCTAGCCAATGTGGACAATAATAGCATATCTAGTGTCACAGTACTACAAATTTATAATCGTATATATAGATATAAAAGACAAATATTAAACAGAGTTTATTATATTGGGAGGGGTAACAACTAAGATGAACCAAATAATTTAATGTCTCATTCAAAGCTGACAAAAAGACAATTTTATATGCAATTATAAGGGCTCATTTAAAATGCAAGATTAAGAAAACAAAGAAATAAAAAACATAGGATTTTGAATGGAATGCAGGTGTAAAACAAAAAAAATATGCAAAACTTAGAAATTTTTGCAAAATACAGGAATGATCATTTGATTAGGCTGTAGGAATCGGATGAGAAATATAGAGTCAAAGAAATGTTTCTTCAAAATTGTTATAGGATTGTCTATTTGATAAGAATTTTAAAGGAAGTGATCGGATTTAATTTTTTTGTTTCAAAGACCTTTGTACGAGTTTTTCTATAGCATTGAAATCCTCCAAATTTCAAAATGTTTTCCTACAAATCAAACGAGGCTAAGCTTTGAGGTAAATCTAGCTCAAATATGCTGGCTATTGTGCTAGTTCAAAATACAAATATATACAACCACATGCTCAGAACAGACAATGATATTTCATATCTCTACTCTGCTAGTACTTTTCGCTCATATATGGAGTCTGAGGGGTCTAACAAAGAGAGTTTATCTCTCTCTCTCCCTCTTTCTCATTCATCCACAGCAAAAAAAAAATTAGTAGGCGTCTCTTCAATTGTGTTGTAAATCGCTAGTGTTTGGGTGGAGTTTCCTCAATAGATAGAGTCACATCTTAACGAATGATAGCCTCGGTTGACCATATTACTTAATAAACCAAAACGACTTATCTATCTATTTATTATATTTATTATATACTAAAAGTCCATTATACTTTCTATAAACATTCTCGAACTGTCACATGTGACTCTTACAAATGCTCATGAGCCGTCACGTGGCATTTTAATAAGTTAAAGAAAAATCCTAACAATTCTCATTGATTTTACTTTAAATACGGTGGACTCGCTACTTTTTACTATTGGATGTACCTTAATAAAAAGAGCATAACAAAAGAAAAAGCCCACAGGACTGTCCATGTCATGTACGTACGCCATACCTTCTCCCCTCCTCTTCGTGCTGTATTAGATAGGAAACATATTTTGTGATAATAAATTCCAAACAATTATACGATCCAAATCATATAGATAATACTTTATCCATGTACATCATTAGATATACACCAAAATTTATAATTCAAGACCCCAAACTAACTATATATATATTTAATAAGTAAAAGAGATAAAACACATTTATAGAGAGAATCATATAGATATTTTAACGATCTATTTAAATACACATAGCTTTTTAATAGAACAATATGCAACACATAAAATTAATTAATAAGATTATAATAATAAGCTGTTTAATTAGATATTTAACAAGTATAAAACAAATACATTACTTTGGGTCGTTATTATGTTTATAAATATAGATAACTCAAACTTGTGAAACCATTGGATCTATATCAAAGTAAACAAAACTCCTCCTCTCGTCCTGCCGTACGACATGTGCACGTCTCCCGAAAACAAGATCTAGGATATGTATATCTACTCTCTCTTTATTGATCTATATGTAAATATATATAACAAATTACGTCAATATGAACCAGTTAAAAAGAAAGCTAGCTTGATGGTACATTATTAGCAATAATAGTTTTTTGAGATTTGTTAAAAAGAACCCCAAAACATTCAATTAAAAAACATCTTATTTTTAATTTAAACTTAATTTGTTAGAAATGTTTTCTAAACAAACTACGTCTACCATCTTTTTATATGATGAAAAATAATAATAATTGTTTATACGGATGAATTAAATACTAGATAGTATAAATGTAACAAATATCTAAGAAAAGTTATTTAAGCAAAACCGAAAAATAAATTTATGAAAAAAAGTATTCTAAAGCTTGGCAAGTGCTATATGATTAATATTCAATCCTTATAAGTTTCTCAGATGCAGCCTATAATATACATATCCACGTGAATGCGTGGGCTACCATCCTAGTTAGGGAATAAAAATAAATTTATAGGTAAAACTTTTATATATGCGTTTTTAGTGATTTAAAAGTCAATGTGAAAAAAAACTACACTAAAAATATCTTAAAATCAACTTTAAATTCTAAATTAAATTTGAAAATGTAAATTTTAGCTTTTACATTGGCTTATTATAAGACGAACAATGAGACTCCATGAATGAACGAACGAACGAACGAAAGAGGCTCCTAACTCACGGAGGTAACCAAAGCTGAAATATTGGTTGGTGTACTGTAGCCCGACCGATACGGCCTGATGGCGATGTAGAAATTGTCAACTGTTACGTGAAAGGTTGGGTCAAGATCATGGCACTCAAAGCATGCAGAAAGCCTACTAGTACGCCAAGAACCATATATCCTTGTCCAATCTTTGGCCAAGGGAATTAATCCCTAAAAAGCTGCTTACTACTACTCGCTAACCCATCCTCTGAACATCAACAAGCAAATGACACGCTACTCATCCCAGTGCTTTAAGACCAGATCCATGGAGTTAATTAGCAGAAACAAGTAATAGTTAATGAGCATCATTAGGACAACTTTTAGTAAGCATGCACCAAGTTGACATTGCTAATATAAACCCCCTTTTCCCGTGTGGGATTCGAGCACTAGCTAGAACAAAAGGGGCGAGAGACGGCCGGGATGGGATAGATGCTTGCTCGATCTCTTCTCGCCAAAAAGGCAGGCTCCGCTAGTGCCAACCCCAACATGAACATGCTGTGCATTACACAAGCAAGCAAAGCATGCACACAACATATACCCACGGGAGACGGAGTGGCAACGTGCCATCGCCATCATGAGCTAGAAGCACAACACACATCGTCACAATGATGGCATTTTGAGAGTGTAAGCACTAGCAGTGCGTCCATCCATGCATGCATGGATCATGGTTCATGGATCGATGGATGGAGAGACCAAATGGAACAAGACAAAGGCAGAAGCAGCTGCAGCAACAGTAACCAGTATAACTGAACATCAAGCTAACGAAGGAGGGGATCATCAATGGATAATTCATCTAGGGGAAGAGGGGGGTCGGCCAAAATCAGCAGTGACATGGCAGGGGCAGAAAGGGAAAAAGCAAGCAAGCAACGCAACAAATGAAGAGGGGTAGTAGCAGACAAAGCCAAAGCATGCAAACATGCGATTGCAATGCTGCCCTTCTCCCTCTCCTCTCCTCTGCCTAACTAGAAAGCCCACTCATTAGAAACTCGAAAAACTCTTCTCAATTTTTTTTTGCATGTCGCTTAAAAAGTCAATAAAAAATTTTAAAAAATTTAGTAAGGTAGATTAATATGTGATATGTCACTCTACAAACATGCATGTTCAAATTCAATTTATATAAGTAGAAACAAAGATAACAAATTCGACTATGAATAAAACACGTAGTTCACGGTCAAATTTATTATTTTTGTTTCGATTTGTATAAATTTAATTTTAACTTGAATATTTGTGAAAAGATATATCATATATTGATCTATCTTGATAATTTTTTTAAAAAATTTTGATGACTTTTAAACGTCCTGAATCAAACGAGAGGATGTCTCATCGAGGGGACAAAAATCCACTCCCTAGAAACTTCATATCCATCATGAATCATCTCTCCACTACTACTACTGCTATTACTACTACACCCAAAGCAAATAAGCACATTGATGATGATCGCTGCCTCTCCTCTGCCCGCTCCCATGCTCCCTCTCTCATCATGAACGGAGCATAAAGCCCGTAGCCAAAAGTAGAGCCGACAAAAAGAGTTTGGCCAGATCATGGCACTGCGAAAAGAGCATCAACTAGCTATGGCTAGCTTGGCGATGCCAATGCCGACCAAGGTATGGAGAAATGGAGGATGGAGTAGGGTACATGTCGTGCATGCAGTGTACTGTCAGTAGTAGTACTCGATCGCTGCTGCTGCAGCTGCCTCTCTTTTTTGTGGTTTGTTTCTTCCGTTCTGCCGGTGTTGGAGATGATGATCAGTTGTCGGAGCCGCGCACGCCGAGCTTCTTGACCTCTACCTTGAGAGACTTGAGGTATCTGACGGCCTCGTCGAGCACGGCCGGCGTGTCCATCTGGTTGCCGCCGGGGATGATGCCCTTGAGCGTCCGCACCATCTTCTTCATGCGCTCCTTCTTGCGCCCGGGCCTCGCCTGCCCTCCGCCGTAGCTGGACGAGCAGGTCGAGTCCGGGGAGCTGCCGTCCCGGTACCCCGGAGTGCGCCCCGTGCTCACCACGTCGTCCTCGTCGCCGTCCTCCGAGCTCAGCAGCGCGTCGATCTCGTCCGTGTCCTCCTTCTGCCGAACCGAGCAGCTGTCGTCGTAGCCGACGTTGTCCCTGTACGCGCCCTTGCCGGCGTCGTGCGCGCCGCCGCCGTACACGTTATTGTCGTACGCCGACGACCCGCCGCCGAACATGTGCGCCAGCGAGGGGTGGAACATGACCCTGCTCTTGGTGCACGTCTGGTCGAAGATGACGTAGTTCTTGGGGCACGTGGCCGACGGCTGGAACTCCAGCTCGTTCATCGGCGCCGGGAAGTCGTGCGTCCTCCTCCCGACCATCGGGTCCTCGTACGCCGCCGCCGCCGACGGGTAGCCGCCGCCGTTGGAGTAGTACCCACCGGCGTCGTAGCCATACCCGCCCCCGTAGCCGTAGCCGTACCCCTGCGGTGGCGAGTCCCTCCCGCCGTAGTATCCGTGGTCTCCCTGCATCGTCTTCTCTAACTTCCAAACTGGTTTCCTCTGTTTTTTTTCCTTTCCCCGTGAGAGAAGCTGCGCAGCTAACTCTCTCGTAGGGTGAAGAAGGGAGAGGAGGATTATGTACTGGTCAACCTACGTCACGGGCTTGAGAAGGTGACGGAAGTACTCAGCCGCACGATCACAAATCCAAAACAACACATCAGAAATATACCCAGATCATGGCATCATCAGAATAGGCAAAATGGCAACGCATCTCGGTTCCTGTAGTGGTCAAGCAACTGATGCGATGCGAGATTAAAGCGACTTTTTGTTTGTAAGTACCACCAACTTTGGCCTACCACACACACATTACATACAACATACTGTTGTCCACACGGGGTGGGGTATGCCCAAAAAGATGTGCACAAAACTGACGGTTTTGCGAGGGTGCAAACAGGGGATATGACAACTCGCAATGCATTGTGGTGCCTACTACTGCTGCTGCTCCAATATTTTAAGTGTCCCGAGCCAACCCGAGCTGCTATTGCTGTGAACACATTCAGTGAGAGAGGGGGGGGGGGGAAAGCAGTCTAATTTTAGTAGCGTTTTTTGGAAAAGAAGGGCATGCTGCGATCCGGAGCACGTGCAAGCAAAATACACTAGCTAGCTAGGCAAGGTCGCGCATGATCGGGCGCAATGTTTGTTTGGCATGCTGTGCAATCTACTCCAGGAGTGGGCATGCAGTGGCACAACACCATACCAAGTTAACAACAATAACAACAACATGATATGCAACAAGTCTTCAAGAGGTTCAGCATAATAGAGAACTTAATTCTGTTAGCAGTATAGTACTAAAGTACGTCCAGGGAAATGTGGCTAAGTCAGTTAATATATCACAAAAGGTCATAAGATATGGATGGTTGACGGGTTTGACAGCTACAAAAGCAATATCACCTTGTGCGACACTTGACTTACAGTTGTCGTCATCAGAAGACAAACAAGCTAATAGGACTTGCCACTTTTACACAGACATGCCAAACGTTATGTTCTTTTTGCCTCCTAACCATGAGTAAGCATGTGCATGTGCATGTGCATATGCACGCATGCGGTTAATTGTAAAGACCATAGAAACAGAGACGTTAACGAGAGCAGTAGCAGAGTAGGGAAAATTGAGAAAAAGGGAGCAGAGATAGAAAGGCAATACATGCAATGATCGAGCACCTAGCAAACCCTGGTAAGCATGTAGGAGTACGTGATGGCACCACTTCTCGTCACTGTGTCGGCGGCGCTCGTCTCGCTACTACTCCTCCTACTCCCATGGAAACCAATGCACATTCTCAGCCTCTTAGGCGACCCCAACACCACCACACCTAAATCACCACCGGCCGATCGACGGAGTAGCTTATTAGGTATCTCTCAACTGCAAATGGTAACACGATGGATCATTAGCTGTTCAGTGCACTAACAAGAACAGTTCAGTTCTCGGATATAGTAGCTACATGCAGCCACGGGTGATGGAAAGCAGAGCGCTACTCACACGATAACGTAGAAGAAGACAACCAATCGG
The DNA here is from genome assembly GCA_008326285.1 of Oryza officinalis. Taxonomy (NCBI): domain Eukaryota; kingdom Viridiplantae; phylum Streptophyta; class Magnoliopsida; order Poales; family Poaceae; genus Oryza; species Oryza officinalis. Next base: position 22,756,352 of record BDMV01000002.1, read on the forward strand.
ACGAGGAAGCCCACCCACGGCATCAACTTTTTCTTGATGATCAACGGAAATTGGGATGGACAGGGAAAGTTGGCTGGGCGGGCAAGAAGTCAAGCGAGGCGTGCAAGTGAGAGGAGCTAAGCGAGGGGGGTGATAGGATATCAGGATATGGTTGTGCAATGGCGAGTTGTTGAGGAGGCAGGCACAGGGTTTATAAAAGGGTCTGGGTGTTTTTTTCCACCGGGAGTCTTTAGGCCGGCCTTACCATGCCCCCATCTTTAAATTTTATTCCCTTTCACTTCCTTTGAGTAGATACTCAGTACTCACTACTCCTACTACTCATACTAGTAGTAGTGCGTGTTTGAGGAGGAGGGGGGAATGAATCAAAGAGGGAATTAATGAAGCGAAGGGGGGGATGATATCGAGCGTGGTTGCGTGGGCACTTGACTGGGGTGGTGGGTGTGCGTGCCTCGTGCCCCCTCCCTTGCTTTGGAAAGCCTCGGCAACCCAGCTGACCCCGACTAGCTCTCGTAGTCGTAGCTCCTCTCAGGCTCTTCCACTAAAAAATAATTTTTCATGACGCTTAGAATTTATTTTCGTTGACGGATCTAAAAACCTCGCTCCTAGACTCTAAAATCCTAGCCTCACCAGTAAAAATCAAAATTTATTGATGAAGACTTAAGAAAATCGCGTCCAAAAATATCTCTATTTTTACAAGTAGTGCTCTTAAGATGCCACTAGCAAAAAAGGGATTTTACTGGCGAGGTGTTAAGAGCCCCGCTTGCAAAAAATGCGAGAGAGAATAAAATCAACCAACCAAGCCAAGCGCGGAAGTCAATTTTTTCCCTTCCTCTTTTCTTCCTCGGCTATCTCTCTATCCCCTAGATCCAAACCCTCCTCTCTCTCTGGATTCAGTGGGCGACAACGCAGGGAGACAGCAGCACGGTCTAGACCCAACGACAGTGGGTTGTGGGGAAGCAGATCCGGCGACGGCAGGTCATAGGGGTGCGGATCCGATGGCGACAACTTCGTCTCGGCAGTGGCTTCCCCTCGGCAGATCCTCCTCCACAGCAGCGAAAGAGGCGGGCAGCGACGGTGGAGGGGATGGATTTTGGCAGCAACGAAGGAGAGGGGTGGTGGCGGTGGAGGATGTAGATTCGACGGCGGCGGTGCTCGGGACCACTGGGTCCGCTTCCGCGGTGGTGAAGATGAGGGGTGGCGCCAGTGGATCCGGTGATGGCAACAAGGGTTGCAAAGAGGGCTCACCAACGCACCAGTGAGCTCGCGTACAATGTCAAGGACGTCGTCCCTGCCCTTCGGCACGTACCCGCTTCGTTGCGGCACCATGTAGGATTGCCTTGAGCTCCATGCGTCCACCTTGTTGCGGCGCTCGCTAACAAGGCCACCTACCTCGACGGGATCATTGGCACATCCGGCCTTGAGATGGACGGCCTCCTCGTCTCCCCGATGATGCCTACACCCACGTCAGCAAACTCGCTCTCCCTCATCGCCAACGGTGGCGGTGGTAGCAGATCGGCAGCGAGTTTCGACTCTGTCCTCCATCCGATTTTCAAATTTTTTCATCAAAAATATTTTCGCTGGTGGGTCTCTTTAGCTTGCCGCCAGCGAAACTTGATTTTCACTGGCGGTCGGCCCACCACCAATGAAAATGAGATTGCTGTCAGGTGGCCGGCTGACCGCTAGTGAAAGTGTATTATTTTCATTGGCCTTAGGTCGCTGCTAACAGCGCGACAACCTATTTTGACCGTCAACAAAAAATCAATTTTAATATTCTTATCCTCCTCCTCCTCCTCTTGTCGTGTCGGCTCCACTTCCCATGTGTTGCCCACCGCCTCCACCGTGGCGCCTCGCCATGCATGCTAGTGGATAAACGTATCGGTCGGTAGAGGTGGTGGTGGGTGGCCAGCTGGTGGCGTGCCATGTGGTGTGCGCTAGCCAGCGGCGATCCGCACGTCCCGCATGATGTTCACCCACGCCACACCACGCTATGCTATGCCGAAATGCCGAGACGAGAGAGGCAGCAGGAGAATAGGAAAAGTGGGGAATCCGATCCTCTGACAATGGCATGGCCAGGCCAATAGAGTCAGCCAGCGAAATGCTCGGCTGCTCACTCTAGCGTGCGTGCTTTGATCGATCCAAGCCGCACCCACCCAGGACTTAGGCTAGGCCACTTGGGTTAGTCAGCAGCAGCTGCAGAGACAAATATCATGCAATTGTTAATTCAATCTTTCTCTTAAATATGAGCAACTACGATAGATTGGACCTAAGCGAGACAGTATTAGTTGCCAATAATAAAGATCAGATTAATTAATAATTATATGAACTTATATCATAGCCGATGAAGTAATTTGGGTAGCAAAAGATAACGTATTGGCTATAGCTCCGATACAACCTTATACAAGAATATCAACCTTGATTAAATCTATTAAGCAAGCTACAGTCTCAGCAGATCAGACCTAACCGAGACAGTGCGGTACTGATGACAAGCTTAATAGATTTAAAGGGTTGATAAACTTATACAAGATGATAGATATAACACATCAAGTTAAGGACAACATACAATCTTAAGACAAAACAGTTATACTAGGTAAGATCAGTTGAAACCCCGATGCTATCTTTATCGATAAGCAAAGAGCAAGTTAGTTATAATTTTGATAACAACTTAGTAGGTCAAACCTAATTGATGCAACACTAAGTTGTAATCAAAATAATAATGTCTAAACAAATCTTTGATTGTTTTTAGGGTGGTAGATACATTAATCAGTCTAAATCAACAAGATTTATTTAGCCGATATCAGCAAATCCGGGTAGAATTGGCCGATATAAGTAAATGAAACTATTGACTTAGATTAAGTAATGTATATAATAACTTAGCACTTGTATCGACCGGTTTAGAGTGTCAAACTTAACTAATTGAAGCCCTAGCTCCGCCGATACAAGCAACTATAGACGGAACTTACTTCTTGATGGAGATTGAACCTAACCAATGTAGCCCAACTCGAAGACAAGAACTCGCTGAAAATAAACCTTGTGAGAGGGTGGCGATGTGCCGAAAGTGTGTATTGAACTATTGTTCATTTACAAAACCCTGGGTGTATATATTTATACCCATGAGCAAAAGCTAGTCTATATTAGACACGATACAAACTTTCCCAAAGATAAAGCAAAATTTAGAAGCCCAATCCGGACTCTAATCAATCTTTCCTAAAACCATAAAAGGAAATTATCTAAACTCTATATAATTAATAGATACATTGCCACGCCAAAATCCTTCCCAAATCCGGCCCTTTTTGGATAATATATCCTCTCCTTGATCAACCTTTCTGTAACATACCAAAAATTCAAAATTTGAATTTTGACTTCAGGTAAATAATAAAAATTCGTTTTTGAGTTGATGATAAAAAATTTTCAAATATGAAACCTAAGTAAGGTTAAACTAGCTAGTGCCCATATGCAAATTTTGCGAATAATTTAAAATTTTTTCCTTCTCAATTTAATTTGACTTGTAAAACATTTGCATGCTTGCATAAACACAAGATGTGGTGTGTGATTTGAGTCCTTTTAAATATTTTTGGATCTTGGGTGCATTTCATATTAGATCTTATGAGCATAAATATGGATACATATTAATTTATAAATAATAAAAGCATTACCTTAATCATCACCTTAAGTGCACTCAGCCTAACTCAAATATATATACACACCTATGCACAAGTGTCTTGTGAGATTAAATATGGTGAAATGAAAGTAAAGTCTAACAACATCATCTCTGGTTAATTACAAATCAAAATATAATTTTACAATCATTTAAATATATATTTAAAATAGGAACACTTAAAGGTTGATAAGCTTACTGAATATCTAAGAAATATTGGTGTAATATCAAATCATGAGATAATTCATGAAGACACTATTCAATATATATACATCTCACTGGAATTTTGACATAATTTAATATTTACATTTGATACCTCAAATAAATACGTCAAAGCAGTCAAACTATAAATTATTTTTAAACCTTAATTGTCAAAAACCATACCTCACTCATATAAGCATTAAATTACGTAATAATGTATATGGAACATAATTTATTAAAATACTACTCTATTTATCATGAATTAATATAATTCTTGCAGAATTTATTTTATAGTTTTTGACATCCTAAAAATTCAAACAAAGTTCTACCAAGCCACTTTTCTTTATTTTTCTGAGAGTAAACTATATCGAATTTTTGTGTGCAACCAAAGAAAATGGAATCTAGGTATTTTTCATCTATCTCCAGAAAAATCCATATTAATTCACAAATTAAATTATGGAATTACAAAGAAGAGAGAAAGAAATAAATAGGGAAAATCGTGAAAATCGCATACACAGTAGGTACACTTGACTCTCTACCCACCTCTCTCACTCTGCCTCTGTTTGCACCGCCCTGGACCCACTTGGCAGTCACATGAACTAGCTCTCACCTCTGTGCACAAACTCCACCGCTCATGGATACCCAGAGAGAAAGAGAGAGCGGGAGAGATCGACGCCGGTGGTGCTCGACGCGTGTCGATCGTCGTGGCTGTCACCAAGCTTGCCATATCATCCCCTAGCTGCATCGCCTTCTCCTCTATTTCGCTCCTGTGGAGACCAAGTCGAGAAAGAGACAGCACCGATGTCTCTATTTTCCTCCATCTCCATCACCGGCGTGGAGATGACGACTGTCTCCATCGTCACCAAGCAGTGGTGACGCCAGAACGCCGCCGTGCCCACGGAAGCTTCGGAGTGCCGCCGCCTTGGCATCATCATCGTCTGGCCGAACCCGACCACCCCAAGCCAAGCTGTTGCACCAACGTCATCGCCTCGACTCTAGGAGTTCACCAACCGAAGGAATCGAACTAGGATGCTGTGAACCCGGAGATTGACCTCTTCTTCCTCAAGTCCAACCGTCAGACTCTATCGTCGATTCCTCCTTGTTTGGTGAGTTAGAGCTCGATTCCTGGCGCAATCATCATCCTTAGGACCTACCACCCTTGTGTATGTCGTGGCCAAGCAGATCGTTGACTCCTTCGCGACATCGTCGTTCAACCAAAGAGAAGTGCCGGCATCGAGCTGTTCCACAAGCCTTCAACGATGACCAAGCTTCGTCAGCCTCCTCTAGCACTTCGGTGAGTACCTAGGACCCTTGTGGACACGCATGCATGCACCCATTTGCACGGAAACAAGCCGAAGCTCGACATGCACTTGCATGCAGAGAGCTACTGCCGCTTGCGCCGCCATCCCATTGATTCCGACCACTGCAGCTAGCAAGACCACCACCTCTAGCTTCACCATGAGTCCTTTTTGCTTTTGGTCACAACCTCAGCCGAGCCGCGAATCACCACCAGCGCCAGCGAGAAGCTCACCGGAGCACTGCTGCCCCTGCTCCTCCTTGCGCCGTCTCACTGACGTGCAGGCCCCACTTAATTAGGCACTAAGAATTCAGCTTATTAAGGATTTAAATCTTTTAAGGTTTAAAATGTAAAATATATGAGACTTACATGTGGGACCAAGGACCTATTAGTAATAACTAAAATCACCAGGGACTCTTAATGGTATTTGTATTAGCACGTGCTTTGGAGCTCGGGTTGATTCCTAAGAACCCTAGGGGCCTTTTTGCATATTGGCTGAGACTGACCAGTGGACCCCATGTATTTATAATTCAAAAATATGAAAGAAAATAGCTAAAGAAATATCTTTTCAACTGAAAATTATGTCAGAATTGTGAAATTCATAGAAAATCAAATATAACTCATTTTGAGGTGAAACCAACTTCAATAGGTTCACAAAATTGTGAACTTTAATGTTGTAGAATAAAAACCTATACTTAGTATACAGTATGATATTTATTTCTAAGATTGTATATAAAGAATAGTTAACATAAAACATGCTATAACTTGTAAAATTTGTAGAAAATTCATTTATACTCCAAATGGAGTGAACTAAACTTTTGTAGAATCAGCAAAGTATGAACTTTAATTTAGTAATATAAAAATTGACACTTTCTGTATAAGAAAATAGTACTAATAATTTGTATAGTAAAATAACCACCACATGTACAATCTAATTTCTAAAATTATAGGAAATTCATCCTAACTCAAAATGAAGTGAACTAAGTCCTGCTAGATTGACAAGCATGTACCCTTATGCACTGTAGGATAAAATGTAGTACTTTTAATATAGAAAACATCTCTAAAATATTATTGGTGCTATAGGAATTAAACCTCAACCTATGAATTATGAAATCCATATAGGACATATTTTAGCTCCAAATAAACTGAAGTAAAATAATGTTAGACTCATATAATTATGCTCTTTATCTATGTTGATCAAAATACTATCCCTTAAATACTATCCCTCAAATTAATATTACTAATTATTAACATAGGACACGTTACTACTTGTATAATACATAAGAAATTCATACTAGCTCTAAAAATTATGAAACCAATTGTGTTAGTCGTAGAAAACAATCCTCTTCATCCCAATAAGGTTAATTTTGTCAAAATCACAGACAACATTACATAGATAATTAGTACTATATGTCAATACAAACTTTAAAAATTCATAACTCACAAATAAAAAGAGATAAAATAAGAATTCTTTCACCTAAATTCATCTTAGGTCAGAACCTATCCATTGTGCACAAATCATGCATTTTAGAGCATTTTGTATTTTTCGCATAATTTGGTATTTATTTGTGTACCGTGTCTTTTGTATAGATAAATTGCATTAACGGTGAAGGAGTGACTTAGGTGATATTCATATTGTTCAAGAACAAGGCAAGTTCTTTCCTCCCCTCTCCTTTGATCACATTGAAACCCATGATTTGGGAGATGAAAAGTGTTGTTTGCAAAACTGCATATGTATTTGATTAAAAACGATATTTGAAACTTGGTAAATGGTAAATATGTCCTTATTGCTGCATATACCACCTTGACTAATTGTGATTCCCCTTATTTATAACCTTAGTAATGGGTAGAGTACTTTACTTGTGCTCATTTAGGGTTAACCATGCTTATTACACTACTATATGCTTAGTCATGCTTAGAATTAAGCAAAATAATCACTCTTATGGATTTATGAATGGGATTTTGAATATTTGGTTAATGCTGGATTGAAAATGAAAATGTTAAGTATTTGTGAACTAAAATGTGAGTAAAATGATTTTATACTTGGGCGGCAAGTGGTGTGCATATGGTGATAGTTGCACACCGATAGGGGGAGTGTTTGCCTGAGTCGGTTAAGAACTGAACTTCATGTTACCAACTTAAGTATACCATACATCCACATCAGCTATTTATGGGGTGGTCTTAGCTAATTAAGTTACTTAAAGTCTAGCCTTGCATATTGGTAGGTTGGAGTAGAATGAATTAGTCTGAGTGATGATTCATAGGAACTACCATAAATGTGTGTGTTGAATTTAATGCTAGCGAATATTACTAGTTGTGTCTGTGATTCTGTGAGGGGACGGATGGTCCGCCTCACAGCATGGGCGTCTAAGTCTGTCAAATTCAACGGTTAAGTGCCTCGTGGGGGAATGGATGTGTTCGCTGCCATGGCTTTAGGTTTAAGGCATGGGCTCGCCACCTAACGGTTCTGGGTCATTCCCAGGATGGATTCACACTTGCCGTCGTTGATGCAAGGCTAGTCATTAAGTAATGTAAAGGCTACGTTATGACCTCTAGACCACATTCACCATGAAGAGTGTGGTAGTGCCTTGCAAACATGAAACAAACTAGAGTGTTCATATCATATGGGTAAAGTTGTACAAACTCTGTAGAGTTCTCTAAAACTAATTGATTAGCCGTGCTCACGGTTATGAGCGACTTGGTGAAGTGTCATGAGTATAGACTTTGATTTGTGTTTTCAAATGATGCTTTGTGAACTATGGATTTGAAAATGGTAACTTGGGTTAAGTTATGATAATTATGTTATATTGATGATGAATGCGAAACTTGATGTCAGGTGGGCAATCAAGTATGTTGATATGATGAGATTATGACTTGTTGCCGGTATGGGCAACAAGGGTATGTTTATGACGCTAATATGGTGAATATTATGATATAACTATGTTAATGTTTGTTAATTGAATTATCAACTCCTTTACAAATGATTGTGGACTAAAACTTGCTTTATGCTAAAATGAGCTACAAATAGCCTTCATTGATTATATGCCATGCATGTAGTATGATAGGATTGTCTTGTGCTTGCCAGTACATTAATTCAATTAATGTACTGATTCTTGTTATACTGGAATATCCATTTTGCAGGTTGTATGCTTAGTATAATTTGAGTGATTCGGGGGATCGTTGCTTCTTCTAGGACTGGATCTATATGGGTTACCCCCCAGTCGGCTGCTTGTGGTTTCGGGTAGCCAAGCTTCTACGGATCAGTAATTATTCGGCCAATTGGCCTATGTATCTAATTTATGATGTAGTGTAGAGTTTATTTGTGTTTATTCCTTATTTTTCTAATCTTCATCGCTTAGATGAAAGTGTGGAACTAGAGCTTATCCTGGGATCTAGTTCTACACCGGTATGAGTACTGAGCATTTGGGATGTCGTAGAGTTTTAGCGAATTTTGTCAAGTCTCCTGAGATGTGTAACACATCTGGTCGCCACCTTTGTGTGGTTTGACGGGCATGTCTCAGGCTGAAGTTGACTGGCATGTTAAAGTCCCATCAATATCTCTTATGCTCTCTACTCGGCGCTTCAAGTTTTATACTATGTATGTCATTTGACTTGATAGGGCAGCGATGAAGTTGGATGGTTACTGTTTTACTTGATTATTATTAGACCCCATCGAACTAAATATTTTGCGCTATCACTTCAGGTAACTTACATAATATTTAACCTGGGGTGTCCCAACACTTTCCAACCGAACTTGACAAGAACTCGATTTGTGGCCATCAACCTCCTTCTGTTAGCTACCTTCAGGACTCTGAAGCCGATACCGATCCAATTCTTTGAACTCCGGTCGATGCACTGTCCTATTTTTGGAACCTAAAATCACGCCGTTAATCCCACTTCTGTCTTATCCCTTTTCTAATGGAATATGCTAAATTTTACTGTTAATACATGCCCTCCAATTCCGGATTATGGATAGACATGCTTCGGAATTTATTCGTCGACTCTATAAAATCTGGCCCATTAGGGCTTACATCAGCCCATGAAGCCCACCACGTTTCTTCAACACCGTAAGCTATAAATAACATCGGTCTCCCCTGTCATCTTTACGCTGTCATTTTTGCCTCTTCGTTCCCTTCACCGGCGAACTCATCTTTGTCTCTCCTCAACTCCAGCGACCAAACTGAGCTCCTTAATTTCTTCTCAACGAAGTCCTCTACCAATTCCAATGGCCACCACCAGCGAAATCCCAGAGGTAAGATTCATAAACCCTTCTTCTCTCATTTCTTATTTCCTGCATTGAATCAATATAGCCCTAGGTCTTCCATGTTCTTCATGTTCTTTGTTTTTACTGTTTATTTCACTGTAGCATTTGAGGAACCAAATAGCAATCCCCATAGCCAATCAGCCACTATTTTATTATCTTGGGCCGATGGGTAATGAAGATCCTATAGATTTTATAAATGCCGATACAAATCGGATTCCTTTCAAGCAATTGAGCCCTTGCATCTCCGATTGGCATCTCAGTTTCAGATCTTGGTCTTCTAAATTGGCTGGCTGGAGAAAATTGTATCGGCACATGCTTCCGGCCAAACACCAATTTTGGTCCGATATCGGCATTGCCCAATGCCTTGAACTATCTCTTGCCGAGATGGAGAAAGATGAAGCCCTTATTTCATTGGCCAGTTATTTCTAGTCAGTCACTTTGAACTCTTTTCTCTTGAACCACGGGCGGATGATGCCAACATTGCTAGATATTATCATGCTCACTGGTCTAGACATTACTTCATTGGCTAACTTCGTCAGCTTAAGAATCAAGTGCTTTAACAAGCTGGAAACCAACGCTGCAGGACGTTGGTCAGGCTACATCAATAAACACGTCAAGATAGGCTCGATATCTGATTGGGAACATGTAGCCTTCCTCAATCTATGGTTGGAGAGATTGTTTTTTGTGGTACCACTATTGGGCCAACGGCAAACTTGCAGCACATTGTGCAAGCCTTGGCAGAAGGAAAAACAATGCCTTTAGGGAAATACCTCCTAGGCGCTACCTATCATCTGCTACATCAAGTATCGGCTAAACTACTAGCCGGCCAGCCTGTTAGTCATATTGGCGGTCCATGGTGATTCATCCAACTGTGGCTAAAACTTTATGTCATCGAAGCAGCTGAAGCGTCTCCTCTTGACGACTCATTATTCCCTGTCGACTTTGCAGAGGGTGTCGATCCCACTTTTCGCTGATGCATGTCCCTTGGTGAAGCAGCATTGGCTTATGCTGGCAGCAAGCTAACGCCTGAAAACGTTGAGCTTTGGTTTCTCAAAAAACGCCAGAACTTGGATTCCTTATGAAGAATTTGATAATTATGAACTCCCCATCAATTTCAGCCCAAATACTGTTAACTCTGATGACAACCATAAGGCCACCTTCATATCGGCTATCACCCCTTGTATTCTCCCTACCGGGATATCAACCAGGTGCAAGGTGCGCAACTCACGTGTATCATACGAGTTTTATCATCCTTCAGTTGCAGCTCGTCAATTTATATTTGGCCAAGTCCCAATCGGCCTTCATTTTATCGGCAGGATCCAAACGAGAGGACCAGTACCAAGCACACTCATTTTTGATCGGCTCATGCTCATCGAACCCCCTCCTCTTGGCCCCTTTGCCGATTGGGACAACCACACCACTGGTTGCCAACCATGGTCTAGATGGTGGGGTGAATGGAAGCAGCACATCTTTAATCTCCCAATTCATAGCTTCTTTCATCTACTTGATCCTGATTTTGTTCCTGCCAATGCGGAGGTAAAAGTTATCAGGCACTTAGCGCCTTCATTATTTCATGTTCCCATTATGCTATTTTTTCAGGAATCCGATACCAATCCTCCAACTACCAGCATCAGCGGCCTTCCTATCGAATATGCTCCGTATCGGCATCGTTTGTTCTCAATGTCAACGCCTCTCCTCCAACTTCTCTACTTCACGGAGTCATAAGAGAGCTGATACCAATCACCAGGAGCAAGCGCAAGAAAATAGCTTCACGCCACCTTAGCAAGAAACAAAAAATTACCTCCCCACCTCCAGATGATGAACTTTCTAAAATTGATCCAGAAGTAGCAGCCGTTTTGGATGAAGAAGTTGCCAATGAAGCAATTGATGCTGCTGCCGACGACATCGAAGATATCGCTGCCGATAACGTTGATGACATTATTGTGGATGACATCGAAAACATGGCAGCCGATGTCGTAGATGGAGCCGACACAAAAGCAACTGAAGATTGGGGAAGCGACACCAATGTCCAATAGGATCGATCTCACCAGCCAACTCCTCCAGCATTGGTAAATTTCTTGTTTTATTCTTCATAAAAATATTCCATCATTAACACTTGTCTAATCCTTGTAGCTTGCAATCCCATCGGCTTCTCCTCATCGGTAAGTTTCTAGCCAATGTACTCCTTCACGATCCGTAGCCAGCAGCTACCATGCCGATGGAGATCAACCTGATACGTTGCTCCCATAATTCTAGTAAGTTTCAACTCATCAATTTTCTTAAATCAAATCCTACCATTCTTAACCTTAAAATCTTATTTGTAGAATTTGGTCAATATGTTTTCCTTTGACGTGCGCCATTTCCTTGATGACGAGGAGGAAGAAATAATTAGCAAGGCCAACTCCTCCCCTTCAGAAGCACTTAAGGTCATCCTCCTGGACATCGCCGATTGGCTAAATGCATCACTCGATGCGTTAGATGAAAATTGTGGGCCGATCAAGAACCACATCAAGGAAATCCAAAATCAGCTTCCTAATGAAATAATCAATGACTTGGCTCCGACAGTTTACTTAGAATCCTATCAGATTCAAGTTCATAGGGCTCGCCAACACGCCAATCACATCAGCCAAAAAACTGAAGAAGCTGCCCTCGAAGCTGATCGGGAACTAGCCAAAACAGAAAAAGCTGATCTTGATAGCTGTCGACAGTGTAGATCGCGACTACGGTATTTGTAGAGTATGGGGTTGTTGGTACAAGGATATACACGAAACAAGTTCAAGAACAATAAAGACAAGGATTATACTGGTTCAGGCCCCTCGGAAGATAATAGCCCTACTCCAGTTTATATGGGATTATGAAAACCATAGAGATTACAATAGAGAAAAACAGAAACGTAGAGTATCGACGAGATCCCTATCGAGAACAGCTCGACGAGATCTATGCAGCGATTTGTCTTTGGGTCCTTCGGATTGCCTCAGCTATGGTAGTGGTTTGCCTATGATTCAATTACCCCGTACCCCCTGGGGGCTTTGTATTTGTAGCGCAGACTGCCTTGGTCTTCAAGTAGAACTCGGAGAGTACTTTTAGCCTATGAGATCACAGAGATTATATCCTCCCTGAATAGGACTCTAATACCTTCTATTCAGGATACAATTTCCCTATTTGTTAGCCGAACTCCATAATGTTAAGGTAACCTTCCCGTATACTAAGGGTATGCCGTATCCGTATACTTCGTGACCCCATGGATAGGAGGTATGCCTTATCCATAACCCTGATAGTAGCCCCCGACTTCAAATCAAATGAATTCATAATATTCTCAAGCCAGAGTTCTTGAATACATGACGTCGTCCCTACCTAACCATTCTCGAATTATCGAGAAGGTATGAAGCCTTCGACAACACCATCAAAAAGCAACGGTCCATCATGAATTTGAATTGAAGTCTAAAAAACTACCATAAACGAACTGAGAAAATCGCGGCGACCGTTTCTCTTTCTTCCTTGAAATACGAGCCGTCGGCCTCGACTTATTAATTCCCCTCTTGAGATTCACTTTATCTTCTTCCCATAAGTAATCCCTCACTCATTCTCCTGCGCCCTTTCAACCTTCAATCAATCCAAAGCCTGCACTCTTCATATTAATCTCCATCTTTAACCTTGACCGATCCAATGGATTTGGGCAAATCCAACGTCGGTACTGAGGAGCTGAAGGCGCTGCAAATTGATGGATAACTCCCGGGGAAGAAAACATAACCCCGATCAGAAGGAGGTACAAACCCTAACCCAGCACTTGGCCAAGTCGTTTGCATTGGGGATTTTGCACGATGTGGGTTCCTGCCTCCTCCTTTTGAATTTCTTCTTCTTCTCTCGAACTTCTATGGCATCCACCTTCTCCACCTGAATCTCAACTTCATTGCTTTCCTTAGCATTTTCACCCACCTTTGTGAGACATACCTTGGGGTATCGCCTTTCTTAGATTTGTTTAGGTATTTTTATGAGCTTAGATGGATGGAAGCCCATAGAATCTCTGGCTGCTGCAGCTTTCGCCTCAAAGATGGGATGAAGGCGGAATAAATCCCCTTCAACTACCCTTCTTCTCGAGGAGCGTGGAGGTCAAAGTGATTTTACCTACACGTCGAAGACCAACCTGCTAGCCTTGCTGTCCCAAACGAGAAGCCCATGTGCTCCCCTTTGTGGACATCAAAGCCTTCTCTAACCCCTGCCCTCAAAAGTTTCATAGACAAAATCTACGAGCTCTGAGAACAAGGTTGTCGGGGTATGAAGTTGCTGAAGACTTCATACGTCATCGAATTCAACCCGTACAAGCTCGCGATCACCCCGTGTTAGAGTTCACAGGTGAGCAAGACAAGACACGGATATCGGTTCGGGGTATACGTTCTTGTAACCCTCCTGACCTTAATCCGACCAGGGCTAGTTATCATGACATACTATTACTATTTCTTTTGCAGAGCTTGACGACCTAACCGTCGCTACCCGGGTCGGTCACCTGATCGCAGATGCTCCAGCAGGCCCAGACGACAATGTCACCCCACTCTGCGACCTCCCGTCCTTGGACTGAGATGCCGCCATCAATGTAAGTGACATATATCGCTGCTTTTCTTTTTGACTTTTGTTGCCCAAAAGAGTAGTAATCTAAACCTTGCAGGTTCTACCTCTGACGGACGTCATTGGCCCGCTCGTTGACCACCAAGTGTTGTCTTCTCTAAAAGAGAAGGCGATCTTGGAGCAAGCCGTTGCCGAGAACGCTCCTAGCAGCAATGGAACCAAACCCCCCAAGAGGAAATGGCGGCCTTAACCAAGCCATCTGGTACTGGAAGCCTGGCGCCGACAAGTGGCTCAATGGTAAATGTCACTCCTTGTAGTCCATAACTATCCTGAGACGGAATCTCTGGTCCTAACTTACGTATCTTGCATACCACTTCTAACACCAAGTCCTCCTCATTCGGGAACAAGATGCTCCTGAAGCTATCCAAGCCCAGGTAAGTGACTGTTCTTGTCGATTTCTGTAATTCAACGTTCTCGCGATGTCTTCTAAGACATGCGCTTCCTTTTGTTGTAGCTCTTGTCCCGCGACCTCTGCATAGAGCACCCGTCACAGGGGAACGATCTCCGCACCTTTCCCCGTCTTTGTGGCCGCGTCGACTCCTCTTCCTCCTCCCAACGCCTCCACCGCCATCACCCCGCTCACCATAGTCGACAAGCTTGTGAAGCAAGCCATCTGCTTTAGTTAGGCATGCGAGACATCCTTGCCGGAGTCGACCAGCTCCGAACGACGGTTTCGACTTTGAACAAATGCACCACCGAGCTAGAGGCTCAACCGGTCGAGGCGCAGAGGAACTTGAAGAATTTCAAGGACCTAGTCGCAGGCTACGAGAGGCAATGATAGGGTTGGGAGAAGTGGCTGGAGGAGACCCAAGAGAACTTGGTGTCCCTCCGACAAGGGCTCCAGGAAAAATACGGGCGGCTCGATACGGTGGCCTGTAGCCTAGGAATACACGAGAAGGGCCTAGAGTTCCTCGACGAGACAACTGTCCTAGGTTCTCTAGGTTCTCTTATTTGCCGACTGGAGGGCATGTTGAAGAGGCACGCCGAGCAGGTCGCCGAGGAGGTGCGCACTGGCCCCGGACCGGTGCATGCCATGTCCTCACATGCCTCAAGCTCACGCACCTCGAGCTGAACCTAGAAAAGGCGCTGGAGAAGGGTGGGGCTGAAGACACACGCGAGGACGTGATGTCGAAGTTCGTTGACATGGGGGAGAACGACATTTCCTATTTTGAACAATAATTGATGCTCCCTTATAATTCTTTACTGTCCTTAATTTTTGTTGTGATCGTGTTGTTCTTTAGATGTATCGAGGATGAGATCGTCTTGCAAAGAGGATGGCCTCGCAATTTTGACGTTGCACCTTGTTCTCCTTGTGCTTCCTCAACCCCGAGCAACGACAACCAAGCCCTAGTTGTCGTGAATGCTGATAGCGTGTTGGATCCACAGGGATTCCAACTTAACTTCCTCCTCGAGCAAAACCAAGGTACGGGAACCTGACTCTTATAACCTTTTTCTCCCGTACTCGTGGTGGAAGCTAACTGAGATCATGTGTCCTACGTATGTCTTGAGAACGACTTAGAGGAGAGAGAATGCCGCGTCGAGTACTAGAAGGCGAGGTTCGAGAGGGTAGACCTCGAGAAGATGGCCAGTGCTGTCCGAAAGGAGCAAACTGTGGAAGCCCTTCGAGGTAGGGAAGTATGGATCGACGCCTACCTTGAAGGCTGTTGTCAAGCGCTGCAACGTCTTTGCGAAGAGCTACGGGTGGTTCGTCCTCCTCCCGAGAAATCCATCAACGATCATCTGTCCTGGATGCGGAGTACGTGCGATCACCTTGCGGGAATCGGGAAGCGGATCGACAACAGCCTGAAGCAGGAGTGTCATCGCGCTAGCCGATATGCTGGTGGTCACCTTCTCGCCTGCATCCGAGATGGATGTTCGCAAATGAGCCTAAGTTTTCTCCGAGAATGATTCTTGCGTTCTCGCATGAAGGCAGACGAGATCGACCGCCTTGCGCAATCCTTCACTCCGCTGGCCGAGGATGTTTTCTCGACCATGGACTGCTAGTGGCCTTCCTGGTAGTTTTTGTACCTAGGGAACACTTAATGTATATGTTAGCATTTTGTATATGTATCAGAACTTATGTAAGAATTGAAATCTATTGTATATGTATCTGAAAAGGACATAGTGTACGAGTACGCTCACAAAGTCTGGCCCCTAGCTGTTTTCTTAGAAAAGTCGTTTTCCCTAAAGACAGCTTAAATGTTATAACAAACCAAGCTGAAGGTGCGATGTCCTAACCCCCAGCCGTGAAGTCGGGAAAATCAATTTCTGGTTACACGGCTTAGTTAATACGCTCAAGTGAGTACTCTAACATGACCAGATCTAACATGGTCGTTTGACCTTGCATGGCCTAACAAGCTTTCACAGTGCTAGGCGTCCCCAGCCAGGGTCCATGGGACCTCGAAACTTGTCAGACTAGCGTAAGAGGACAATAGGATCGACTTCAAGACAAGACGATATAAGAAAAGGGGATCCCTGGGAAAAACGCTTCGAGAGAAAATGTCGAGCACCCGAGAATTTATACCGTTCGGTGTCATTTGTGATCACCACATGGTTTTAGGAGAGTGGGATCCATACACGCATAATAACCACCCAAACCTCAATGTGCCCCATGATCACAATTAAACACCATTTAGTATAAATTACGTAGTGCCGAATATTGAACAAAAGAGATATTTTTGGGACTTAGCTTGCCTGTCAACTTTGCCTGAGACATGCCCGTCAAACCACACGAAGGCAATGACCATATGTGTTACACATCCCAGGAGACTTGACAATTTGCTAAGCTCTACAACATCTCATTTATTCAACATCCATATTCATGTCTAGATAGTTCTATAAGCGAGAACATACCAAGACACTTTCATCAAAGCAAATGATATTCATAGACAAGGACTACTAATACACTAATAATTTAGAATCTAAGTCTATGATACATATGGACGAACGGCCTTATAAATAGAGGTTCGTATGGAAGCTTGTTTACCCACGACCCATAAGCTATCCGACTAGGGATAGACCCCTAATGAACCATCCTGAAAGAGAACAACGGAACCCGTAGCAGTCAACTAAACCTACAAAACAATTTAGACAACAACTCACAAAAGATACAAGTGTCAGTACATTAACCATGTTAATGTACTGGCAAGGCAATACAATCCTACATATATGCAAGCTCTAAATATCAAAGTATGACTATTTGTAGGTTCATTTGCATAAAGCTAAGTTGTTTCACAATACTTCGCAAATGGTAAGTTTGTAAAGCATTTGTAGAGCAAGTATGTAGTAAAGCATGGTGATCCATATAAATAATTGTAGAAACATAATCATCATTTCTCCTCATTAACATCATCATAAATCATAAGCATCACACTTGCACCTTCCCTGGTAGCAAGTCATCATTATAATCAAAATCAACTTCCCATCCACAACCATTTTTATGAAGTGTTTTTGAAAGAATAAAATACAATCATGCTATTTCCCCAAGTCGCTCTTGACCGTGAGCATGGCTAACCGGTTAGTTTTAACTCTGCAGAGTTAGTACAAGTCCACATGATGTGATAGAAGCTCGGAGGCTACACTCTAGTTGGTTCGGCGCTGGCCTAGCACCCCATACTCTACATGTTGAGTACAGACTAGAGGTCACAACGTAGCCGTTACATTGCCTAGTGTCTAGCCTTGCATCAGCGACGGCAAGTATGAATCCACCCTAGGAATGACCCAGAGCCGTTAGGTGGCAGGCCCACGCCTTAAACCTAATGCCATGGCAGCGAACACATCCGTTCTCCCACGAGGCACTATACCGTTGAATTGGACAGACTTAGACATCTAAAATACCCCCAATAATAAGCGGAGTAAATAGGTAGTTCCTATGAATCATCGCTCAGACTAATTCATTCTATTCCGGCCTACCAATATGCAAGGCTAAACACTAAACAACTTAAGAAGCGGTCATCCCATGCTAACACATGTGACAGTACTGTATACTTAGTTGGTAACATAGAGTTTGGTCCTTAATCGACTTAGGCGAACGCTCCCCCTATTGGTGCACAACTACTACCATATGTACACCACTCGCCGCCCAAGTCTAGAATCAAGATTTTTCTCCATTTTATTTCACAAATAACCAGAGGCTTCCCCTCTGCCCATAAGTTGTAAATTGCTCATTTTCAAATACATAAGGTGATCACAATGTTTAAAACCATCTCACTAGGCATGGCTAAGCATATGACATTTCATTTAGCAATTATAAACCCATTTGAGCATATGGAGAGTACTCTAAACCATTATAGGGTTACAAACATCAAGGATAAAAATTCTCAAGGAGGATTATGCAACAAATAGGTCATAACTACCATTTCATTACTTTCAAATAATTTTCCCGGACATAACTATCTAACGTATGCAACTTTGCAATAGAAAACATTTGCCCAATAAAAACATAGGATCAAAGTGTTAAAAGGATGAGGGAACTTGCCTTAGTTAGAATCCCTATCACGGTCAGTAACAAAATCCAAACTTCTCACCGATATCGGATTCGTACACTATACGAAATAACGGTAACGATATAAATACCAAAACAAGCAAAAATCCAAAATCACACTAATATGCATGAATTCTCTACTGGAGTTAGGTATTGATCAAACATGATTTATGGTGAGATAATTTATGTTTTATCACTTGTTTTATCTTAGATGCATTTTATGTCCAGGTTCTGTCAAGTATTAGGTTATAGCAGTGAAGAGTGTGTTTTCCTAGGTTCCATAAGATTTATTTCACAATTTTTAGCATGAATTTATTATGAATTTTATAAGCTATGTGTCATGGTGTACTATTTATTTGCTATACAAAATTTTAGAAGCATTCCTAGTATTGTATAACTCATATTTTAGCTTAGGGCAATTAAGATCATAAATTTATTATTTTAACAAAATTGAAATCACTTTATTTGGAGTTATAGTTATTCCTACATGAATTTTGGAAGTTCCTATTATTAACTATGGACATACACCTCCTAACAAAATTTAGTTCAGATTATTTTGACTTAAGTTGAACTTCCCATGTATTTTAGAAATTGGGAAACATATGGTGGGAATTATATCTATTCAAAATCTTGGAGTTATTACCTTTACAGAAAGTGCCATATTTTAATTCATGCTAATTAATTTTATAAAATTATGGATCTAACAAAATTAGAATCAACTCATTCGAAGTTAGAACCAATTTCTTATGAATTTTAGAAGTTCTCCTTTTAATTATAATCATTTACATCTATCTAAAAGTGGAGGTATTTTGTATATTGTTTATTCCATATCTGAGTTTACCAAAATAAAATTCATACCCTTGTGAAGCTAGCAAGTTTTAATTTGATTTATTTAGAGCTAAAATTATTTTCCTACAAATTTTATAAGTTAGATTGTGCTTTATGCAAATTATCCTTTACATAATTTTTTAGAGATATTTCTTCTACTGTAAGTGGCAAGTTTTATACTACCATATTAAATATCATAGTTCTGTGAGTCTTCTGGAATTTTGTTCATTCAAAATGGAGCTAAGATGAATTTTCTATGTAATTTACAAATCTGCTCACTTTTCAGTTCAACAGAAAATTCTATATGACATTTTCTTTAATTTTCCCAGATTTTTAATATGGAAGGCCCACTGTCAGTGAATGGCTATTTTTGCAGATAATCCCCTGCTAAAGAGATAATCAACCCGCGGTCTAGAGGCACATGTCTTAAAACATTTCCATTTAGAGTCCCCGGATTTTCAAGTTATTACATCTAGCTCCTAGGCCCATATGTCATTGAGTAGGAAAGTTACAAATCGAACCCTATAGTTGTTTAAATTCTTGCAACCAAGTCCCTATGCTCTACGCAGCGCAGACGCCATGGCCATAGGGCCTTGGCGGCGATGCTGGCGGCACATGGTGACTCCTGAGCCGACGCAACCAAAAGAAGAAAGGTGGAGGACATTCTTGCAAACTCGTAGAAGGTGGTCTCATCGTCGAAGATGGTCGAGATCAAAGGTGACGGTGGCGCAAGCGGCGGTGGTCTTCGGCATGCAAATGAATGTTGAGTTAGGACTTGTTTTCTCTAGACCGATGCATGCATGTGTCTGTACGAGGTACTACGACACTCACCAAAAGCTTGCTTGGAGTTGGAGAGGTCCAAATGGCGACAGTGATGAAGGAAGCATCCCGACGGCGGCGCTTCACATCGGGAAGATGGCGACGACCTCCCTCCGGACTTTGGCTTGCCAAGAAGAGGTAGGGCACGACTTAGTGATGCCCTAGGGTTGCTACTAGTGCAAGGAATAGTGCCGAGGCTCACCGAGGAAGGTGGAATCGATGGAGATGGCCGGCGGTTGGACTTGAGGAAAAAGGAGTGGATCTCCTCGACGATGGCGGCGTGGTTCAATTCCTTTGGCCGTCAAGCTCCTAGGACCTTGGCAATGTCGGAGATGTAAGGGCTCAGCCGTGGATGCACTAGGTCGATGGAAAAAGCGAAGCGACGAGCAGCGGCAGCGCTCGTTGCACGTTCCAGGACAACGAGGGCGTGGTCCGCGTTCCCGCTCAACCGCTGTATGGAATAGGACGAAATTAGATGAAACGGAGATGACATCGAGAGTAGATTGAGGAACACAAGAAAGGAGAGGGCGATCGTGGCTCATTGGCGTTGGCGGCGGTCGTCGTCTTCACGGCCGGCGACGAGGTTCAGATGGAAGAGGAGAGTTGAAGTTCTCCCTCTAAGTTTCTTCGGCTCAGGAGTGGAGAATGGGGTGTGGCGACCGAGCTGGGGGAGATAGAGGGCGAGATAAGCGGCGGCCACATCCCTGGACACGAGTCGACGCGCTCCTCTGCACGACCGGCGCCCTGTCCTCTTGCTCTATCTCTCTCTAGGCTTCTTTGGGCGGTGAGCATAGATGCACAGAGGTGGAGCAAACTCGTATGGCTACCAAGTGGGGCCCAGTTGATGGAAACAAGGGTAGAGTTAGAGAGGTGGGTAAGAAATTTAGTAAACACTGGATTTGGCGATTTTCAGGATTTTATCCTATTTATTCTTCTCTCTCATCTTTATAATTCTATAGGTTATTCTGTGGGCTAGATAAATTAGAGTGAATTTTTGTGAAGATAGATAAAAATACTTAGTCTCCATTTTCCTTAGTTACATTCAAATATTTCTTATATTTTATTCTCAGCAAAATAAAAAAAGGACTGGCCAAAATTGATTTGAATTTTTAGGAGGTCTAAACATATAAAATAAATTTTGGAAAAATTATATTAATTCATGGTAAATAAACTAGTATTTGAATAAATTATTTTATATATACACTTTCATGTGTTTTTATGCATATTTTGATGAGGTATTGTTTTTGACGACTAGGGTTTAGGATTAAACTATATTTTGACTTCTTTGACCAAATTAATTGAGGGTCTAGATGTAAAGATAAAATCATGCCAAAATTCCAGTGAGTATAATATACTGATTAGCATCTACTTGAATTTTCCCATGATTTTATGTTACATCAAATATTTTTTTAGAAATTCACTAAGCTTATCTTTACATATTGGTTTCCTATTATAAAAATATGATTAAATGATTGTAAAATAATATTTAAGCTGTGTTTGATCTGAGATGTTGTTATTAAGTTTCATTTCCTCCTCACCATGCATGGTTCCCAAGAATAATGGTAGGTTAAAATGTGTGTATGCGTGGGTTAGATTAAAGGAGGTTTATAATAGGATCTCCAGTGTAACATGTTTATATTCTTTTTATGTTCATGACCTAGGTTTAAATTTAGGACCAAGTTAATTCAATGGATTTTACCATTAGTCATATGTAATGTTAAGTTGCAAGAATTTTAGGAAATGACCTAGTACTCGTCATTAGGTCCTTTTAATTATTTACTTCATATTTTAATAAATGATCATGTGACCTATTATGAAGTGCAAGCAAGATCCAAAAACACTTAAAAGGACTCAAGTCACATCAATACATTATGCAAATACATGCACACACTATGTTTTATTTTCTTCTTTTGAGCTATCAAGGAAAAGGTTTTAAATTATTCACAAACTTGCATATTAAAACTAGTCTTGTTAGACTCACCTAGGTCTTTAGTTGGAAAATTTTAGTATTTCTATTTAGGAAAAACATTTTTAACATTTTTAGATGCAAAATTTGAAATTCAAATTTTGGATATGTTACAAATCTATACCCCTTTAAAATAAATCTCGTCCCCGAGATTTGGTATGGGCTGACCAGAAGGAAGAATTGGGTCTTATGTTTCAGTTCAATTCTAATTGGTGAAATGAGTAATAATATAGCTTTCTTGAATTTTTTTTTCTAATTGTAGCGTAAAACGGAAGTCTTATTAGTCCCACTAGCTATTACACCAGTCCTTCTCGAAATTTAGGAGACCGGGAACTAATTATTTAGTTGGAAATCGGTTGACGGAAAATTGGCTGGCTTCATATCTGGGTTATGTTCTATTAGTAGTATATTGTTATCAATGGTAGTGAAGAGGAGAGTCAAGGGCTAGCTGTTTTCCGGCAATTATCGGAATTACTGGTTGATCATGGATTTTGGAATCACTCACTGGGAAAAAAATTGTATCGCTGAGATTGGACTACTTGGGGCTAGGTTAAGTTTTGCCTATGGGGTTTGGTCACACTTTGCCCTCTGGGTACAAGTTGATCTGATCATTTTGAATCTAGTGTTAAAAATATACTAGGAAAATCTCCATGTCATACTTGGTTACTTCGGGATTAATAGCATGGAGGAATACTATGATGTCATGATGCATGAATGATGCGACATATGTATGAAATGGTGCAATAAAACATGCTGTATTGCATACATGCTGTAGGACAATCCTTCAGGTCCAATTGAGCTCTAGGATATTGTTACAGGATGGCTTGTTGGGAAAAAACTTTGTTTGTCACTAGAAAAAGTAGAATAATTGGCTTGAGGGATTAAGGTCATGATCTCATCTTGCTGAACTCACAATTGGCAAATGGAAAAATTCAGGGCAGCAAACACAACAACTAGGAAAATTTTCTGCCTATTGTCTTTGTCGAATTTTCTTGACAGGTTTTAGAAGTGCAAAAATTTTGGACAAAAATCTGGGAGATGAATGATTTAGTTGTTAAGGTATCCTGAAGAAAACAAAATTTTATCACCTATAATTTAGGCTAGACAAATTAGTCAACTGGACTAACTATAGATTTCAGGAAATGACCATGTAGTACTTTATGAATTTTTAAACCATGATAAAAGGATTCAAAAATTCTACCAAAATTCGTGGAGTCTACTGGGTATGTATACAAGCAACTGCCAAAATATGCACATTTTATCTCTTATGGTTTGGGCTACCAAAAATTCTAAATGCTGCTGCCTACAGATTTCAGCACATAGTTATGCACACTATTTGAATTATTACCCTATAATGCAATGATTCAAAAATCACACAAAAATTCATGAAGCCTACTGGTTAGTTTTAAGGTTGTTTGTAAAAATTCTCAGTTTTATCATCTATGGTTTGTCCTAGGAAAAATTCACAGGTAGACTGACTCAAAATTTCAGAACATGCACAACAAGCACAAGATGAAACTTTAAATTAAGTTTTAGTTTATCTAAGTTCATCATCTTTTAATCACATGAAGTCAGAGTGGTCCAGAGGCTATATGAATTTTGGGTGGTCCATCTAAACAATCAACCTAGTGGTCAAAGCACAACAATCTTAATCCTGCCCCAAAACTATCCGTTCTAGGCCATTTCGATAAAATTTGAAATGTCAGGAGAGAAGAGTTCAAATACCCACAAAATTCATTTTTGGTATAGAAATAACATGAGAAAGAGATGAACCTACCATATCTTTCCAGTTTTAAATCTTATCAAACCATTTTCAAAACATACGAGTTATAGGCCCTTTTCATCCTGAATTTTGCAAAGTCGTACTAGACAATAGGAGGAGTTTGCAAGTGGATTTCAAAACTTTTGGAAATGCTTCATTACTGGTTTGTATTAATCATTAAGTGATTTCAAACACACTTTTATAGAAATACCATTTTGTTTAAAAAGGTTTCGGTCCTATAGAGCAAGAATAGGAGTTTAAAATCAAATTAGAGACTTAGAGAAGAGATTCTCTAGAGATGGATAAGATGTAATATTGTAGTAGGTTCTCAAAAATAATTTGTAGCTAACATGGTTCTCAAAATAATTTTAAGAAGCCAGTCTAAACGACCATGTTAAGAGGGTTCCTATAGTCGGACAATGCTCTGATACTATCGCTGTTGAGCACTCGAGAATTTATACCGTCCTCGGGAGACACACACTTGAGCAGAACTCCGTTCGGCTTTTTTTGTATAAATTGTTGCCGATCATACAATAAGCTTTTGCCTGGCGACAAAGTTTTTCTGCCTCGGTGTCTTCGTCCGGGAGTCTGTCGGCATCCAATAAATTGATGAGCGGAGTACACCAGTCTTCTATGGTCTCGATGTCGGCGACGATATGGGTGACCTCTTTAGTAGCCCCCAAGCTATTCTTGGCGTTGGCTAAGGTGCCTTCATCATCCGTGGTCTTAACTGAAGGTTTCGTCAGGACGTCCAGAAAGGTTCCCGGTTCGACAGGTTCTCTTTTGGATGCACGCCGTGATAAGTTGTCGGCGTCGGTGTTGTCTTTGCAATAGACATGACATAGTTCGAGGCCGTCGAACTTTCGCTCCAGCTTCCTGACTTCGGCGTGGTACTTGGTTAACTCTGGGTTTGAGCATTGTAGTCTTTGTGTATTTGGTTGGCGACTAACTCTGAGTCCCCTTTCACAATTAATCGCTTTACCCCAAGTGATGCTGCTCTTAACCCAGTTAGTAGTCCTTCGTACTCTGCAGTGTTGTTTGTAGCTCTGAAGTTGAGGTGTATTACATGTCTGAACTAGTCTCCAGCTGGAGATGTCAAAATGAATCCTGCCCCTGCTCCCTGGATGTTGAAGACCCTGTCAAAGGCCATTGTCCATGTCTCGTCATTTGTCTGACCGGTTGGGGTGTTCTCGGGAACAGTCCAATCGACAACGAAATCTGTGAGAACCTGTGACTTGATGGTTGTGCGTGGGACGAAGTTAACATCGAATTGGCTGAGTTCGATGACTCATTTAGCGATGCGTCAGATGATGTCTTTGTTCCTTACCACTTCGCTGAGAGGGAAGGAAGCGACAACCGTGACTTTATGGGCCTAGAAGTAATGGCGCAACTTTTTTGATGTCATGACTACGGCATAGAGTAATTTCTGGAATTGAGGATATCGAGTTCTAGCATCGTGGAGGGCTTCACTGACGTAGTACACGGGATGTTGTACTTTGTCCCTCTCGACGATAATCACAAGTTAACATAATAAGGTGTGGTAGCAATATATAGAACTAGTTCTTCCATTGGCTATGGGGCAACGAGTACAGGGGGGTTTAACAAGTACCGTTTGAGCGCGATAAACGCGTTCTTGGCATCCTGTGTCCACTCAAATCTATCCTGCTTTTTGAGTAAGGCAAAGAAAGGCTGTCCTTGTTCTCCCGTCCTGGTCACGAACCGGCTTAGTGCTGCCATACATCCTGTAAGCTTCTGGACTTCCTTGAGTCTTGTCGGTGACTTCATGTTCTCGATGACCTTGATCTTCTTGGGGTTTTCTTCAATTCCTCATCTGGAGACAAGAAATCCTAGCAATTGCCCCGATGATACTCCAAACGTGAACTTCTCCAGGTTAAGTTTTAGTTGATGTTGTCGGAAATTGTTGAATGTTTCCCTTAAGTCATCGATCAGCTTGTCCGTTGTTTTTGTCTTGACCACGACATCATCGACGTATGTCTCCACGTTCTTGCTGATATGGTCATCAAAAGCCCCCGAATTTCTCGCTTGTATGTGTTGCCTGCGTTGAATAGTCCAAAGGGCATTTTGGTGTAACAGTAAACACCAAAAGGCATGATAAATGCAGTCTTTTCCTCGTCCTCTTTGGCCATGCTGATCTGGCGGTAGCCGGAGTAAGCGTCGAGAAAACTCAACAACTCACAACCAGTAGTTGAATCCACCAGTTGGTCAATGCGAGGAAGAGAAAAGTGGTCCTTGGGGCACGCCTTGCAGACCATTACTTGGTTAGCGAGCCACTTTGGATGGAGAACCTCTCTGATGAAGCCTGCTTTGAGAAGTTTGTCCAGTTCTTCTTGAATAGCTTCGTTTCGATCTTGTGCGAACCGCTGTAGTTTCTGTTTTACTGGCTTGGCATCAGGACACACCATTAGTTTGTGCTCGATCACCTCCCTAGGGACTCCGGGCATGTTGGATGGTTGCCAAGCGAACACGTCTGCATTCTTGCGAAGGAAGGTGATGAGCTCGAGTTCCTATTTGTTGTCAAGCGTTGCCCTGATTTTAACTGTCTTATTAGGGTTGTTGTTGGTCAACGGGATGATCTTCATTGCGTCGTTGGGCTTGGGTGCCTTGTTGGGTTTGCTCACTTTTCGGGGGGGCTTTGTAGCGGCGGGTGGCGTGGGAGATTGCTCGACCATGTGAAGGCTCCTCTTGTCACACTGTACCGCTACTTTCACGTTCCCGAGGATTGTGATCATCTTTTTTGGGCTTGGCATCTTTAGAATCTGGTATGCGTAGTGGGACACCGTCATGAATTTTGCTAGTGTTATCCTTCCAAGAATAGTGTTGTAGGCTGTGTCGAACTCGGCTATGTCAAAAGTGATTTGCTCTGTCCGGAAGTTATTAGCCTAGCCGAACGTCACAGCTAGCGTGATTCTTCCCAGCGGCTTGGACGATGACTTTGGAGTGATCCCATGGAAGGGCTGATCGGAAGCAACGAGCTCGCTTCTAGGGAGGCCCATTGCATTGAGTGTGCTGGTGAAGAGAAGGTTGATGGAGCTGCTGCCATCGATGAGGACCCGTGCTACTTTGATATTCCGGATGGTAGGCTCGACTACAATCAGATACCGGCCTGGCACGATCGTTGTTGTTGGATGGTCATGTCCTGAGAACTCGATCTTCTGGTCCGACCACTTCATCTTGGCAGTAACTCCTTGTGACATAGAGCAGACTTCGTGTTCTATCTTATACTCCCTTTTAGAGGTGTACGTCATAGAATTGCCAAAGATGTAGGCTACATGCAGGTCAAAATCTAGGAACACAAGTTCATTGTCGGACAAGAGATCATCAGTGCTCCTCTCGACCACGAACTCGCTTTCCTTTTTTCGAGGGCCAATTGTTTTGCCAACACTTTTTGGAAGACCTAGCACTCTTGCAGGCTATGTGTACTGGTCTTGTGAATTGGGCACCATTGTCATACTGGTTCACCACCTTGAAGGGCCGGGCGCTTTAGGGGTGTGTTCGCATGTTCTGCGACAAGGACCTCTATCACCGCCTTGCGTTTCCCTTCCTTTTTGCAGTTCTGTTTCTTCTTCTTGTTAGATGCCGGTGCTTCCTTGTTGTCTGGTTGCTTCTCCTCGACCACCTTGCTCATTCCGTCCTTCCTCCGGAGGGCGCCATCTGCATGAGCGCATCTGTCGATGATCTCGAACAGCTTCATGGCCAAGGTGATTCTTCTTGTCGCCAATTCTTGGATAGTGTACCGATCTCAGGCGCCTAACTTGAATGCATGTATGACAGAAGCATCGATGATCTTGAGGATTGTATTCTGGCATTCGTTAAAATGTTGTATATAGTCCCTTAAGGATTCGGCCGAATTCTGCATAAGGGCATGTAGATCGTCCTCGACCGCATGCTGCTTGTATGTTCCTCGAAAATTCACGATGAACTGCTACCATAAATCTTCCCAGGAAGAAATCGAGTGAGGTGGGAGGTGTACCAGCCATAGTTTACCAACGCGTTGTCGTCTGCGTTGGCCGCGTATAGAACAGTCGAGTAGACATGCAGAAACTCCTTAGGATCAGTACTGTCATCATCCTTTTCTATTGCTGCAGGACAAAACTTGCTTGGCCAACGCACCTCGTGTAAGACAGGTACGAAAGCCCAACATCTGCCTCCTGGTATAAAGCGTGGATGACGCCCTCGTGGCCTGCGAGAACCACTTTCTGCAGATGATGATGATGACGAAGGATTGCCGTGGTTGGGTGTATGGCCCCTTGACCTACGCCCTTGTTCTTGATACCTCCTGGAGTTCGAGGATCGCGAGTTTCGTCGTTGTCGGTTGTCATGATGTTGTTGTCGATCTTGATCGTTTTTGTCCTGTTGACTCTAGCGGTCCTCAGTTGTCGTTGTTGTCCCGCCTTCTGTCTCCTTTGTGAGGTGCATGAGGTTGGCGGTGGTCGACATCATCCCAATCTTGTCGCTCTAGCCTACGCCCATTGAAGTGATTGCGAAGATCACGGTCATCCTGATGAGGAGGGGGCTAATTGACCTGCCCTTTCGGCGATGCGTTTCGAGGGTTGCGGCCTGGATCTCGGCTGGGGTGTGGACTGGGGGCGTCCTCAACAGCATCATCTTCTAGTCCTTGGTCTCTCCCTCGAGGACGAGGATCTTGAGATGGACCCTGTGGGTTAGATCCAGCCGCAGCCAGGAAGGCAGAGTTGAGATTGGCTACCATTGACTGTAATCTTCTGATCTAGACATCTGCTTCTGGGAAGGTAACCGGGTCAAATGAAGTTTACTTCAGTAACGAGTTAACCACGCTGAAGTGTTCAGCGGGGGTTCGAACTAGCTCCTCAGATGGGTGTGATGCATTGGGAACAGGCAACTCTTCCCCTGAACGAACCTCACCCTCTTCAGGTACGTCCTCGATGACTCCCTCGATCACGTTCACAACTCACGAAGAGTTGGATCCCAAAGATTCTAGGCTGTGAAGGATGGAGGGCTCACGAGCATCAATGTCGATGAAGCCGACCAAACAATCTGGGGTTTCTATTACGCTATCATCCACCGACGCATCCCGAGATTGGTCTTGATGTTGGTGAATCGGACAGCAAGGAACACAAACCTTAAGACTAGTGATTTTCAAGAAGATCTTGCAATCTATAAGGGGGTGACTTTTTGATTTGTGGATCGGGCACCACGCCTTGTATGGAGATGTGTGCTGGATATCTCGATCTTTGCAAGCATCAAGTTCAGCCTTCACTTGCAGTATCACCTGACAGTCGATCAAAGAGTGCTGAGATGTCTTGTGGATCAAACACCAGATGTCATAATTTAGAGGAGATTTCCTTGTCAGCACCTAACCTCTAGTTGATGTCTAGGGTTTGGTCTCTTTAGGAGTTCTTTGGGGAACTGAAGTCGTCGTATTCATCCTCTTTGACTGGACGGGAGGAATAGCTGATGAAAAATTATTTTCTGCTGTCCTCGTGGCTTTGTTTTCGATCCCGGCTAGTATTGGGGAAGGCAAGATTGGAACTACGGCGAAGACAACGAAGACGATGGATCCGACCTGAGTACAAATGAACACCGGCTGAGTAGGATCTCCCATGCCAGGACGAATGTGGACTTAATTTGTTGTCGGAAAGCCTTGAACTTGAAGCCATCTCGGCAAAACCTTGAGCACGAAGTTCCCCTATCTGGCGCGCCACTGTCGATGGTGTAGATTGCGACAATGGTATTTGTATAGTATGGGATCGTTGGTACAAGGATCTACACGAAACAAGTTCAAGCACAACAAAGACAGGGATTATACTGGTTCAAGCCCCTTGAAAGTTAATAGCCCTACTCCAGTTTATATGGGATTATGATGAAAACCATAGAGATTACAACAGAGAAAAACAGAAACTAGTGTGCCGACGAGATCTCTATCGAGAACGGCTCGACGAGATCTATGCGGCGATTTGTCTTTGAGCCCTCCGGATTGCCTCTGCTATGGTAGTGGCTTGCCTATGATTCGATTATCCCGTACTCCTTGGGGGCTTTGTATTTATACCATAGACTGCCTTGGACTCCAAGTAGAACTCAGAGAATACGTTTAGCCTACAAGAGCACAGAGATTGTATCCTCCCTGTTTAGGATACAATTTCCCTGTTTGTTAGCCAAACTCCATAATTTTAAGGTAACCTTTCCATATACTAAGGATATGTCGTATCCGTATACTTCGTGACCTCAAGGATAGGAGATATGCCTTATCCATAACCCTAACAATAATCTAATCAAAGGGCTAGATAGCACCAGGAAGGAAATTGAAGAGCTGGAAAAGAAAGAAGTCGAGCTGCTAGCTACATTGGAAGAAACATGCAAGGGACTGGAGCTAAAGAACAAGACACTTGCCGATCTACCCCAAGCCATCGATGCCAACGCAACAAACTTAAAATTATTATCCGTCGGGTAACTGATCAGCATAAAGCCCTTAAGCCTATTCCAGGATCTAATGCTGAAGACCTGAAAACTATTAACGATGCTGACCAATCTTCCTGTGTGCGATTGCTGCTATTTAGAAATATCTGAGTTGATGTAATAGTTTAACCATATTTTTATTATTTTTACCCAAAACATCTGAACAAATCTGTAATATATTCATCTAGAAATTTGTTATAAGGGTAATATTAAATATCGGTCATCTTAAGGCGATGTCTTCCTTTGATTATGTCATACATCGGCCATAGCCGATTATGAATTAATCCACACGCTAGGATAGTACTTCTTCAAATACTTTCCGTTAGTGCTTTTCCAAACACTTCTCCATAAGGCCTTCAAGCAAATATGCATTTCTTGGTACACAACGATGAATCCAATAGGACCCTTCCCAATTAGGTGACCATTTTCCAAACTTATTATCTTTTGTCCCTATTGGTAAAATCAACTTCCAAACTAGTTCTCCTTCCTCAAAAGACATTGGCACAACCTTTTTATTATAATGCCTTGAAACTCTCTCTTATCTCTTTTAATCTTTTCTAATGCACGCAATTGAACCTGAACCAAATCTTCTTCTTCATTGATCATTCAATTATAATAATCATCGGTCGATAACTGATTTTGCAAAGAAATTCTCCTTGAGACGATGTTATTTTCCCATGGCAAAACAGCTTCAGGCCCATAAACTAATTGATATGGTGGAACTTGAGTAGCTCCATGACATGCCATCTGATAAGCCCTTGGCTAGCATAATATGCCACTTCTTTGGATGTTTTGCAATCTTTCTCTTTATTAACTTGATCAAACTTTTGTTAGATGCCTCTGCTTGCCCATTGGCTTGTGCATAATAAGGAGAAGAATTCAACGATTTGATACCCATACTATCCACAAACTGAACAAACTCATCTGATACAAAAATACAACCTTGATCTGTCATTATCGTCTGTGGAATCCCAAACTGATAAATTATATGTTCCTTAACAAACTCAATCGCATCTCTAGGATCAACCTTCTTTAAAGGAATTGCTTCAACCCACTTAGTGAAATAATCTGTAGCCACCAATATATATTTGTGCCCCTTACTCGATGGTAGATTAATCTGGCCGATCATATCAGTTCTCCAACCTCTGAACGGCCATGGCTGTGTTATCGGGTTCATAACCGATGCTAGCGCTCTCTGAACTACTCCAAATTTCTAACAATCTTGACACACCTTTTAATATCTAAAGCAATCCTCCAATATTGTTGGAAAAATATGTCCAACTCCGCAAAGTAACCACCTCATCTTATGAGTCGATTGATGTGTTCCACAAATTCCTTCATGCACTTCATACATAACTACCTTGGCTTCTTCTAAATTCAAGCATTTGAGCAAAACTCCATCAATCATCCAATAATATAAATCATCATCAAGTAGCACATATTTAGGAGCTTTATACTTTAATCTTCTTGACGCCGATTGAGAAGGATTTTTCAAGTATTCAATAATCTCATACCTCTAATCATCAACATCAATACTTGCAATTTTATCTCAACATCTCTTACCATCGGTTTATATCCCGATGCGTCTTGAGCTAAATCGTTCGCTTCAACATTTTGTTCCCTAGGAATATGTTTCGTAGTTATCATCTTAAAATTCTTCATCAATTCTTTGCATTTATCATTATAAACCCTTAAGACTTTATCTTTACACTCACATTTCCCAACAACTGCTTAATTACCAACAATGAATCACCAACAATTTCTATTACATCAGCTTCTACCTCCTTCAATAATTGAAACCCTTTAAGAACTGCCTCATACTCAGCTTGATTATTTGTATAATATGGCTTAATCGTAAATACAAACTCAAAACTTGCCCCCCGAGGCAAAATAATTACCAAGCCGATACCACATTCATGTGTACAAACAGATCCATCAAAGAATAATGTCCAAGGCATAGGCTCAACATAACCAACCGAATCATCCCGATGCTGAACAAGAAAATCGGCTATTACTTGTCCTTTAACTGCCTTAGCCGATTCATACTGCAAATCAAATTCTATCATGGCAAAAATCCACTTTCCAATCCTTCTCTTCAACACTGGAGCCGATAGCTATTAACGCCAAAATTTGGTAAAGCCCGAAGTCATCATCGGCCTAGAATCAGTATCAGCTTCAGAGTTCTGGAAATGGCCAATGGGAATTGTCACTTGCCCGCAGTCAGATTCTTGGTGGATTCAGTTAAGTAATTTAATCAGTTGAAGAAAGTTTATCCCGAAGAGACCGAGTTCAAGGAGGATGTAGCATGGGATTTTATCTATTAATTAGGCGGAGTTTATTAGTTTTCTTTTATCTTCAGGAAAGTGTGTTTAGTGTCTGATCAGGACTTGTACCTTTTTTTTATCTTTAGGAAAGTTTGGGTCGTGTCCGATATGGACTAGTGTCTACCCATGGGTATAAATATGTACACCCAGAGTCATTGTAATCTATCTCTCGATCAATACAACTACTCTCGGCGCATTGTCACCCTCTTGTTCGAGGTTTTACTTACCACTGGCGGAACATGGCACCTGACACAAGGCTGCATCGGCTTCGATCTCCGGCAAAGGGGTAAGTTTAACGTTTCATCGGCCCTAGTAAATGTATCGGCTACATTGGTGTTGTTCAAGGCTGCATCGCTTCGACCTCTTGGACCGCTTTGCTTTAGTTGATATATTTGCCTACCTAATATTTCGATTCTATCTTTAATAACATTGTGTTTAGAGACGCATCGGCTTAGCTGGGACTGTCTCGGTTATGTCTGATCTTCTATCTTAGCTGATATTTCTCTATAATCACAATGATGCTTTAGATATATTTGTTATATCCATCACATTAGATAGATTTATCGCTCATTGAGTATTAGACTATCATATACAGTCTCGTATTGCATCGATTGGGTTCGACCTATTAGATTGTTGTTGACAATCTAAGTCTTATTAAGCCGATAAGTTCATGCTAATGTTTCATCGGAGGGTTAGCCGATCTTATCTGATGTGTTAAATTTATTTTTAATTGTTTTACTGTCTTGGTTAAATTTAACACATGACCACCCTGAAAATCAATCAAAGGCTTGATTGTTTAGACTTTATGCTTCTTTTCATACTTAGTGTTGCATCAATTGGGTTAACCTACTAAGTCGTGCTTAGAATCATAAAAGCTAACCTGCTTTTGATTGCCCATAAGGGTTTTATCGGGGTTTTAGCCGATGAGTTATCTGGACGTTGCATCGGCTTATAAGGATTACATACAAGTTGGTTTTAGCCGATGACAACAAAGGTTTCACTGATTATCTAATCATTTGGATTTATCAACATCAGATCTCCAGCCGATGCAAGCTTTAACATTTGGATCAACAATTATTTTATCATATCATTATTGGCCGATTGGTTTCTATTGGATTACATTATTATTTTATTAGATTATTATCAATCGATTGTATTTATATCATTATTTACTCAAGTATCAGAATTTACATTGGATATATAGCCAATTGCTCAAAACCTATCTTGTCAATTGCAGGATCAAACTGACTGACATGCCCGTATCTCATCAATATTTTAGGACCTGCACTGGAGCTAAGCAGAACTCCCAAGCCTTCGTGTGTTTCGACACGGTTAGCGTCAACGCAGATTTGGCACTATCGGCTGGACGCGAATTTTTCAGCAACAATAGCATATATTTTACTACATCGGCTTTGTAAACCACTATGCACTCATTGGACAATAAATAGTGCCTTAACTTGGAACATGAAAAATATAAACATAAACATAACTTCTTCATTGGGGTATACCTTATTTCTGCATCCAAAAGCCTTCTACTAAGACAAAATATAGACCTTTCTTTGCTTTCAAACTCCTGAACCAAAACTTACCCGATGGACATCTCATCGGCCGACAAATACAATCTGAATGGAACCCCTATTTGTGATGGCATTAATACTGGATGATAACTCAAATAATCCATGATATTGTCTAAAGCTTATGTCTTTCTCCCCACATAAACTCTTGATCGGCTTTCAAAAGTAACAACGGAGTGAATGGCTCTATCTTTCCCGACAAATTTGAAATAAATCTCCTTACAAAATTAATCTTGCCAATCAAAGACTCCAACTTCGTTTTATTTTCTGGTGGCTTTATATCCTGTATAGCTTTATTACTCCTTTGACTTATTTCAATTCCTCTTTCATGAACAATAAAGCCCAAAAACTTTCCAGCTGATACACCCAAAGCACATTTATTTGGATTCATCTTCAAACCATATTTCTTTGTTCTTTCTAGCACTTTGCATAGATCAGCTAAATGTCCATCAACTTCTTTTGATTTCACAACCACATCATCTATGTAAATTTCAACCAGCAACCCTGATAAGATCATGAAATATATAATTCATAGCCCTTTGATATGTAGCATCAGCAATTTTCAATCCAAATGTCATAACAACCCACTAATACAAGCCGATCGCATCAGGACATCTAAAAACAGTCTTATGAATATCTTCTTTAGCCATGAAAATTTGATTATATCCAGCATTGCCATCCATAAAGCAAATAATTTTATGCCTAGAAGCTGCATCAACTAATAAATCTACAATCGGCATGGGGTATTCATTCTTGGGTTAGGCTTGTTTAAATCTCTGAAATTAACACAAACTCTTAACTTCCATTTTTCTTCATTACTGGCACTATATTAGAAACCCACTCAGCATATCGGCAAGGCCTAATAAAGTTACACTACAACGGTACCCCTCATCTGTGTCGGGCTGCAACCCACATCTGTGTCGGGTATGGCGCCCAACACAGCGCAAAGGTCAGTGATGTGAGGAATCATCTCAAACGGGCATAAGTCCGTCACGGATGAAGCTATCTTAATCGGGCCTCAACTAATGCCCGTCACCGATAACTTTGATCGAGACGACCAGTCAAATTATAGCCCGTCACGGATGACTATCTCAATCGGGCTACAACTATAGCCCGTCACAAATGACTGTATTCTCAATCGGGCTTTAACTATAGCCCGTCACGGTTTACTATAACTCAATCGGGCTTTAACTTATAGCCCGTCACCGATGAGTATGACCACAAAAAAAATAAATACTGTTTTTTGGCTAGCCTCAGGCCTGTGCTAGCCATGCCCACTGCAAAATAACAGAAATAATCCCAGCATCCCCATCCCAGCATCCCCATCTCAACATTCACATATATTCATATATATTCACACATCCGAGCATCCCATATGGTATCGTTAAGAACTCCATGCGTACTATATTATCGTACCGTTATTTGGTCGACGGCGGCGGGGACCGATGGCGGATCTTCCCCCGCCTCAGTTGATGCACAACTGCTGCGCCTCTGCGTGGGACTAGCTAAATCTTGTTGCGTAGCAGCAGCGGCAGCCACCGGGAGATGTTGCTCTTCTCGAATCTCTTGCCTGATACGAGCCCTCATCGATTCAAGCTTTTCGTCGAATTCAGAGCTCAATTCGGCTCTGACCTGCTCCCGGATCTGGGCGGCAAGGCGGGCATCTTTCTCCGCCTTCGTGACTGTCCGCTTCTTGTACTGCCACGCGTAGTCTGGAAATCCAACTTTCCATGGTACGTTTGGTCCAAGTCCCCTTGTCCGTCCACGGTGTTCCTTGTTGCCCAACGCTTTACTGAGGATGTCGTCCTCGCGTCTTTGAGAACTGACCTCTTGCGAGGCTTCTTGGGAGGCAACCAACTCCTTCTGCAGTTCAATTGAGATCGGATTCAATGAAAAGTTCAGGCTGAAACAGTGCGAACAAATACTGAGATTAGGCACTTACTATATTATCGTACACTTGTTGATCTTGGGGATTTGGAAGCGAAACTGTCCCATCCTCATTCTTCTGGTACCTCGCCCGGGCCCAATTCCTTGCACGTGGGTGTGGGATATCGGCAAACACCGGCGGTGTGTTCGCTGCTGCTGCCGCTTCATCCTCCTCTTGCCATTCCTCTAGCTTCCCGACATATCCTGTGGTGCCTAGCCGATGCGGGTGCACGTTCCTGGCCTGCAGTGCTCGAAAAGCTTCGCTTCTGGCCCGGGATTCTGGGGTCGACTTCTTCTCGTAGAATTGCTCCCAAGCTTCAGCCGTGATGAAGGGCCATTGCTCTGTTGGATCAGGGGTCGTCGGATTTAAGACAAACTCCGTGACCAGCCTGCTCTTGAAGTTCTTCCAAGCATTGCCCATAGTCTTGAAAGCAGCCCGCCTGAGACGGTCCTCGTCGGCTGCAGGATACTCAAAGCGTTCCTTGAATTTGAGCCAAGCTGCGTTCTTCTCCGCTTCGGGCACATGCTTNATCCTTGAAGTCTATCACGATATAATTTGATGGCCCAAGGAATGGCGCTCTGGCGTGTTCGCCTATTATATCATTTTCTCTATTCTTCCTCCTCACGTTAGATTTCTCCATGTAGTACATGTGTAGCTCCTTGCAAGCGGTGCCCATCGTTGCTAGCACGTCGTCTCCAACCAATGGCATGCCTAGTTGGTAGGACGATGGAGGTACGGGCTTCCTATGTGTGACGGGCCCCTTGCTGAGATCTAACTTTGTTGGAGCAAGACGTGAGAGGTGCAGCTTTCCTTTTCCTCGCACCCCTGCAGCAGGTTTTTCGATAACTCTTCTCTGCGGGGAAGAATGCGCCTTCCTACTCTTCTTCATGGGTGGGGGTTTAGTGATCGCCATGCTGTCGACCTCCATAGGCTCGCCCCCAAAGTCCGTGTCGTACTGCAACTGGACATCGTCAATTTCATGACGACCGGGAGCTGGAGGGGCTGAAGGAGCAGGGGTAGTTTGTACTATTAGACGACCGCTTGGTGCAGTGCTTGGCCTGGGGATCACCCTTATCTCAATGAGGTCCTTGGGCCATTGGATGAAGGTTCCACGAGCATTTCCAAGGGTTAGGACCTCGTCATTCGGTGCCAGAGGGAGGGGGAAATGATCGAATTCGGGCTTCACTGAGTCAACTTGCACTTTCGCATAATCAGCCCTAAGTTGCGCCCCATGCACTCTTGTCTCCGGGGTCGGCTTGAAAGCAAGGCCCTCAGCTGCAGGAACAGAGAAGGTCGGCACCACCCTTACTGTCAGGGTGCAGCTAGTTGGTTCCTGCGATAGATTCATAAATATTGTTAGAATAGTACTTACCATATGGAATCGTTAAGAACTCCATGCGTACTATATTATCGTACCGTTATTTGGTCGACGGCGGCGGGGACCGATGGCGGATCTTCCCCCGCCTCAGTTGATGCACAACTGCTGCGCCTCTGCGTGGGACTAGCTAAATCTTGTTGCGTAGCAGCAGCGGCAGCCACCGGGAGATGTTGTTCTTCTCGAATCTCTTGCCTGATATGAGCCCTCATCGATTCAAGCTTTTCGTCGAACTCAGAGCTCAATTCGGCTCTGACCTGCTCCCGGATCTGGGCGGCAAGGCGGGCATCTTCTCCGCCTTCGTGACTGTCCGCTTCTTGTACTGCCACGCGTAGTCTGGAAATCCAAATTTCCATGGTACGTTTGCGCCAAGTCCCCTTGTCCGTCCACGGTGTTCCTTGTTGCCCAACGCTTTACTGAGGAACGCTTTACTGAGGATGTCGTCCTCGCGTCTTTGAGAGCTGACCTCTTGCGAGGCTTCTTGGGAGGCAACCAACTCCTTCTGCAGTTCAATTGAGATCGAATTCAATGAAAAGTTCAGGCTGAAACAGTGCGAACAAATACTGAGATTAGGCACTTACTATATTATCGTACACTTGTTGATCTTGGGGATTTGGAAGCGAAACTGTCCCATCCTCATTCTTCTGGTACCTCGCCCGGGCCCAATTCCTTGCACGTGGGTGTGGGATATCGGCAAACACCAGCGGTGTGTTCGCTGCTGCTGCCACTTCATCCTCCTCTTGCCATTCCTCTAGCTTCCCGACATATCCTGCGGTGCCTAGCCGGTGCGGGTGCACGTTCCTGGCCTGCAGTGCTCGAAAAGCTTCGCTTCTGGCCCGGGATTCTGGGGTCGACTTCTTCTCGTAGAATTGCTCCCAAGCTTCAGCCGTGATGAAGGGCCATTGCTCTGTTGGATCAGGGGTCGTCGGATTTAAGACAAACTCCGTGACCAGCCTGCTCTTGAAGTTCTTCCAAGCATTGCCCATAGTCTTCAAAGCAGCCCGCTTGAGACGGTCCTCGTCGGCTGCAGGATACTCGAAGCGTTCCTTGAATTTGAGCCAAGCTGCGTTCTTCTCCGCTTCGGGCACATGCTTGATGTCATCAACAAGGATTGTGAAGTTTTCCCTCCCTAGGACACCGCACGTCGACCTAAACTTAGCCAGGACAGTCCGAGGACGCGTCGGCAGTCCAACCTGGTTTACCTCTGCTATGGTGTATCGTTCCTTAGGGATTTTGTTCCCTGTCCTACGACTCCGTGCCCTTGAGGACCCACTGGTTGTCGTTGACATTGGTTCACCTTGCTGAGACATCGTCTAAATAACTTAGAAAATAACAAAGTTAATTTCACTACATACGGATAAAATAACCTAAAAATAGTGCCTAAGAGTAAAGTATTTTCATTAAATTAATTCAAAATCACTAAAATAACTAAGTGCCATCATATCTAAATACGAATTTCACTAAATACGGATAAAATAACATACATTTCCCCTAAAATCACTAAAATAATCTAAAAGTAAAGTATTTTTGTTAAATTAATTCAAAATCACTAAAATCATGTAAAATTAAAGTATTTTCATTAAATTAATTCAAAATCACTAAAATCACTACACTTACCTAAAATAACCGACATTTCACTAAAATCACTAAAATAACCTAAAAGTAAAGTATTTTCGTTAAATTAATTCAAGATCACTAAAATAACGTAAAAGTAAAGTATTTTCGTTAAATTAATTCAAAATCACAAAAATTAGTAAACTTAACTAAAATAACCTACATTTTCCCTAAAATCACTAAAATAACCTAAAAGTCAAGTATTTTCGTTAAATTAATTCAAAATCACTAAAATCATGTAAAATTAAAGTATTTTCATTAAATTAATTCAAAATCACTAAAATAACTAAACTTACCTAAAATAACCGACATTTCGCTAAAATCACTAAAATAACCTAAAAGTCAAGTATTTTCGTTAAATTAATTCAAAATCACTAAAATCACTAAACTTAACTAAAATAACCTACATTTCCCCTAACATCACTAAACTAAAATAACCTACATTTCCCCTAAAATCACTAAAATAACTAACCGGAGGCAGCGCTTGCGTAGGAGGCCGGTGGCGGCGTTGGCGGTCGAGCAGGCCGGCGGCGGCGGACGAGGAGGCCGGCGGCGACGGCGCTTGCGGACGAGGAGGCCGGCGGCGGCGCTTGCGGACGAGGAGGCCAGCGGCGGCGGTGGCGGACGAGGCGACCGGCGGCGGCGGTGGCGGACGAGGAGACCGGCGGCGGCGCTTGCGGACGAGGAGGCCTCTGCTAGGGTTCTCTGACTTTGAAAAAATTTCATGCTCTCAGTTCGCGGTGGCCTCTGCTAGGGTTCTGTGACTTAGAAAAATTTTCGATCCAGATCCAGATGAAGATGCAGTGTTCTGTGACATCTCAATCGGGCGTAAACAAAAGCCCGACACGGATGACTCATCCGTGACGGGCTCTAGTGTACGCCCGATGGAGATGTCGTAATCTCTATCGGGCCTACACTAGCGCCCGTCACGGATGATAGCATCCGTGACGGGCCCTAATTTAAAGCCCGATAGAGATTACGTCATCTCTATCGGACATTAAATTAGGGCCCGTCACGGATGCTGTCATCCGTGACGGGCCATAGTGCAGGCTCGATAGAGAAGACGTCATCTCTATTGGGCGTACACTAGAGCCCGTCACGTTTAAGATTTGACTCCTGTTCATCATTGACCTGAACTTTAAATAAATAACAGCAAAAAAATACTTCACAATGAAAGTTCACAAATTTTTCATTACTGACAATAATTAACTTATTATCCCAAATAATTAAGTTAAGTACAATAATTCACTAAATTCGCAATAAAAATTATTACAAGTTGCACCAATTTACCTAAGCTTTTTTTACTAATACAAAATACTTCATGTGTACAACGGGTTGGGTCACAAGGTTATGCCTTCCGTATGATCTGATCGAGTATATGCCACAGGCTCTTGTGGATCATCGTCAAGGTCAATTTGAGGTCGTACATCAAGATTCTGGTTGTATTCTTCTTCGTCGACGACGTTGTCAACACCAACAATTCGGCGCTTGCCATCCCTCACGATGTGCATCTTCTTGTTCGCGGGGTCCTTTATGTAGAAAATTTGCTCGACCTGTTTCGCAAGTACGAATGGTTCGTCGGCGTATCCAACCTTGGATAGATCTACTAAAGTGAAGCCTTCCTTATCGACTTTAACACCAGTGCGTATATTGACCCAACGGCATCGAAACAAAGGAACCTTGAACTTCACGTAGTTCAGCTCCCAGATCTCCTCAATGCGGCCGTAGTATGTGTTCGACCCCACTTGATCCTAGAAGGCATCTATACGGACTCCGCTGTTTTGCACTGTGCTTTTGTCATCTTGCTGGACGGTGTAAAATGTATATCCATTAATATCGTATCCTTGCCATGTGTCTATGGCCCAACACGGTCCCATTCCCAACAAGTGTACAGTCTCATTTGGGATATCCGTCGACATGGTGACACGATTCTTGAACCATGCGTTGAACCGAGAGTTATGTTCTCTATTAATCCACGTCTCAGATCGACCCGTGTTCTCCTGCCGGATTTTGGCTAAGTGCTCCTCAAAGTATGTGCTAACTTCTGCCATATGTTGGAGCACAGCAAAATGAGCCTGCCCGTAGGAAGCTTGATCGGGCCTAAATCTTTTCCTCCCGATTGTGCCAGCACCTGACAACCTTCCTTCGTGACGAGACGCTGGAACTCCGATGGGCTTGGCCTCAGACATGTAATGCACGCAGAACTCAATGACCTCCTCGGTCGTGTAGCCTTCAATGATGCTCCCCTCCGGTTTTGCTCTGTTCCGAACGTATGCCTTCAGAACTCCCATGTACCTCTCGAACGGGTACATTTCTCTTAGAAAAGCCGGGCCACATAGTTTGTTTGCTTCACAAGATGAACAGGGAGATGAACCATGATATCAAAGAAAGACAGTGGAAAAAACATCTCCATGTGGCAGAGGGTATTGACAATATCGGTCTGCAACCCATCTAGATCTTCGGGATCTATAACTTTCTGTCCGATGGCATTGAAAAAGGCGCACAGACGTTGGATTGTATGACGGACTTCCGGTGGAAGAATGCCTCTGATAGCAACTGGCAAGATTTGTGTGATTAGCACGTGGCAATCGTGCGACTTCATTCCAACCAATTTTAGGTCTTCCGATTTGACGTACTTACTAATCCTTGCTGAATAGCCCGATGGAACTTTAATATCTTTCAGGCATGATAACATTGCGATCTTCTCATCCTTCGACAGTGTGTGGCAAGCTGGTGGGAGGTACACTCTACCTGTCTCAGCATTTGTTATGGGCTGGAGTTCACTACGAATGTTCATTTCATTGAAATCAAGGCGCGCGTTCAACCCGTCCTTTGTTTTGCCGGGAATATTCAGCAGCAGGCCAACCAAACTCTCACACACATTCTTTTCTACATGCATGAGATCAATGCAATGACGGACCTCAAGATCTTTCCAGTAAGGTAATCGCCAAAATATTGACTTTTTCTTCCACATACCCTTGTCCTTTGCCTGACTACGTTTTCTTTTCTTCCCAAACTCGTTGGTAATGTCCTTGACCAAGTTGTGGACCTCATCTCCGGACAAATCCTTGGGAGCAGGCTAAAGTTCTCTCTTACCGTTGAAAATATTCTTCTTCCTTCGAAATGCGTGACGTAGCGGGAGCCACCTCCTATGACCCATATAAACCATCTTTCGTGATTTCTTCAACCACCGGCTGCGTGTATGTTCCATGCAGTCGGAGCATGCGTTCTTTCCTTTCACGGTTTGGCCAGAAAGATTACCGAGGGCGGGATAGTCATTAATGGTGCAGAACAGTAGAACTCGTAGCTTGAAATTCTCCTGACCATATGCATCCCAAGTTTCCACACCTTCTTTCCAGAGCATCTCAAGATCGTCCATAACAGGCTCCAAGAACACATCGATATCATTGCCCGGTTGTTTCGGTCCTTGGATTAGCAAGCACAGCATAATATATTTTCTTTTAAAGCACAACCATGGCGGTAGGTTAAAGTTTGAAATAAGAACTGGCCAGGTGCTGTGAGTACTACTCATGTCTCCAAAAGGATTCATGCCATCTGTACACAGACATAGCCTCATGT
The DNA here is from genome assembly GCA_008326285.1 of Oryza officinalis. Lineage (NCBI taxonomy): Eukaryota > Viridiplantae > Streptophyta > Magnoliopsida > Poales > Poaceae > Oryza > Oryza officinalis. Next base: position 22,799,096 of record BDMV01000002.1, read on the forward strand.
TTCTGGGGTCGGCAGCAAAGTCTTTGTGTTTTCGATCAATATTCCTCCATTGAATCGAATCCGCTGGGTGTCTTAGCATACCGTCGTTCCTTCTCTCCATGGCATGCCAACGTACTAAATTTGCCTCCTTGGGGTTTGTAAATATTCTTTTGAAACGATCAATGATAGGTAGATACCACACAACCTTCGCGGGACCACCCCGCTTTGATTTTTTTCCTTCATCAGGACTTTTCTTATGCTTGTATCGAGAGGCCTTGCATACAGGACAAGCATCTAACTCCGCATATTGCTTGTGGTACAATATGCAGTCGTTTGGACAAGCGTGAATTCTACGGACCTCTAACCCCAGGGGACACAAAACCTGCTTTGCTTCATATGTTGTCTCGGGCAATGTGTTCCCATCAGGCAGCATGGCCTTCAAAATTCCCAAAAGCTCTGTGAAACTCTTGTCTGTCCATCCACTACTTGCCTTCAGCTTCATTAGGTCCAAGGTAGCTGATAATTTGGTCTGCTTTGCTTTGCATCCGGCGTACAGAGGCGTCTGCGAGTCACTGACCAACCTGCTGAACTTTACGGAATCTCTCTCGTTGTAAGCTGGATCCTCAACGTCACGTAACATGTCTTGCAGCAGATCATGATCAACATCAACCATTTCACCGCCTAGTGGAGAAGGTACAAACATGTCATGCTCATCTTCATCTTCCTGATTTTGCGCACCAGTACTGTTTGCAGCAGCATCACTTCCTGATTCCTGCTCTCCATGCTTAACCCAACATGTGTAGCCCTCCATGAATCCTCGTTGTATCAGATGAGCGTGTACGTCCATTCGGCTATCAAACATATTTTCATTCTTGCAATCTGCACATGGACAACACATGTAATCGTTGTTTCTTCTTTTCCTATCCTCCTCCGCGACGTTAATAAAATTTAATACCCCATTTCTATACTCTTGACTATGACGTTTCACAGATTTCGCATACATCCAACTTCGATCCATCTCTACAGAAATGAAAAAAGAATCAGAGAAACATCTTATAAGATAAATACTGCTAAATTCATAAGAATTGATGAATTTTCTAAATTAATGATTATTATTTGTTATTTACCTTTATGAATTCACTGTTTTCTTTGGGAAAAAAAAATTTCGCCCCCTCCAACCTCCCACCAGATTTGTGAATAGTGGGATACAGATACTCTGGCGGTTGCGGCTATTTATAGTGTACACTAACTATCGGGCATATCAGGTATCTTTATCGGGCCTAAAAAAAGCCCGTCACAGAGGAGTGCCATCCGTGACGGGCTTTGTAGATATCTCAAACGGGCATCAAGATGGCGCCCGTCACAGATGATTGTCATCTGTGACGGGCTGCAATTACAGCCCGATGAGATATTTAAGGTTATCTCAATCAGGCCTTAATTCGGGGCCCGTCACAGATGATTGTCATCTGTGATGGGCTCCAACTACGGCCCGATTGAGATATTTAAGGCTATCTCAATCGGGCTCTAGTTTAGGCCCGTCACAGATATGTGTCATTCGTGACGGGCTTCAGTTCTATGCACATTTAACATGTCTCTCGGACCATATCTCAATCGGCCTCTTTTTAGGCCCGTTTGAGATGTTTTCTTTGTGACGGCCCGCAAAATCCAGTTATATTACAGCCCGTCACAGATGAGAGGATCTGCACTAGTGTTAGTATCATAAATTCTTGTAATCTCCGCCTTGATAGCATCATACATTTCAGGTTTAAATCACCTTTGAGGCTGTTTATATGGCTGATATCCTGGTTTAATAGGCAGCCGATGTTCTAATATTAATCGGCTAAGTCTTGGCATCTTATGATATCCCAAGCAAAACAATCTATGTATTCCTTTAATTCTATTAACTCCTTTTTAAATCCATCAGACAACTTAGCACTTACAAATGTTAGCCTTATCCTATCATTGATTCCAATATCTACTTCTTGTAATTCATCGGCCGACATAAAACTCTGTCCTAACTTGCCTTCAAAATCATCGACAGTATCCTTAGAGTAAAAGTTGAGGCCCTCCATCAGCAACTGGTTGTATATCATAATTAGATACTTTTAAGAAATCACCTTCCCAAACTTTTCCAGACAAGCAATCAATTTCATCCATCTCCCAAATAGACAAATTGGTATTAGCAATATTGACTGACTTGTCGGCTTGCACGATTTCTACCTGGTCTCCTTGCCATTGTATTAAAATTTGGTGCATTGTTAATGGGATACAACAATTAGCATGTATCCAATCTCTCCCAAGCAACAACCTATAATAAGCTTTTACATCAATGACAAAAATGTGGTAGGAATAGTTTTACTACCCATCGTCAATTCCACGTTTAGAACTCCTTTAGCATCCGATGAATTCTGACCAAAATTTTTGAGCATCATGTTGGTCTTGATCAAATCTTCTAGAGTCTTTCCAAGCTTTTTGAACATAGTATATGGCATCAAATTCACTGCAACCACTCTATCAACCAACATCTTGGACATCAGCTTCCCATTGAGTAAACCCTTAACATACAAAGGCCTAAGATGCCGATGTTCTGTCCCTTCAGGCTTCTCAATAACAGCTTGTTGTGGTGAGAAAACTAATTGCGCCATCGACTCCTCATATACTTCTTCATCAGATGTAGTAGTTATGTATTCTGCAAGCAACACAAAAACAATTTTTATAGAAGATGAAGCCCCAACATTGTCAATCTTGATAGCTTTTCCTTTGACAAAAGCTAGGATTCTTTCTCTATTGGCTTTAACAACCTTGCTTTTTACTCGCCACTCCTTTCTTGTATGCCTCAGCCGATGGTTAATTTATTCTTCAACTTCTTCCATTTGTTCCCTAATCCTTAATCTCTGAGCACTTCTTTTTTGATTCTTGGTAAAAATTCCACTTGGACACCATTGAGGATTCTGTACTTGTTCATCTTCATCCCCATCATCATCTTCAAAATAATCTTTATGAATTAGCTCCAAACGTTGATGTACTGAAAGCTTCCTCTGTATTGGCCAATTCAAATCTCTTGTATTATCTTGACGATAAGAATCTTGATGATAAAGACTAGGCCTATCTTTGTTGCATCCTAGGCAATCTTCGATTGAAAGCAATCTCATCCCCTTATTCCAACAGAACCGAAAAAACTCACAATCTTAGTGTGGATCAAAACAAGATCTCCCTTCTTCATGTTAATTTTGTACCTCTTTCTCATGCCTTTTCTTACAGTTGTTGATCAAACAAGTCTAGTTAACTCCAGTCCGATAATTTCTCCTATCGGCCTCGTCTGCAGATCTCCTTCAATAAACCATATTTAATGGAAAAAGAAGCCCATCAATCTTCATCAGCCTCTTGCTATCATCAAATTTAATCCTTCTTTGTTCCACAGCTGATTGTATCTGTTATTTGAAAACCTTGCAATCGTTTGTATGATGCGATCATGTATTGTGCCATTTGCAATATTTCATCTTTTTCAACTCCTCAGCCGATAGAATCACATGATTTTGTGGCAACACATCTGCTTTTCTTGTAATAAAAGATCAAAGATTCTATCGGCTTTGTCGATATCAAAATCATACCTTTCTTCTTTTCCATTATCTTTAACCCATTGGAAAACAACTATCTTTTTGTTTCGAGCCCACTCTGCCAAGCCAATTTTTGGATCTTCTTCTTGGTCTGAATCAGAATCATAGTATTATTGACATTATTAGCTTTTCTGGTAAATCTCTCCTTGGATTTCTAGAATCGTTGTTCATGAGCCAATACCTTTTGCACCAATTCAGCCAAGGTTTGAAAGTCTTGCAAAGAAAATTTATCATTTATCAGTCCCAACAATCCCTGGAATGCTAAGTCGGCCAACTGAGAATCAGTCAAAACCAGACTAGCATCTACTCCTTATATCTCTGAATCGTTGAATAAAATCTGAAACCGATTCATCAGATTTTTGCTTGATTGATGTTAAATTTGACAATTTCATCTCTTGAACTCCAACAAAGAAATACTTGTCAAACTATTTTTCCAAATCGGCCCATCCTCTAACAAAATTAGGTGGTAAAGAAGAAAACCATATAAACGCCAATCCAGATAATGACAATGGAAAAAATGTAACTCTCAAAGCCTCCTCAGCCGATGCCTCTCCACATTGATAGAGTACCCGTGCCTAACCGATACAGATAATATTATCTAGAAATTGTTGATCTGAAGATTTTAAAAAATTTGGAATTCTGTATCAGTTAGGCAGGGGTACTCTATCAAAGCTTTCTAGATATGGATGCCGATACATAATCCCATCATCTTTAGGTTTCAAACCAAATTGTTCCCTCACGACTTCAGCAGTCATATCAGCCCACTCTCGATTACCATTGTTCCCAAACTGTTGTAATGGAGGCCTTTGGACAAATTGAACCATCTGATGTTGATATTGATTGGTTTCTCCATGCCGATATTGATGAGGTGATGGCTGCTGTTGATGTTGAGGCTAAAAATATTAGCTTGAATTTTGATGACGTGGACTTTGCTGAAGCTGATAATTTTGAGTAACTTCATGTGCAAACTATGGCCCGATTGGTTGCCCCCAATCGGCTGATCTTGCATCGACTGTTGCACCATCATATTCTCAACCGGCTGTTTCCCCTCAACAGATTGCTAAAAATGTTGACGTCCATACACCGGCTGATGTTGATCTTGAACTTGATCAATAACCACCATTGAAGAACTAGGACCTGCTGCATACTTCCTCTCTAGAATTTCAGTTTTAACCATCCGATATGGTGGAAACACATTATTGGGAAAATAAATTGGTCCCTTAGCTTTTTCTTCAGCTATAGTTTTGTCCACCACTTTCTTGATAATATTTGTCAATGTATTGACCAATACCCCAGATTGATAAATTAGGGCATGATGAACTGCAGAATCAATCCTGTCTTACAAAGTTATCAAAGGTGGTTCTCCTTTAGTTTCTGTCTCAGTCTTCTCTTCAGTATTTTTACTTTCCTCTCCTTCAGGCTTCGGCATGATAATCTTGGATTTTTGTACTACTATCCCTTGCCGAATAACACTGAAGTACTCCAAATACATCTTCTGAAATTCTTGAACAAGTTGTTCCATTTGAGCCTTTTGCTCATCAGACAACCTATCAACAGTGACTGGGATGATGTTTTCTTAATTGATCTCAGACATGATGAAAGTCTTGATGGTCTCACTGGGCGTGCCAAAAACGTGTTGATGCAAAACATGGTGCCTTGGAAGATTTGCTTTACTTCAATGAAGGTCCAAAAGGTTCAGGTTTAGGGCATGCCAGTTGATTTGATCCTGCAACCAACAAGATAGGCAATAGAAAATACTAGAAGACGATAGTCAATCGACCGATAGGCCGATGTTGTATCATATCAGCTGATGCACGAATGAATCGGCTATAGGTTAGAAAAGATATTCTAGATAGACTAGATTTAGATTGAACATAATCATAAACAATTTTTCTTTAACAAAACCAATCATATAGGTCGAACTCAAACGATGCAGCATAAGATTGAAAATATTAAAGTCAATTCTTGTATAATTTTATGATCTAAATACTAGCCGATGTGTAGAAAGATATGGATTAAATCCAAGATAACTACGATCGGCTGGAGAGACAAATATCATGCAATTGTTAATTCAATCTTTCTCTTAAATATGAGCAACTACAATAGATCATACCTCATTGTGACAGTATTAGTTGCTAATAATAAAGATAAGATAAATTAATAATTATATGAACTTATATTATAGCCGATGAAGTAACTTGGGTAGCAAAAGATAACATATCGGCTATAGCTCCGATACAGCCTTATACAAGAATATCAACCTTGTTTAAATGTACTAAACAAGCTACAGTCTTAGAAGATCGGATCGAACCGAGACAGTACGATACTGATGGCAACCATAAGTGATTTAAAGGGTTGATAAACTTATATAAGATGATGGATATAACACATTAAGTTAAAGACAACATGCAATCTTAAAATGAAACAGTTATACCAGGTAAGATCGGCTGAAACTCTGATACTACCTTTATTGGCAAGGAAAGAGCAAGTTAGTTCTTATAACTTTGATAAAGACTTAGTAGGTCAAACCTAATTGATGCAGCACTAAGTTGTAATCAAAATAATAAGGTCTAAACAAACCTTTGATTGTTTTTTAGGGTGGTAGATACACTGATCAATCTAAATCAACAAGATTTATTTAGCAAATTCGGGTAGAATTGGCCAATATAAGTAAATGAAACTATTGACTTAGATTAAGTAATGTATATGATAACTTAGCGCTTGTATGGATTGGTTTGGAGTGTCGAACTTAACCGATGGAAGCTCTAGCACCGCCGATAGAAGCAACTATAAACATAACTTACTTCTTGATGGAGATCAAACCTAACCAATGCAGCCCAACTCAAAGACAAGAACTCATCAAAAATAAACCTCGTGAGAGTGTAGCGATGCGTCGAAAGTGTGTATTGAACTATTGTTCATTTACAAAACCCTGGGTGTACCTATTTATACCCATAAGCAAAAGCTAGTCTATATCGGACATAATACAAACTTTTCTAAAGATAAAGCAAAATTTACAAGTCTAATCCGGACTCTAATTAATCTTTCCTAAAACCATAAAAGGAAATTATCTAAACTCTATATAATTAATAGATACATTGCTACGCCAAAATCCTTCGCAAATCCGGCCCTTTCTGGATAATATTTCCTCTCCTTGATCAACCTTTCCAACCAAACTTGACAAGAACTCGACTTCTAGCCATCAATCTCCTTCTATCTGCTACCTTCAGGACTCTGAAGTTGGTACGGATCCAATTCATTTAATTCCGACCGATGCACTGTCCTGTTTTTGGAACCTAAAATCACGCCGTTAATCCCGCTTCTGTCTTATCGGTTTTCTCACAAAATATGTCAAATTTTACCATTAACATCCGTTAAAAAAACCAATCCAAGCTACGAACGTGAACACGTATGTGTTTAGATTCATAGTTAAGATTGGATTTTTTTGTAGGACGAAGGGGTACACCATTGTATGAACAAAAATTAAACGATAATTCCAGTTGTCCTCTGCTATGGATGGATGATCTGGTCTGGTGCCATCAAATGTGCACGCCAGGATATGATGCGTCATGGAAGAAGAGCCAAATCAAAGCACCGTTGCTACGAGTGACGGGTCAGGGACCCCCTCTCTCTCTCACTGAAAAGCCTATGGCAGTGAGCTCGCATCGCATTGCATCGTGCTATCATGGCCGTCGGATCATCCTCGTGGGCAGCGGTGGTGCAGGCCCGGACGTGTCGGATTCTGGTGGACAACCGTCGGATCCAGCACGCGCGTGCCAAGGCGCACAATCCAGTGCCCCAGCAGGGTGGGCCCCACGCAACCTCCGAATCAGCCCGACCTTGTCGGAATAGAAGCCGCCCTAGAGCCAACCCTACCCGATGGGTCGCTGACCGGTGGGACCAAGGTCGTTGACAGCAAATGAGGGCTGCAGCCTCACGGTAGCCTACTACAGTACTAGTGTACTACTGCTCGTACGATATGGTACCCTCACTTGGTTGTCAAACGGGGAGGTGTACTTGACATTGCCCCTGTGGCTTTGTCCACATTGTTCTTGACCGAGCTGATCATGTCCATGATTGTTCATTAGCCCGGGGCAGTCATCAGCCATGCATTATGCATCACAGCATCAGTGATCAACTGACGGCAAAAATAAGTTCATATTTTACCTATACCACACATATCAATGCAAAACAAAATTAGAATACCTCTACAAGAATACCCATACCACGTATTTGAGATTTAATAAAGTAGAGTTTTTCTAGTATATTCAGTGTTGTATTGGTATGAGTGAAATAAATGAAAAATAAATTTATTTTGGGATGACGAGAGTACAACTTAGTTTCTCCACCGATTAGCAAATATTTTTATTATGGCGAACCCAAACTTGAATACTCCCTTTGTGTGTTCATATTTATTTTTAGGGTTTAATTTTTGTTGAAACAGAGAGAGTACACCGCAATTAAAAAAGGACAGCGGAAACACCATGCGCCCACATGGGCAGGCAGGTGGGCCAAAACACATGCCCGCATGCATTCATTCACAATTTCATAATTCCCCTTGATTCCCCCCTCTCGTTCCATTATACGCTAGTGCGGCCTCACATTTGTAGTTGCACGCCCTCGATCCCCTGCACCTTTTGTAAAATGGAGTACTATTCGCAGTAGCACCAGCAGATGCCATGGAAAGATCAACGGCAACACTGAGACAGACAGTCACCTTAAGCAAACAAGATTAATTAGCACCCGCATGCAATTAAGCACTAACACGTTGCGTATGAATGCATGCATACTTATATACTCATAGACCATAGTCCATACTCCATACACATCGATGGAGCACGAAAACTAACTACTATTACTGGCGTGCCTATGTATGTCACCGACCGAGTCATTGTGCTACGAAGTGAGGCCCACAATACAGAGGGGGCTAGTGAAACTTTTTGTTTGTGTAGTGGTGGAATATGCTGGATTGCAAATGCTACTAGTACTAGTGTGCAGATGAATCAGTATGGAGAGATAAGTACTGGGAGTAATGGAGGGCATGATGATGATTGTGGCGGTATTATGGGTTGCGGCGTCCCAGCGTACACCAGGTCCAGTCCCGAGGCGTGCAGGTGTCGGGAGGGGCGTCCTCTCGGTCGCCGATGGACGCCATCATGCCGTCCTCGCGCCGAGGCAACCCCAAGACCAAACGCAGTATAGTGGCGGCCGGCAGCCACAGCAACGGCAACGGCGAGCCCCAGCCGACCCTGATTGGTGGCCCCCCGCGCCCATGCCGATCGATATTGTTTGGAGAGTATACTCCTAGCTTCCTCTTAGAACGTGCATTAGTATACTGGTGTTGCGGCTACTGTTGGTACCAGCTGTCACTAACGCACGAACGCACGCACGCAGGCGAGACGGGGTGCAGCGCACGGCACGCACGCATGCTAGCTAGTATGATGCGCGCGCGCATCGCACCGCGCAGCACATGCATGCATGGGAGGCTCGGGTCGTGTCGTGTCGTGGGGATGGCACGGCATGGGAGGGAGAGTGACCGAGCCGATCGGGCTTCGGGCCTGCCCGTGGTAGGGGGCATGATATGGGGTGGCGTCCAACGTGCCTGAGCATGAGCATGAGCCTTGATCGAGGCCCGTGCCGAATGATTAGGCGTGTCTCATCTACGACGACCCCTCTGTACGTACGTCCACCTTCCAAAGTCACTCTGCCTGCCTGCCGCCAAAAGATTTTGCTGCCGTGTCGGCCTCCCTCGATCTTTGCTAGACATGTACTCTATTTTGAGGGATTTATAGCAAATATATTAACGCTTATTTGAAACATAGGATTTAGAAACTCAGGAATATGAAAAATATAGAAATGAGATGTCATGTGTAAGCAAATTCCGCAGGAATACAAAATACAAAAATTACAAAGATGATGTGTTTGAATAGCTCACAGGAAAAAAAGAATTTGGATGGATTTTATAAATAAAAGAGAATATTGGACTTCTTAAAGAGAAAGTTAAAATGAGGTTGCAGCATATGTGTAAAGTTTCGATGGAATTAGGGTATAGGATTATAATCCAAAGGAATTTTCGTATGTTGCAAACAACCAAATTTTCCTTAGGATTTGAATTCTTTAAAATTTCTATAAGAATACTCTATTCCAAAGAAGCGCTTAAAGTTGAGTAGAAAATGAAACGATCGTTGGGGGTGAGAGTGTTAGTTGGAGTAAGATATAAATAAAATTAAATAGGGAGTGATTGATAAGGCATGCACAAACACTATAGAAATACTTACATTTTGGTACAAATTTATAACTCTATATGGGTACTTTTGCCATTACAAGAGGTGACATTAGAAAAAAAACCATATGATGAGTTACTTATAGCTATAAGGATTACCCATATAGATTAAAATATATTATCTCTGTTCTCTTGCTTCTTCTCCATAATGGAACCATGGTATTGAGGGCCCCTTTGAAACACAGGATCGAAAAAACATAGAAAAAGGATAAACAAAGGAAAAAAATAGGAATACATATGCAAAATAGAGGATGGGAATGAGTGTTTGATTGAACCGTAGAAACACAAAAATGGGTTTGGATTATTAGAGTAAATCGGATTGGTTATTTACTTATACACATCTAACCTACACTAATTAAATAGACAAGTGGCCATGAGCTATTTGATTTGCCTCGATCCTACACGAGATAGCAAAAACATGAGTTTAGAGTGGATGTTAAATTTCCTATGTTTTTCCTCTAGAATCATAGGAATAGGAAAATTTTCTACTTTTTTTCCTCATTCCTACAAATCAAAGGCATGAATAGTGTAGGATTTCAACTCCTTTGTCTTTTCTCCAATTCAAAGGAGCCCTTATATGTGAATTTTTTTTAGAGTGTGGGTCCTATCTTAATGTTAACAACCATGATGGTCCGCGCAGATTGCGCGACTAGTATCATTATATTTTTCTCACATAATAGCATATATGTTTTTATATTTTATTATTAAAATATATTAAAATGACAACATAATTAAATTATGTACTGACTTGACCAAACTAACGAATACGCAATATTCATATTGTATTATATATACGTGATAGTTATTAATTATTTTTATTTAAAATTTTAGTTATTTTTAAATTATATTTCTATATGGACTCTACACTCCTCTCTCAATATTTCTTTTTTTAAAAAATTTGAATTTCTGTTATTTATATATTTTGTTTTTATATCAAAAGAGGCCTAATTTTAGTAGTGTTTTTTTGAAAAGAAAGGCATGCCGCGATCCGGAGCGCGTGCAAGCAAAATGCACTAGCTAGCTAGGCAAGGTCGCGCATGATCGGGCGTAATGTTTGTTTCCTTGCAATCTACTCCGGCAGTGGGCATGCGGTGACACAACACCATACCAAGTTAACAACAACAACAACATGATACGCAACAAGTCTTCAAGAGGTTTTTCAGTACAACAGAGAACATAATTATATTTAGCAGTATAGTACTAAATATGTCCAAGGAAATGTGGCTAAGTCAGTTAATATATCACAAATAGTAAGAGGTCATAAGATATGGTTGGTTGATGGGCTTGACAGCTACACAAGCAATATCACCATGTGCGACACTTAACTTACGGTTGTCGTCATCAGAAGACAAACAAGCTAACAGGACGTGCCACTTTTACACAGACATGCCAAACGTTATCTTCTTTTTGCCTCCCAACCGTGAGTAAGCATGTGCATGTGCATATGCATATGCACGCATGCGATTAATTATCTCAATTAAGACAGGACTAATTAAACGCCACAGAAATAGAGATGTTAACAGGAGCAGTAGCAGACTAGGGAAAATTGAGAAAAAGAGAGCAGAGATAGAGAGGCAATACATGCAATGATCGAGCACCTGGCAAACCTTGGTCAGCGTGTAGTAGTATGTGATGGCACCACTTCTCATCACCGTGTCGGCGGCGCTCGTCTCTCTACTACTTCTCCTGCTCCCTTGGAAACCAATGCACATTCTCAGCCTCTCAGGGGAGCCCAACACCACCACACCTCAATCACCGCCGGCTGATGGACAAAGTAGCTTATTAGGTAGCTCTCACCTACAAATGGAAACATGATGAATCATTAGCTGTTCAGCGCACTAACAAGAAGAGTTCAGTTCTCGGATATAGTAGCTGCATGCAGCCATGGGTGATGGAAAGCAGAACGCTACTCACACGAGGACGCGGAAGAAGGCGACCAATTGGACGAGGAAGCCCACCCACGGCATCACCTCAGTCTCGATGATCAATGGAGATTGAGATGGACGGGGAGAGTTGGCTGGGCGGGTGAGAAGCCAAGCGAGGCGTGCAAGCAAGAGGAGCTAAGCGAGGGGGGCGATAGGATATGGTTGTGTTTGTGCAATGGCGAATTGTCGAGGAGGCAGGCATAGGGTTTATAAAAGGGTCTGGGTTTTTTCTCACCGGGAGTCTTTAGGCTGGCCTCACCGTGCCCCCATCTTTAAATTTTATTCCCTTTCATTTCTTTTGAGTAGATACCGGTGCGGATACACACAGAGAGAGATGATACTACTCACTACTCCTACTACTCATACTAGTAGTACTGTATGTTTGAGGAGGAGGGGGAATGAATCGAAGAGGGAATTAATGAAGCGAAGAGGGGGATGATATCGAGCGTGGCTGCATGGGCACTCGATTGGGGTGGTGGGAGCGCATCCCTCGTGCCCCTTCCCCCTGCTCCGGAAAGCCTTGGCAACCCAGCTTACCCCGACTAGCGCTCGTAGTCGTAGCTCCTCCTCTCACACTCTTCCACTACTAAAAAACAATTGTTCATGACGCTTAGAATTTATTTTTGTTGATGAACTAAAAAATCTTGCTTGTAAAAATAACAGAAGACTCTAAAATCCAAAAGTTGAATTTTACTGACAGAGTCTTAAGAAAACTGCTTCAAAAAAATACATTTATTTTTGCAAGTGGTGCTCTTAAGATGCCACCAGCAAAACTCGGATTTTTACTGGCGAGTTGTTAAGAGCCCCACTTGCAAAAATCGAGAGAGAATAAAATATACCAACCAAGACACGCGTGGAAGTCCATTTTTTCCCTCCTTGTTTTCTTTCTTGGCTATCTCTCCCTCTCTCTCGATTCGGTGGGCGGTGACACAGGGAGACAGAAACACGGTCTAGATCCAACAACAGCAGGTCATGGGGACACAGATCCAGCGATGGTGGGCCACGGGGGCGCAAGTCCGACAACGACGACTTCGTCTTGGTGGTGGCTTCCCCTCAATAGTTCCTCCTCCATAGTGGCGAATGAGACGTGGGATGATTTGGCGGCGGTGAAGGAGAGGGACGGTAGCGGTGGAGGAGGTAGATTCAATGGCGGCGATGCTTGGGACCACCGGGTCCGCTTCCATGGCGGTGAAGATGAGGGGCAGCGCCGGTGGATCCAGCAATAGCAACAAGGGTTGCGAAGAGGGTTCAGCAACGGCCATGCCCTTGGGCACGTACATGCTTCGCCGCGATACGGTGTAGGACTGCCTCGAGCTCCACGCATCCATCTCGCTGTGACGCTCACCAACAAGGCCACCTGCCATGACGGGCTCGCTGGCGCATCCGGCCCTGAGATGGATGGCCTCCTCGCCTCCCTCTCGCGGTCCCCATGCGAGGGCCTCCCCACCATGCGTGCCCACCTCGCTACGTCGCTCACCAACAAGGCCACTCGCCTTGACGAGCTCGCCAGCACGTCTGGCCCCGAGATGGACGACTTCCTCGCCTCCTTCGAGGATGCCTACGCCCACGTCAACAACTCGCTCTCCCTCGTCGCCAACGGCAGTGGTGGTAGTAGATCGGTGACGAGTTTTGACCCTGCACCCCATCCAATTTTCATTTTTTTGCTCCAATAATATTTTCGTTGGTGGGTCTCTTTAGCTTGCTGCCAATGAAACTCGATTTTTGCTAGCGGTCGGCTCGCCGCCAGTGAAAATGAGATTGTGAAAGTGCATTATTTTCATTGGCGGCAGCGCAAAAACCTATTTTGACCATTAGCAAAAATTGCTTTTTAGTTGTGTTATCCTTCTCCTACCCCTCATGTGCTGGCTCCACTTCCCACGTTTCGCCCACCTGCCTCCACCATGGTGGCTCGCCGTGCAGCCAGTGGATAAACATATCGGCCGACAGAGGTGGTGGTGGGTGGCCAGCGTGCGGCGTGCCATGTGATGTGCACTAGCTAGCGGCCGGTCGATCCGCATGTCCACGACGTTCGCCCACACCACGCCACGCCATGCTGAGATGCCGAGACGAGAGAGGCAGCGCGCAAATAGGACAAGTGGGGAATCCGATCCTCTGACGATGGCACGGCTGGGCCAATCGAGTCGGCCAGCGAAATGCTTGGCAGCTCCAGCGTGCGTGCTTCGATCGATCCAAGGTGCATCCAGCCACCACTTAGGCTAGGCCACTTGGGTTAGCCAGCAGCACCTGCAAAACTCTCGATAGATGGATGGATAGGATTTTTTACAATTTGGTCCTTTTGAAAAAGTTATTTCGCAAATAGACCCTTGAAAAAACTTATTGCAGGAATGGTCCCTTTTGGTGCGCCAGACATATTGGCGCCGTCGTCCAACATCACGGCGCCAATACCGGTGGCGCCGTCGGGGTGCCACGATGGCAGCACGCGCCGACGTGGCGGTAGGGCGACGCCAGGGTTGCTGGTGCGCCTCCACCAAGCACGGCGCCAACGATGCTGGCGCGCTCGTTCGGGGGAAGGGCACTTAACCCCCCGCGGGCCCCACCTCACCTCATCCTCCCCAATCGCCCCAACCATACCAGACGAACCCGAGAGAGCTGAGAGCTCTCTCTCTCTGTCCCCTCTCACCTCTCCTCCTCAAATCCACTCAATTTGGAGCCGTTTATCATGGGATTTTTTGTGGAAATCGAAGAGCAAGGTATACTCCTCCATTCCCCCCTCTTTTTTCTCGTTTTAATCGGTGAAATTTGTAGATCGAAGGGTAACCCTAGAACCCATATTTTGCCCAAATTTTTGATTTTGAAGATTTAAATTGGGGATTTGTTGGGTATAGTGTTAAATGTGTGCAATGTGCTTGTTGGAGATACGATTTTTTATAGTACATTGTGTTGTAATGTTGATTTTTAGGTGGTTTGGTTGGATGGATGGATGGTTGGAGGAAAAAATTTAGTTGAGACATGAAAGAATTGTTATGTTGATGGGAAATTGCTTTAGGCCGAATCTTTAGGTATGTATTATAAGGAGGGAAGTATTGGTTCGGTGGGATGATAAAAATTATTTGAAGTTAACTACAACTAGGTTGGGTTGTATGACGGAGTAGTTGTAATATTTATATGTTTATGACACTATTGAAAATTCTTGCTATTGTTGGATGTGAAATAAATATGTTCGGTTTAAGCCGAATCTTTAGGTATCTATTATATGGAGGGAAGCATTGGTTCGGTGGGATGATAAAAATTATTTGAAGTTAACTACAACTAGGTTGGGTTGTATGACAGAGTAGTTGTAATATTTGTATGTTTATGACACTATTGAAAATTCTTGCTATTGTTGGATGTGAAATAAATATGTTTGGTTAAGTAGTAGCTTTGGAACAATTTAATTTATGTATTAGTTCTAGTTAGTCAGTTTGTATGACATTTATGAAGGATGTGGTATTTTTTTATTTCTAAAGTGGCATGATATTTTTCGGTGTAGATGGATAGACTTGTTCGTGTTTACTATGGTGGTAGAGTGGTTGAATCTTACTTTGGAGCGCATGTTGAGTTTGAGGATATGTCGTTGAAGACCATTTTGTTTCCCACCCATCCCACTTTTGATGAACTAATGTCACGAGTGAAAGATGTTCTTGAATGGACCGAGGATAATGTGGAGATTGGTATTTATGGGAGGTACGATGTCGGTTAAGGACATAAGTATGTATTGAAGGTGCTAGGTCAGTTGGATTGGGAAATTTATTTTGATTTAGTAAAAGACTCTCAGTTTAGATCTCTAGAGGTGTTTGCTTCAAAGATGGTATGCACCGTAAATAATTTGGATCTAAACAAGTCTCCATGTTATCCTTACGACGAGAATAATTTTGTGACATATTCTTCTTGTCGTGGGGCTACACACTGTGGCAATGGGGGAACAAGTAGATCAGTATCGAAGACTGAGTTGGTACGAGAAGAGTTGGATAAGTAAAGACAGAAGAAGAGACCTTTTTTGGAAATGAGTTAGAGGAGACAAGACCATCAAAGAGACGTCACAGCAGTGACGGTGTGGACATAGCAAGGGAATTGAAAAAGGAGTTAGTACAGGGGCTTAATGTAAGTGAAGGTTTATCCGAAGATATTGGTAACAACATAAATTGGTCATCGTACGGAGGCAACCCTGAATACTCGATGCAAGTATCAGGCAAAAATTATGATCCAGCTGATTTCTTTGTTGTGCACTTGAGTGCTGGTTACGATTCTGTTTCTGTAGAAGTCAATGGAGAGGAGGTTGGCGAGGAACCAAGTGTTGAGCAGTATGATGTTGAGTTTGCTGATGACTCCGATGATGACCGTCCATTCCCTGCACTAACCAACAATGACAAGTTAGCATTAGAGGAATGTCGTGCATTCGAGAAGGTGTTTGGAAGGAAGTCGTACATTCCTGAATTTAGGGACCTAAGACATGCCGATGGTGCAATATTAGATGGTGGCATCAACATGGATCACTTGCCAGAACCATTCCAGGTGGATGGCGTAAAGAAGGGTTTGGAGTTTCCATCCATGGTTGCATTGAAACTATGGCTACAGGAGTACGCCATTGTGCACCATCGTCCATACCGTATTGTGAATTCTGCCACAAACAGGAGGTACACTGTTAAATGTGAACACAAATGATGCAAATGAAAAGTGCACGCAACAAAGAGGTCCAGTGGCACGTGAAGGATATCACGTGTTGGTAAGGCACATAGTTGTGCCACTGCAGAAGGTTCAGGAAGCCACCGGCAGTTGATATCTAAGTTCATAGCAAACAGATTATGCAATGCCATCAAATTGCAACCTACCCTCTCTGCTTCAGTGTTAGCTGTATATATATTTGAGGTTTTCCAATATAGGGTGAAGTATGGCAAGGCTTGGAGGGCAATAGAAGAGGCTATGAAGCTCATTTATGGAGAATGGAGTGAAGCATACGTCCGTTTGCCCACGTTGCTACAAGCCATTAAGCAGAGGAATCCGAGTACGGTGTACCATATTGATACCCATCCCAATAGGCTAGTGAACATTGGTGGGGTGACAAAGAAAATATTTATGCGTGCATTCTAGTGCTTTGGTCCTTCTGTTGAGGCATTTAAGCATTGCAGGCCAGTACTAGCTATAGATGCAACCTTCCTAACAGGGAAATACAGCGGTGCCTTGATGACTGCATTGTCAGCTGATGCGGAGGACCGTCTAGTACCATTAGCTTTTGCCTTGGTGGAGAAAGAGAACTCGCGAGACTGCTGCTAGTTTATCGAACTTGTCCGACATGCTGTGATTGGGCCGCATAGGGAAGTTTGTATTATCTCAGATCGACATGCCGGTATAATGAATGCCATGAGGACTCCTGTTCAAGGATTGCCACCGGTTCACCACCGTTGGTGCATGAGACACTTTAGTGCTAATTTCCACAAGGCCAGTGCAGACAAGCATCAAACGAAAGAGCTACTAAGGATATGTCAGATTGACAAGAAGTGGATATTTGAGAGGGATGTGGAGGCACTTAGACTGGTTGTAGCTGAAGGTCCTTGTAAATGGCTTGAAGATGAATTGTTGGAGAAAGATAAGTGGTCCCGTGCGTACGACAGAAATGGCCGCCGGTGGGGTTACATGACAACCAATATGGCCGAGCAGTTTAATAGTGTGCTAGTAGGTATCCGAAGGCTATCGGTGATAGCCATAGTATCGTTTACCTTCATGAAGTGCAACGAGTTCTTTGTGAACAGACATGATGAAGCAGCGAAATGCGTTCAGTTAGGGGAACGATGGTCTGAGAAGGCCACTAGTAAGATGAGGACGCAAAACACCAAGGCAAGCAAACACACTTTAAGGTGCTTCGATAAGGAGAGTAAGACGTACGAGGTCACTGAGAGGGGTGGAATAACACGTGGGGGTGTTAGGTTCGGTGCTAGATCGTTCAAAGTGGAAGGTGAGAGGAACTCATGTAGTTGCCAAATGCCATTGTTGTACCATATGCCTTGCTCACATCTCATCAATGTTTATCGGATTCATGCAATTGATTCAGAATCTCCCAACCTTATGCCGTACGAGTTCTCGTCGAAAGCCATTGTGAACACATGGGCAAGTCGGTTTGAGCCATACCTCGACCCTACACAGTGGCCACCATACGATGGTGAATAATTTGTTGCGGACCCGGAGTTGAAGGTTAAAACAAGGGGGAAGAGGAGATCAAAGCGCTTCAAGAATAAAATGGACTCGGGCCTTGGTGGTTCTAGGAGGAAACCGCCTTCAGGTCTTCAAGTTGATGCTGCGCCATTGCAAACTAGGTGTTCGTTATGTCACCAGGAGGGTCACAAGAAACCTAAGTGCCCTAAGCGCCCGAAAAAAAAGAAGACCAAAAAAAGGAGCAAGGTATTTTTTTGTTGAAGTCAACGAGTGTTTTTGTTGGTATCATATACATTGTTTTTGGTTTGTTGCATATATTTTTTAATCGTATGTTATGCAAATATTGGTAACTGACAATATATTCCTTTTCTCTTAATGCAGGATGGCCGGCGAGGAAGAGACACCGACTTACCCGGCCTTGGAGGAGTACTATGAGGCCTAGCATCACGGGGCTGTGATCGAGCGGGGGAAGGTACGTATCAACATCCAGTCATTTGTACCTAAGTATCGATAACATCTGCTTCGCATTGTATTAACTATTCCATTTGAAAATGTTTCTGCAGGTGCTTCAACCGCTCCGAGTTAGAGCCCATGCCTCCCAGTGTTTGACGAGCGGTATGTCCCGTACCTCAGGACGGCTGGGTTGCACGGGGTGGCCATGGTTGTGAATAGAGGATTGCCGGTGTTCAACGCTCCTGCGTTGATAGCACTTGTAGATAGATGGAGGCCTGAGACACACAACTTCCACCTACCAAGTGGTGAGATGACCATCACTCTACAAGATGTTGCTATGATCTTGGCCCTCCCGATACGGGGACATGCGGTGACGGGCAAGACGGAGACTTCTGGATGGGTTGCACAAGTCGAGCAGTTGTTTGGATGCCACTAATCGTTGAGCAGGGGCAAGGAAGGAAGAAGAAGCAGACAGTATACCCCTTTCTTGGCTTAGTCAGAAGTTTTCAAACCTCGATGAGGACGCCGAGCCATGGCGTGTTGAGTGCTACACACGTGCATACATCTTGCATTTGCTAGGAGGGGTACTTTTTCCAAATGCTGGTGGTGATATTGCTTCGGCAATTTGGATCCCTTTGGTAGCCAATCTTAATGATCTAGGGTGTTTTAGTTGGGGTTCAGCGGTGTTGGCATGGACTTATAGACAGCTTTGCGAGGCTTGTTGTTGTAAGGCACCATCCTCCAACCTTAGCGGCTGTGCACTTTTGATTCAAGTGTGGATGTGGCTACGACTACCGATGGGAAGGCCGAAGTGGAGGCAAAGTTTTACTCCTTGGCCCTACACTAAGCCAGACATGGAGAAGTTAGTGGCCTACTTATTTGAAAGTACGGCCACCACGCATGCCCGTAGTGAGGTGGCGTACAAACAGTACGTCAACGAGATGGACTGCCTCCAGCCTGGGCATGTAAGTATTTCAAATTTCAATCGAAATTTATCAATAAGTTTTATGTCAGAGGGACTCACGTAACACAAATTTTCTACATGTGTAGATCACTTGGCTACCATATCACATGCCTGAGGCAAGCACACTTACCCTGAACACCTTGTGCAATCGGGATGTAGATTACCGCATGTATCAATGTCCACTGATTTTTTTCTGGGCTGTTGAGTACCACATGCCGCATCGTGTCATGCGACAGTTCGGGAAGAGGCAAGATTTCCCGGTTGAGGCCATCTCAACTGGATTTCCAGGACGTTCGGGGGGGGGGGGGTAGGGGGCGGCGCCAGCAGCCCTGGCGCCATGCCCTGGGGGACGGCGCCAGTGGCCTGGCTGAGCCAGGACGCTCGGGGGATGGGGGGGCGGCGCCACCAGCCCTGGCGCCGTGCCCTAAGGGGCGGCGCCAGCGGCCTGGCAGAGCCAGGACACTCAGGGGGGTAGGGGGCCGGCGCTAGCAGCCCTGGCGCCGTGGCCTGGGGGGGCAGCACCAGCGGCCTGGCCGAGCCAGGACGCTCGGGGGGTGGGGGGCCGATGCCAGCAGCTCTGGCGCCGTGCCATGGGGGGCGGCGCCAGTGCCCTGGCCGAGCCAGGACGCTCGGGGGGGTGGAGGGGCGACGCCAGCATCCTGATTGAGCCAGAACGGTCGGGGCGTGGACGGCGCAACGCCAGCCACACGGCAGAGTCAGGAGGGGTCCATCGGTAGTGGCCAGCCTCCCGGCGAAGGCAGGAGGGGTCAATGTGGCCCAGTGCCTAGGTGCCGTATTGTGGGGGGCGGCGCCAACCTCCTGGTCGAGGCAGGACTTGGTCGGGGGTGGCCAGGGTACCCGATGGCGCCATGCTTGGGGGCGGCGCCAGCCTTTGGCCCGAGCCTGGGCCATCTGCCTGAGGCAGGGTGGCAGCAACCAATCAGGCCAGCTAGGAGGGGACGCCGTGACAAATAGTGGCAAAACATGACACAAATTCGAACCTAACAAAACATACAAAAATCGCATACATGCACGTCACTTCATCCAAACACAACAATGTACTATAGCAACATCATCAAGTTTAATTCTCAAAATTAAAATGTTTCCTGCTTGATGTTTCAATACTGTCGTTATTACATGTCTTAGGGAATTTAAGATTCTCCAACAACTCCAATAAAACTACTGGGTGCATCGAGGATATTTTTCCTTGCTCACGGCCTCTGGACCAGCCTCCTTGGCACGCTGTGCCCTAGCCAGCTTTCTCGCCCGCTCCTTCGCACGCTCTTACTTCTCCGCAAATTCCCTTGCCATCTCCCTGACGTCCCACTTCTCCTTCCTCTTCCTCTCCGTGATCTGTACTGCCGCAAGTCGGAGACGACGATCGAGGCGTTCCTCTTCCCATTCACGTTCCCTACGAAGCATCTCCACATCGCGGGGATCAATCTCCATGTCAATCCATTTCACAAAGTCACACAGAGGAGGTGGTATCTTCGCTACCTGCGCACTCCCCGATTTAAATGATTTTCATTACAAATTTCAGTGCAGTATCGCAACCTCGAAAGTATAACAAATTACCTCCACTGGCTTCGTCGCCTTTTCCTTCTTTCCCTTTGCCTTAGGCTCGGGCTTAGGCTTCTCCGGACTGTATGTATAATTGCGACACATCCAGTACCTCTGGTGGTATGTCTTGTGGTCATCACTTATTGCAAAATGACATTCGTCACCGCACTAACACATGGGACGGATAGCGTCCGGTGGTGGTAGCTGCCTAGGACAATAGCCAGTTTGATCCTTCCTTATCATTCTACAAAACCAAAATGATCTCCCGCCAAGTAAATTATTGTGACATTTTATCAACCACTATCTTATATATCAAATTTGTCATCTTTCATGAAAATTTATAGATTTATATTTAGCTACAATTAACTTCTAACATGACACCAAATTTGTCTATCCTCCATATAGCACATAGCTACAAAATTTGACCTACATCAACTTTTCCATCCATTCATTCAAGTCAACACTATACTCAACAAATCCCCAATTTAAATCTTCAAAATCAAAAATTTAGGCAAAATATGGGTTCTAGGGTTACCCTTCGATCTACAAATTTCATCGATTAAAACGAGAAAAAAGAGGGGGGAATGGAGGAGTATACCTTGCTCTTCGATTTCCACAAAAAATCCCACGAAAAATGGCCCCAAATTGAGTGGATTTGAGGAGGAAAGGTGAGAGGGGAGAGAGAGATCTCAGCTCTCTTGGGTTCGTCTAGTATGGTTGGGGCGATTGGGGAGGATGAGGTGGGGTGGGGCCCGCGAGGGGTTAAGTGCCCTCCCCCCGGACGAGCGCGCCAGCATCGCTAGCGCCGTACTTGGTGGGGGCGCGCCAGCAACCCTAGCGCCGCCCTACCACCACGTCGGCATGTGCTGGCACCGTGGCACCCCGACGGCGCCACCGGTATTGGCATCATGATGTTGGACGGCGGCGCCAATGTGTCTGGCGCACAAAAAAGACCATTCCTACAATAAGTTTTTCCAAGAGTCTATTTACGAAATAAGTTTTTTAAAAGGACCAAATTGTAAAAAATCCTGAATGGATCGATGGATCATGAGCTTACCGCTGCTCTTTCTAAGGAAAGGTGATCATGAGCTAGGCTATGCCAAAGTGCTCCAGGCATTGTTTGTACCCTAGCAGCTACACCTACAGCAGGAGTAGCTACAATACGCACAGCTCTCTATTAATGTTCGTACCATGCACAGCGCACCATACCATTGGCTCCTTCGAGTAAGCGAATATTGAGAGAGTATTTAACTTTTTATCACTTACATGTGACCTTTTGTAAGATCGAGATGTCGACTAGAGGGGGGGAGAATAGGCGATTTAAAAAACCTAAATGACACCTAATCAAAACTAACCTAAGTTGCTAGGCTTGGTGAGGCTCAAGTCTAACTAAGCAACTAAGTTATGTTTTGCAAACCTAATGTGATAGTGGCTCAATTTTATCTCATATGCGGTCTCAAGGTTGCTCACTCTATTGAACTCCTCTTGGCTCAAAGAGTTGAACAAAGCATTCATGGCTTGGGCATTGAGTTGGAGGTTGCGGTGATCAATCTCCGTCAAGGGCGTGTCGATGATAGCAAAGCCTACATCCACAATACTCCAAATATGGAAGCTCATAGCTTTGAGGTGAGTGGACATTATAATTTTCCAAGTGGAGTAGTTTGTGCCATTAAACATGGGAGCCTTCCCTACATGGTTCACCTCATTCGACATCTTCTCTCTAGGCGGTGAAGCCCAATCAAGAGAGACCAAGCTCTGATACCACTTGTAAGATCGAGATGTCGACTAGAGGGGGGTTAATAGGCGATTTAGAAAAACTAAATGACACCTAATCAAAACTAACCTAAGTTGCTAGGCTTGGTGAGGGTCAAGTCTAACTAAACAACTAAGTTATGTTTTGCAAACCTAGGGTGATAGTGGCTCAATTATATCTCTAGGAAAGTAAATCACACTCCTATGTCAAGGTTTAGCAATCCTAGGGTGATATGATCTCAAGTATGTCTCTAGGAATATAAATTGCACAAAAGTAAATGCGACAATCAAATGAGACAAGGAGACAAGAGATTTTTCACCGAGATTCGGAAACTTGTCGATTTCCTACTCCCCGTTGAGGCGAGCCCAACTCCACCGCTCAACCACGAAGCCACCGCACGCCCCCTTCGTCAAGGGGTGGGCAAGGCGGGAGCCAGCCCACGGAGAGGACTACCCAAGCCTCGATCACTCGGGGTAGTTCTTCCTTCACTCCGAAGGTGGTGAACTCCAAACCACTCACAAATCAGCACCGGGCCTCCTCCACAATCTTCTCGGAGAGGTCACCGGGCAACTCCTCCACAAACCGTCTAGGAGGCGGCAACCTCCAAGAGTAACAAGCAATGACGCGGCTCGGAGATGATCAAGTGCCACACTAGCTCTACAATGGAAGCAAATGCACTTGACTCTTGGCTAGAACAACCTTAATCACTACAATGGATGAACACTAAGCTCAAATGTGTGTGAGAGAGGTGCAAGGGGTGTATGCAATTGAATTGGGTGCCAAGAGAGTCCCCTTGCTGCTGGTGGGGGAGTATTTATACTCCCACCCACCAAAACTAGCCGTTGGGGACGAAATCCACCAACTCTGTGTACTGCCGGTCAGACCGCCATTGTGTGGCCGGTCAGACCGGACTACTTCGCAACGGCTGGAAAACTAGCCGTTGGACTGCATTAAATGTACTGGGACCACATGGCCGGTCAGACCGGAGGCCAAACTGCCGGTCAGACCGCCCACGACTCAGTCAGACCGCCATCGGCTTGGTCTGACCGAAAACGGCTCTGGCGGCTCTGGATCGGCCACCCCGAGCAACACCATCCCGGCCTCTAGGGGACCGGTCTGACCGCAAAAGTACCTTCGGTCAGACCGGCCTTATGTACTGGTCAGACCTCCCGCTTGGTGCCAGTCAGACCGGCCAGGGCACTCCGGTCAGACCGCCACTATATGGCCGGTCTGACCGCCCTTGGTCAGGCTGAGACAGTGAATACACAAGTGTGTGTGAAGAAATGTGAGCACAAGTCTAAATGCATAATGACCTAATGTGGCAATTAAAATCATCTCTTTGCTAGGTCATTACCCCTCTTAATAGTACGGCAAAGCTATAAATAAACTAGCACAATTTTGATCACCCAACGGCTCGATCAATTTAAAATGAAAACACTAGTTTACCGTCTTCTCTTCTTTTTGCTTTGCGCCGTCAATTTTAATCCATCGATAATCATCCATGCGCACACATGATGTGAATCTAACTTAAAATATATAGCTCAAAGACAACGGTTAGTCCACAATCAGTGCTTGTCATTAATTACCAAAATTAACAACGGGGGCCTAGATGCTTCACCTTTAACGATTTGTCTAGACTTATATGTTATAGGCATATGAGGACCCACATGTCAGATGTTATAGACATATGAGGACCCACATGTCATAGATTATGTAACATACCAAAAATTCAAATTTTGAATTGTGACCTCAGTTAAACAATTAAAATGTGTTTTTGAGTTAATGACCAAGATTTTTCTAAATATATAATCTAGGTAAGGTTCAAAACTAGCTAGTGGTCATGTATTGAGATGCAAGTGACTTGAAACTTTGTCCTTTTCAAACTAATTTGATAGGTAAAACATTTTTTTTGGAACACAAGAATGAATCCCTGTTAATTTGTATTTATATAAATAATAAAAGCATTATACTAATTACCACCGCCTTAAGTACCTTTAGTTCAACTCAAATATATACACACTAATACCTAGGGAACTTGTGAGTTTGAACATGGTGAAATGAAAGTAAAGCCTTACCTCATCATCTCTGGTCAATTACAAATCAACATATAATTTTATAATCATTTAAAATGTATATTTCTAATAGGAACATTTAAAGGAAGGTGAACACATCGAATATTTAAAAATAATTGGTGCAATATAAATCATGGGGAAATTCATGTAGATACTATTAAATATATATATCTCACTGGAATTTTGGTATAATTTAATAAGCACATTTGATACCCCAAATAATTGGGTCAAACCAGTCAAACTACGAATTAACCCTAAACCCTAATCGGCCAAATCGACACACTTCTCATATGCGTATTTTATCACATAAAAATGTATAGGGGATATAATTTATTCAAATACTAATATATTTATCATGAATTAATATAATTTTTACAGATTTTATTTAATAGGTTTTGACCTTCTAAAAATTCAAATCAATTTCAGCTGAACTGAATTTATCTATTTCACTGTGATTAAAATATAGATTATTTTTGAGTGAAACCAAAGAAAATGGAATCTAGGTATTTTTATCTACCTCCAGTAAAATCCACAATATTTTATCATGCACACAAAATAAATGGTGAAGGTATAAATAAGGGAGGGGGAAATAAATATGGAATATTGTTTGTAACTACTAGTACAGTTGTCTACCGAGAAATCTACCCACTTCTCTCAATTTGCCTGTGTTTGCATCAACCTTGGGCCCACCTGATAGTGACACAGCCTAGCTTCACCTCTGTGCACTCACTCCACCGCTTAAGTCACAGAGAGAGACAGAGAGTTGGAGGAAGCGGCGCCGGCGTGCTTGACGCGTGTTCATCGCGGTGGCAGCCGCCGAGCTCGCCATATTTTCTCCCGTGTGTCGTCTACTCCTCCATTTTGCCTCTGTGAAGACCCAGTCGAGAGAGAGAGCATCCAGTGCCCTAATTCCCCTCCATTCTCATCGTCGGCCGTGGAGACGACGACTGTCGCCACCGCGATTGCGCCTCGGTCGTCCCTCCTCTTCTTGTACCCTGTACTCTCCACACGACGCCGATTCAATCCCCTCTGACCTCATCTCGTGTCTTGCAGTCATCTCGTCGGAACGCCGCCGCGGTCCCAGAAGTTCCAGAGCGCCGCCGCCTTGGCATCATCGTCGTCCGGCCGACTTCGACCAAATCAGACCGAATCGCCGCGCCATCATCCTCATTTCGCTCCAAGGAAGCTGTCGACCAAAGGAATTGAACCCGGATGCAGTGAACTTGGAGATCAATCTCTTCTTCCCCAAATCCGGCCGCCGGCATCCATACTCAAATAATACTTCTACGGTGAGCACCAGAGCGATTCCTCTCTCGTGAAGCATCTCCAGGGCATCCTTGAGCTGTCCTTTCTCTCTTCCTAGTAGATCATCGACCAGAGCGGGCTCTCGCCGTGAAGCTGAAGGTTCCTACCGCCGCCGAAGCCATCTTCTTTATCACCGGCATCTTCCGAGCATCTCTGACCATCTCCAACGCTTCGTTGAGTCTCCTGGAGCTCTATCGATGCATATGCATGCAACCACTCACACGGATTGGAGCCGTAGCTCGACATGCACATGCATGCCGAGAACTGCCACCGCCTGCGCCGTCGTCACCCTCGATTCCGGTCACCGCAGCCACTGAGACAAACACCAATAGCTTCGCCAAGAGATCCTCTACCTTTTCTCTTTTGGTTGCCCACCGAGACCGGCCACCGTTCGCTGTTGCCGCCAGCGAGAAGTTCGCCGTGGAGCCGCTGCCCTGCCTCCTCAGCGCCGAGTCGCTGACCCATGGACCCCACCTAATTAGCGCTAAGGACTCGGCTTAGTAAGGGTTTAAATCTTGTGAGGATTCAATTGTAAAACTTCTTCATATGACAGATGGGACCAGGACCTAATTAGAAATAGTTAAAACCTTAGGGATTCTTAATGGAAATTGCTATTGCACGTGCTTAAGGAGCTCGGGTTAATTCCTGAGAACCTAGGGACCTTTCTGCAAAACAGCCAGAGGCTGACCTATGGACCCAAAGGAGTTATATTTTGAAAATATAAAAGGAAATGATTAAACCTTTATATTTTCAATTGAAAATCATCTCAAATTTGTGAAATTCATATAAAATCAAATATAACTCATTTTGAGCTGAAACCAACTCCAGTAGGTTCATAAAATTGTGATATTTAATATTGTAGAATAAAATCCTATGCTCACAGTATGATATTTATTTCTAAAATTACAAATAAGAAATAACTAACATAGAGCTTGTAGAATTTGTAAAAAATTCATTTTACTCCAATTGGAGTGAACCAAATTTCTGTAGAATCACAAAAGTATGAACTTTAATTTAAAAATATAATATTTCATACTTTCTGTAACAGAAATAGTACTAATAATTTATATTGTAAAATGACCACTACAAATGTAAGTTAATTTCCAAAATTTATAGGAAATTCATACTAGCTTTAATAATTATGAAACCAATTGTATTAATCTTAGAAAACAATCCCCTTCATTCCAGTAAGGTCAATTTAATCAAAATCATATATTAAAAATGATTCACATCTATACATTAGTAACTATTACTATATACCAATGCAAACTTAGTAAATTCATAACTCATAAATGAAAAGAGATAAAATAGGAATTCTTTCACCTAAATCCATCTTAGGTCAGGACCTATCCACTATCCACTGTGCACAAATCATGCATTTTAGAGCATTTTTGTATTTTTCGCATAATTTGATTTTTATGTGCATATCGTGTCATTTGTATGGATAATTCACATCAACGGTGAAAGAGTGACTTAGGTTATATTCACTTTGTTCCAGATCAAGGCAAGTTATACCTCCCCTTTCCTTTGATCACATTGAAACCCATGATTTGGGAGAAGAAATGTGTTGTTTGCGAAACTGCATATGTACTTGATCAAAAACGGTATTTGAAACTTAATAAATGGTAGCTATGACCTTATTGCTGCATAATCAACCTTGATATGTTGTTATCCTCTCATTTGTAACCATAGGATGGACTTGATTACTTTATAAATGCTCGCTGAGGAGTATATATGCTTTTATGTATGCCATTTGCTTAGCCATGCTTAGAATTAAGCAAAGTACTCACTCTTATGAATTTATAAATGAGATTTTGATTATTTGGTTAATGCTGGATTAAAAATAAAAGTGTTAAGTATTTGCGAACTAAAGTGTGAGTAGAATGATTTTAGACTTGGGCGACAAGTGGTGTGCATATGGTGGTAGTTGTACACCGATAGGGGGAGTGTTCGCCTGAGTTAAATAAGGACTGAACTTCGTGTCACTAACTTGAGTATATCGTACATCCACATGTGCTATTATGGGGTAGCCTTAGCTAATTAAGTTGCTTAAGGTCTAACCTTGCATATTGCTAGGCCGGAGTAGAATGAATTAGTCTGAGCGATGATTCATAGGAACTACCTATTTACCCTACTGAATATGGGGGTAGTTTAGGCGTCTAAGTCTGTCTAATTCAATGGTATAGTGCCTCGTGGGGGAACGGATGTGTTCGCTGCCACGGCGTTAGGTTTAAGGCGTGGGCCCGCCACCTAACGATTCTGGGTCATGCCCAGGATGGATTCACACTTGCATCGTTGATGCAAGGTTAGGCGTTAAGTAATGTAAAGGCTACGTTATGACCTCTAGACCACATTCAACATGAAGAGTGTGGTAGTGCTTTGCAAACACGAAACAAACTAGAGTGTTCATATCATGTGGGTAAAGCTGTACAAACTCTGCAGAGTTCTCTAAAACTAATCGATTAGCCGTGCTCACGGTCATGAGCGACTTGGTGAAGTGTCATGAGTATAGACTTTGATTTTGTTTTATGTTTTCAAATGATGCTTTATGAACTATGGATTTGAAATGGTAAGTTGGGTTGAGTTATGATGATTTTGTTATATTGATGACGAATGAGAAACTTGATGCTGGGTAGGCAAATAAGTGTAATATTATTATGATGAGATTATGACTTGTCGCCGGTATGGGTAACAAGAGTATGTTTATGATGTTGATTTATTAAATGTTATGATCTATCTATGTTAAAAAAATTTATTAATTGAATCATCAACTCCTTTGAAAAGAATTGTGAACCAAAACTTGCTTTACGCTAAAATGAGCTACATATATAGCCTCTCTTGATTATATGCCATGCATGTAGTATGTTAGGATTGTCTTGTGCTTGCCGATACATTAACTCGTTTAATGTACTGACTCTTGTTATACTGGAATATCCATTTTGCAGGTTGTGTGCTTAGCCTAATCTGAGTGATTCGGGAAATCGTTGTTTCTTCTAGGACCAGATCCAAAAGGGATTTCTTCCTCGTCGGCTGCTTGTGGTTTCGGGTAGCCAAACTTCTGTGGATCAGTAATTGCCTGGCCGTTTGGCCTAACTATTTAAATATAAATATAGAGTAAAATTTTTTGTGTTTACTCCTTATTATTCTGAATTTCATCGCTTAGATGAAAGTGTGGAACTAGAGCTTTTCCTGGGATCTAGTTCTACACCGGTAAGAGTTTTGAGCATTTGGGATGTCGTAGAGCTTTAGCGAATTTCGTCAAGTCTCCTGAGATGTGTAACACATCTGGTCGCCATCTTCGTGTGGTTTGACGGGCATGTCTTAGGCTGAAGTTGACTGGCGTTTCAGGTTTTATACTATGTATGTTATTTGACTTGATAGGGAAGCGATGAGGTTGGATGGTTATTGTTTTACTCGATTATTACTAGACCCCATCTAACTAAACAATTCACACTATCACTTCAGGTAACTTACATAATATTTAACCGGGGGTGCCCCACAGATTATGAGTGGTAAATTGTTAAATGCGACATAAAAGTGGCAAATAGTTAATTGTCCTTATATATGTTGTACTATTAAAGTTTAATACTATTTCTCTCTATCCTAAAAAATAATTATTTTTTATTACCAAACTCAAGAAATAACTATATTTTGAAATGAAAAGAGTAGTAAACAATACAGAGTATTGAAATAGCTTGCCTTCGTCGGTGCCGGGTACAAAAGCGTTTGGTCTTAGCTTGCTAGCTAGTACTACTCCGTCTCAAAAAATAAATCCTAACTATAACGTTTCCAAGTTTTAGGATAAAATAAATCCTAACTATAACGTTTTCAAGTTTTAGGATTGGATTTTTTATGGACGAAAGGGGTACATCATTATATGTACTACAAATTTATAATCGAATATATATATAGATATGGAAGACAAGTATTAAACAGAGTTTATTATATTGGGAGGGTTAACAACTAAGATAAACCAAATAATTTAACGTCTCATTCAAAGCTGACAAAAAACAATTTTATCTGCAATTATAAGGGCTCATTTAAAACATAAGATTGAGAAAATAGAGAAATAAGAAAACATAAGATTTTGACATGAATGCAAGGGTAAAAAAAAATTACAAAACACAGAAATAGTCATTTGATTAGGCCGCAGGAATCGGACGAAAAAGATAGACAAAGAAAATGTTCCTTCAAAATTGCTATAGGATTATCTATTTTATAGGAATTTTAAAGTGACAGGATTCAATCTTTTTGTTTCAAACACCTTTGTACGATTTTTTTCTATAGCATTGAAATCCTCCAAATTTCAAAATACTTTCCTACAAATCAAGGGGAGGCTAAACGTTGAAGTAAATCTAGCTCAAATATGCTGGCTGTTGTGCTAGTTCAAAATACAAATATATACATCCACATGCTCACAACAGACAATGATATTTCATATCGTTACTCTGCGAGTACTTTTCGCTCATATATTGAGTCTGAGCGGTCTAACAAAGAGAGTTTATCTCTGTCTCTCTCTCTCTCCCTTTTTCTCATTCATCCACAGCAAAAAAAATAAGTAGTAGGCGTCTCTTTAATTGTATTGGGTTGTAAATCGCTAGTGTTTGGGTGGAGTTTCCTCAACAGATAGAGTCACATCTTAATGAATGATAGCCTCGGTTGTCCATATTTTCTAATAAAACAAAACGATTTATCTATCTATCTATTATATACTAAATATCTATTAAACTTTCTACAAACACTCATAAACCACCGTCATATGACATTCCTACAAACTGTCTTAAGCCATCATATGACATTCTAATAAATTAGATAAATTTCTAAAATTCTGATAAAAATAATGCATCTAACCGTCAGTTTTATTTTAATCCGATGGACTCTTTATTTTAAACCATTAGATAAAAAACCCACATCCATCTCCATCTCAACTCGGAACGTTTGTAGACGGCACGGCATTGATGTCCGGCCCTCCTCCCTCATGCACGGTCTGCTCTCCTCCCCTATGACCTCTCCTATTTAATTTCATAATATATTAATCAGTTAAAAAGTATAATTTGTCACAAAATAAAAATCAAATAACAATATATATAACATCTAAATTATACATCTAATTTTTTATCTGCGTATGACATTAGATTATTTTATGACTAAATTTGCAGTTAAATACCCATATTCACTGTATTTTAACTTTTATTGTTACTCACTACTGCAAAAAGGACATACAGATCGGTACTCTATGTGCCGAAAATGCTAAAACCGACACCTATAGTATTTTTCCCACCCAAAACACGTATGCACGGGACACCATCGGCTAGAACCAGCACCTTTATGGAGAGATAGGTGTCGGTTCTAAATAAAAACCAACACTGTCGGTTTTTTACAAGAACCGACACCTATAATATATTATAGGTCCTAGTTTTTTAAGAACTGACACCTATATTTATATAATAGATGCTGGTTTTTTAAAAAAGACACCTATTAAGAAAACCAGCCGGCGTGGACTGAGCCGAACATTTTTCCACCGCTCTCTCCCTTTTTATTACCCCTCTATCTCTCCCTTATCCTCTTGTTCTCTCCGCCTCCTCCCCTCTCTTAGCTCTCTCTCTCACTCCTTCTCTCTCCACCGTACCACCAGGCGGCGGCGGCCTAGCTGGGGGGAGGGAGGGAGGCGGCGACTACGCCCTCCCCTCCGCTCCATCCGGCAGGAGGGGAGGTGGTGGTGGCCCGGTGGCTGCGGCGGAGCCCTACCCTCCACCAGATCTGGCGGAAGGGGAGGTAGCGGTGGCGACGACGCCTTCCCTTTTGTTCCATCCGGTGGGAGGGGAGTCTTGCCCCTTCTCTCCATTGGGCGACAGCGGCTTCCGGCGACGGTGGTGGTGGAGAAGGCTGTGGTGCCCTCCTCCTCTCTATCCGATGACGGCGGCGGTGGTGGAGAAGCACGGAGGGTGAGGAGACGGTTCTTGATGTGTTCTTTAATGGTGTTCTTGATGTGTTATTGATGAGTGATGAATGATTTTCTTGATGTGTTCTTGATGAATAATGAATGATGTTCTTCATGTGTTCTTGATGTGCTCGGGTTGGCTTGGTTCGAGCCGAGCCGACATTTTTTTTGGCTCGTTCATCCTTACAGGTGTTGGCTAAAAGCGACACCTATAAATTATTATTGGTGCCGGTTTTACAACCGGCACTCATCGGTGTTGCCTGCTAAGTGCCGGTTGGGAAATTCGGCACCTATGACTGTAATGACCTTTTTTGTAGTAGCGACTTTTGGTTTTTTATTCTAACTTTTGCCTGCCATTCAAACAATTATAAAATACTATGATAAAAATATTCTATCAAAAAATAAAACATCTAACCATCAGTTCTCATGTAATTTGGTGGACCATCTTTAAAAAAAAGAAGAAAAAACATCCTAACTATGCATCTTAAAATAGAAAAAGAATCCAATATAACTATAACCAAATGATCTATCTTTAACAAAACAAAATTCCCCCTTCTTCCCTTCTAGCCCCACAAGTACGCACGCACCCAGTTAAAAAAAAGTGCACATGAATTTTGTTAGCATGGCGCATCACAGGTCTTGATGTGACCATGGCTGCTATTAATATAAGTATTGCTCACATTATAGCTCAACTGATACACATCAAGATCAAGTAACACAAGTTCTAGAATCCAATTTGGTCAGCTGCAACAGTGTTAACTTCAAACGACTGCCAAATATGCATACAAGCTTTTTTTTGGCATGTGAGTACTTGATGGAAAGCTCTCAAAGTTCTCTTTCCAACGAATCTAGCCTCATCTCCAAGTTCCATCTTAGTCGGCCGCAATCACAGAATCAAGGTGTTGCATTACCTAAAATGGGCCTATGGGCTTGTAACTTTATCTGGAACACCGACCCAATTGAGACCCATATGGGGCGCGCCCCATCTTGGTAGAGCACGACCCTAGGGACCCCTTGGTCATCCTCCCACCTCCTTAAATAGCTAGATACACCTTAAGTGTTTCTCAGGTTTTGTTTAGATTAAAGTTTAGCATTGCTACTTTCCCTGGTAAAGCCGTGGTAGGTTAGATCATCATTTTCTCATTACGAAACCCCAACTTATCAGATTGCAGGAATAACGTTGATCTGCACCCACAGAAAGATGTATCAATCGCTAAGATGTAACATAACAAGGTCTCGTATGGTTGTAGTCGGGTCATCAACGTTTCTTCCAAATCGTAGTTACCATCAATTCACCGAAAGATCGAGCCAATCAGAGCCGTGAGCGTATTAAGTGAAGCTCAGGGTTTATTAAGTGGTATCAGGGCTTTTGTTATTTGGTGAGCTTTTCACTATATATAACCGGAAAATAGCCATATAAAAAAAGAATTGCATCCTTTACCCAGCCATATTTGTGCCATTGCATTTTTTTTCAGTTTTAGCTTTGTTGAGTTTTCCACTGCAACATCGTGTCGTGTTGCTGGTCTTAGAATCTAGTCCTTTTAGGGTTTCAAGTTCTTGTCATGTCTAGCACCATCGTTGTTGTTGTCGCCACTGTGTCTGTTGTCGTCGGTGTCAGAGTCAAGGATAAAGCATACCTCTTATAAACAGGTTAAGGATATACATGATAGTATACAACAAGGTATCTTTTAATCAAAGAAATATGTTGAAAGAGAAGGAAATTATCTTCCTGGAATAGAAGGTGTTAGAGTCCTAGTCGGGGAAGATAAGGTTTTCTTGAGCCGTATTCCGTTCTGTTTCTTCGAGTTTTACTTGGAGGAGGAGGTGATCTCTGCTATATAAACAAGGCCCCCATGGTCGAGGAGGAGCAATCAGTTACAAATCAAACCAAAACCTACGCCCAGAAGCAATCTAGAGGAAGTATTTGCCATATTCGCCAAATAGATCTCGTCGGGCCGTTCTCAGCAGCTTCTAGTCGATGCAATTAGTCAGTAATCCATCGACAATGGCGCGCTAGGCAGGGGGCTTGGTGCTTCAAGGATACGACGAGATGAGTTCAATAACATGATCAGACGACGAGGGCTTCTCCAACCAAGGAGATCTAACCCAGTCAACCTTCGCCATGGTCCAAGTCGGCTCCATTGTCTTCCCAATTTTCACCGCCATCCCGATCTCACCCCTCTTAGTAGATGTCGAGAGCGAGGCCATGACAACGGCACGGGCCAATACGTCCACTTCACCGACCGCCTCTCCAATTCGACCTAAGAACGAGGCGCTGAAACCCCAATTTGTCGACGGAAGCCCTAAGGCAGCCAAGTCGTTGACAAGGAAATCTGCCGACAAGGATTGTGCATGGTGTCCAATCCACGAGACTTCTAGTCATCCGCTAGTTGGATGACATGACATTATCCAGGCAAAAGATGAACTCGACGCCTGCGAAGAGCGAGGGATTCAGCGTACTTCACCGTACAAGGCGTGGTGTCCAATCCACAAAACCAAGAGTCACCCTCTGACAAGCTGCAAGATGTTTTTAAAGCTGCAAGAAGTTGTCCAATCCATGCTCGTAGAGATCGATCTCATGCAATGTCCATGGACGACAACCCTTTAGATCGTATGGTGGGATTCATCGAAATCAATCCCGACAAACCATATGTCCTTCATGGCCTGGACGACTTGGAATCCTTTGATATAAGTTCTCCGCGCGATGTGAACGTGGTCGACATCGAGATCGAAGATAGGGTTGTGAATGAACAGACACCACAGGGTTCCACAGAGGAAGGCGAGTTCGTTCGATCTCGAGACATCGTGATTCCCCCTCAGGTCGATGAGGTCACCGAGAACGTTGGCACTCTCGAGTCCCCTTGGAACGATGAACCTCACATCCCTGAGAATGCCTTGCCACCATGACAGGTTCAATAGGCGTCTCCCACACAAGATGCTCGCGATCTCCGCGAACAACTAAACGGCCGAAGGCAACATCAACAGGATTAGCGTGATGACAGACGCCGACAACCCCAAGATCATCAACAAAGGGGCAGTCGTCGGGACAGAAGATCATCAACCCTGGAACGTAACATAACCCACGGTCACCAAGATGCTTCAGTATGCCGAGGTGATAGTAAACGCAACGAGGACGATGACTCCCGATCTCTGAACCCAAGACATGTCTGAGGTCATGACCGTCGACATCGTGATCGCATGCCCGACCACAGTGATCTCTCGCCATCTTCTTCTTCGTCTAGGGCATTTCACGCGATCGCCGTGGTCGCCAGCCACCCTTTCTAACTGGAGGCAGATGTAGGGCCTTTAAGCCTTCCCGTCGAGAAGTAAATTGGCCCCCGAAATTCTATCCCATGGTAGTAGAGAAGTACAACGGGAGCACAGATCCAAAGAAGTTCTTACACGTCTACTCTACGGTTCTATATGCCGTCAGTGCAGATGATGACGCATTAGCAAATTATTTACCCACGGCATTGAAGGGATCTGCTCGGTCATGACTTGTTCATCTTCCTCGAAACTCGATATCTTTCTGGGCGGATCTTTGGAAGCAGTTCATCGCAAATTTCCAAGGCACCTACAAGAGGCATGAGGTCGAGGATGATCTTCACACCCTTATATAGAAGCCTAGCAAAACCCTCAGAGACTTTATTCCACGCCTTAACGAGTGTCAGAACACAATCCCCAATATCACCGATGCATCTGTGATACGAGTATTCAAATCCAGTGTCCGAGACCGCTACACGATTCCTGGCGACAAGGCGGGTGTCATCTGCCATGAAGCTGTTCGAGATCATTGATAGGTGCACCCATGCAGATGAAGCTATCCGAAGAAACGGTGGAAAGGAGAAGGTGGTGGAAGAGAAGCAACTGGCTAAAAAGACAACCTTGAACCAAGTTGCAAATCCAGTCGTAAGAAGGGTGGAATGCGAAAGGCACAATCGGAGGTCCTTGTCGCAGAACAAGATAAGCAAGCTCCCCAATGACCTCTTCCACAAGATGATGGCCCAGTACAACAGTGGTGTCCAGTATACAAGACCAGGGCTCATACGTTCGAGGACTGCAGCGTGTTCCAAAAGGCTATGGCTAGGAAGATCGCCCAAGACAAGGGAAAACAGATTCACGTGGTAAAGAAGGATGACTGTAATCCTCCGACCGACGACGAACCAGAGTTCCCAGACTTCATCGACTTCGGCCAATACGTGGCCCACATCTTCGGCAGTTCAACTTCGTATTCTTGAAAGAAGGAATACAAGAAGGTAGAACACGAAGTGTGCTCCACGACTCAGGGGACGGTGTCTAAAATGAAGTGGTTAGATCAGAAGATCAAGTTCTCCAACGCCGACCACCCAACCCTGATGACAGCCCTCGGATGATATCCGATAGTGGTTGAATCTACTATTCGGAACGTCAAAGTCGCCTGAGTCCTCGTCGACAGCGGCAGCTCCGTCAATCTCCTCTTCGCCCTTCCACGGCATTACCCAAGAGGTATCGAAGCAAACCTGGACAAGATCAAGGCCATCAAGAACATGAAGTCAGTGACAAGGATCAAAGAAGTCCAGAAGCTCACATGATGTATGGCAGCTCTAAGTCAATTCTTGGCAAGGATGGGATAGCGAGGACAACCTTTCTTCACCCTTTTGAAGAAACATGAGAAGTTTGAGTGAACAACTGAGGCCGAGGAGGCGTTCTCCACACTCAAGCATTACCTCGCCAATCCACCTGTCCTCGTCACCCCACAACCACAGGAGGAGCTCTTCCTCTACATCGCCACAACACCATACACTGTAAGCATCGTCATTGTTGTCGAGCACGAGAAGAATCAGCGCCCAGTTTACTATGTCAATGAAGTACTGCACGATGCCAAGACCAGATATCCTTATATCCCAAAGGTGCTCTACGCTGTGGTCATGACAACCCGAAAGCTGCGCCAATACTTTCAGGCCCACAAGGTCATGGTTGTCTCCTCATACCCCTTTAGCGAGGTTGTCAGAAACAAGAAAGTCACAGGACGCATTGCCAAATAGGTCATTGTGCTTAGCCAATTCGATGTCCACTTCGTTCCACGAACAATCATCAAGTCTCAAGTACTCGCAGACTTCGTCGCCGACTGGATCATCCCCGAGGACGGTAAAGCCGACCGAACGAACAACAAACAATGGACAATGGCCTTCAATGGAGCCTTCAATAGCCAAGGAGCAGGCGCTGGATTTGTTCTAACTTCGCTAACTGGTGATCAGTTCTGACATGTCGTGTAGCTAAACTTCCGTGCAACCAATAACACTACCGAGTATGAAGGACTTCTTACCGGACTAAGAGTCGTTGTATCACTCGGGGTCAAGCGACTAATTGAGAAAGGGGACTCAGAAATAGTCGCTAACCAAGTGCATAAGGACTACAAGTGCTCTAACTCTGAGTTGTTCAAGTATCTCGCCGAAGTTAGAAAGCTAGAAAGAAGGTTCGATAGGTTCGAGGTACGCCATGTCTACCATAAAGGCAATATTGATGTCGACAACCTTGCCTACCGAGTTCCAGAAGAGAACCAATTGAACCAGGTACGTTTCTTGAAGTGCTAACCAATCCTTCAGTCAAGAGCTCACTAGACAACGACATCGATAGCACCACCGATGTTGGCTCGAGGGCTACTACTTAGAAGGACAAGATCGTCACAAACATCGAGACAACTACGGATTGGCACATGCAGCTGATCGAATTCCTCAACATCGACAAGCTGCTAGACGACGATAGGGAAGCAGAGAAGCTCCCTCGACAAGCCAAGACATATTGTATGATTGGGGACAATCTATACAAGAAAGCCGCCAATAGAATACTACTGAAGTGCGTCGTGTCCAACGACGGCAAAGAGCTACTGCTCGACATCCACGATGGAACCCGCGGATCACATGTTGTAGCAAGAACGTTGGTCGGCAAGACTTTCAGACAAGGTTTCTACTGGCCATCGGCTCTTCAAGATGCCTCCGACATGGTACAACGATGCGAAGCCTATCACTTTCATAGCAAGCACATCAAGTTACTAGCTGAAGCCCTCCAAACTATCCCTTTGTCTTGGCCGTTTTCGTGCTGGCGCTAGATATCCTCGGACCTTTTCGAAGAGGACATGCGGCTACAAATTCTTGTTCGTGGCTATAGATAAATTCACAAAGTGGATTGAAGCGGAGTCAACAAGAGAAATCAGAGCCAAAAACGCAATCAAGTTCATCAAAGGGATATTTTGTCGATATGGGCTTCCAAACCGAATATTGATAGACAACGGCTCACATTTCACGATCACTGCCTTCCCAGACTACTGCTCGGAATATAGGGTCAAGATTTGTTTTGCATCAGTGTCTCATCCTCAGAGCAACGGACAAGTCGAGTAGGCAAATGGGAACATTCTCCAAGGGATCAAAACACGCGTATACGATAGGCTTTTAGCCTATGAAATCACGATGGGTTGGGGAGCTCCCTTCTGTTCTATGGGTCATCCATACCACGCTGACAACACTAACCAAAGAGACACCGTTCTTTCTCGTGTACGGATCTGAAGCCTTGCTCCCTACTGAGCTACGCTATCGATCGACACGAGTTCGGGAGTACTCAGATGAGGACTTGGACAACAGGCAAGCAGACGACATCAACCTATTGGAAGAACACCGAGAATGAGTTGCCATTCGAGTAGCCGGATATCAACAGGCCCTACGTCGCTATGACGAGAAGCGCATTAGGGCTCGTACACTTGATATCAGCGATTACATTCTCTGACGGGTACAGAATCAGGCAAGGCGCATTAAGCTCTCACCAAAGTGGGAGGGACCATACATGGTGTTACAAGTGTTATGACCAGGTGCGTACAAAATCGCCACCACCAAAGGCCACGAGTTATCCAATTATTGGAACATTGATCAACTACGAAATTCTATGTATAAGCCTAGAGGTTAACATGTATGTTGATTTGTATCAGTTTTTATATGTATATACATCTTTTGTCTTATTGGTTGCAATGTATTTGGGAATTGGTTTTCCCAACATCACGGCTAGGGGCTGGGAATTCGTTGCTTCAATTCGGTCAAATATAAAAATTTAAGCTACTTTTATCGAAATATGCTTTATATAAAACTAGCTGGGGGCTAGGAGTACTCTCTTATCGTCATATGCTCTAATAGCTTACAAAAAATGATCAAGTTTCAATTTCTACTAATGTCTTGTCTAGATTACTTTACAGGGTGATACGGTGACTAAATCTACCAAGAAGGCCATTGCCAGTTCATCGTGGAGAAGATATCTACAGCCAGAGGAGCGAGAGATTGCACAAGTTAGTTGATCTTGATGGTTGTCCTTCGAGAACACATAAATCCCTCCCGAAGGAAGCTCAGGTAAAGCTAGGGGATGAGATTCGTGGATACATGCTAGTACGTGTCCTTCGGCATAATGGTTGGCTCGACGACATTCCTGCTTTAGACTATCATCGATTTGCTGATTAGTGTCGAGAAGCACGCTGCATGTGCCCCATATCCACCCCAAGTACCCAGAGACCGACTTCTCGAAAGGAGGACGAGCCACGTGCAACTCTTTGCATAACCACTGTAGAATGGAGCAACAGTTCTCAAGGTGTGCC
Organism: Oryza officinalis; assembly: GCA_008326285.1. Lineage (NCBI taxonomy): Eukaryota > Viridiplantae > Streptophyta > Magnoliopsida > Poales > Poaceae > Oryza > Oryza officinalis. The sequence goes on from BDMV01000002.1 coordinate 22,838,707, forward strand.
GAGATCCATATCTCCTTGCCCATCAGAAGCTCTGTGCCCTGATCTTTCCTAATGTTGTCGGCAGCCCTCTCTAGTCCTTCCTTCTCGTACATAGTTTTCCAGTACTCTGCACGCCCTTCCATCTCTGCTAGAGAACGTCCAAGGTCTAGAAACATGACATCGTTAGCAAATCTTTGGTCTGAGTACAAAGATAGTATGCTACAATGTTACAATTTTTTTACTATGGCATTGTTCGCACAGCAATGTCACTTGGTCCTCTTGGGAGGGCAAGGCGTTGTCGGAAGTGATGGCAACCACGGCACGTTCTCCATCACTTGGCGTCGAGGAGCCTTGGGGTGTACTGGGTTCTACAACTATATGTGATGGGTGTCCGCCCTATTGGACGTCCTCGTTCATGACTTCAAGAAATCTTCAATATAGAGACATCGAGCATACGAAAATTTAGAATTGGATATTCCAAAAAAGGAAATGTTTTCTACACATCAAGCCCAATATTTGTCTGCATCTATTACAATAAAGGGTGATATCAAAAAAGTTTACTCTTCAAAAAAGGGGATGATCGAATCCCCAAGTTCCTCCACCTTCCACATGATGTCGTCGCGGCGCTCATCGACTTCCCCCTTGGTCATCGCATCTTCCAGGTTGATCTTAGGGTGGGTGAGCCTGAGGCACATGAGGACATGACACACCCCAGACTTAAGCCTGGTGCGCACCTTATTTGCTACCTGCTCAGTGTGGTCATTGGTGGTGGTCTCCAGCACTGTAATGAGGGTTCCAAGGGACCTTATCATAGTCGTCTCGTCGGGAAAGGCTGGGTGCTCAACATGCTTCCCCAACCCTTTGGCCACCACATCAAGACACCCATAGTTCTCGTGCAGGGCTTAACAGAGGAAGGACAAGTTGTCCCTTGTCTCCGAGAGCTCATGCTCGAGACCCTAGTGTTGGCGGTCATTCCCCGCCATCACCTCCCGCATTTTTGTGTTGTCAGCCTATGCTTCTCTGAGCTGGGCTTCCAACACTGCGACGCGATCATCGGCAGTTGACGCAGCTTTCCCAAGCCATCCGATCTCGGCAAGGAGATCTCGGTCGCTTGTCTCAATTAGCTGACAAGCATGCAAAAGCTTGTCAGCTGACAAGCCCCGAGATAGTAAGGGCGCCAGCTAAGGGGGGATGCGGGGGAAGAACGGCAGTCGAGAGGGGCGATTTAGTGCTTGCCTCTTCTCGGGCACCGGTGCTCTAGTCTAAGTTCGAAGGGGAGGGACTGCAATCAAAGGAGCCTCAATACTACAAAGGATGGAGAAAGATGGATCTTGGTAGGACAGGATTTCACTTACTCGGTTTTCTGCTTCTTCAACAGCAATGCCTTCTTTGTGGGGGTTGGCTTTGCACTAAAGGTAGTCCGCGGAAAAGAAAGGATGAGGATAGAAATGACTACCATAATCGTATGGTGAACGTGAGTTTAGGGTCTCACCTCGGTGCCACCAGTCCGCACCAACTTCCTCGTCCCTTAGGTCTTCGGCAGAGTAGGCTAGCGTTTCCTCTATGTTCCACTACCTCCAGGGGCGAGGGCCATGACTACTTGTTCGAAAACCGCATGCTCCTTTAGGGAAGCAGACACCTGGTGATCGACGAGCACCCCGATTACGTCCGTTAAGGGCAATGCCTAATAGAATCAATATTACTACTCCTATGGGCATTGAAATGAATGACATGGAGTAGTGTTCGGAAATACTTACGTTCACGATGACGTCCCGATCTATCGATGCAAGGTCACAAACCAGAGTAGGGATGTCGGCAGCGGACGACGGTGGCTCAACTACCACCTTGCTAACGTGCTCGGCCATGATGTCCTCAAGGAGCTTTGTGATTGATATAAAAATGACAAGGTTATCAATTAAAAGACAACTATGCTTCACTATATCAACGATAGTAGAACAAGAGGCTAGATCTGACGACGGACAAAGTCTTGGATGACTTCATATCCGGTCAGACCACGTCCTCGGAGATCAGGGATTTTTTCTACGAAACTCACCAAGGTGGGGGTCATCGAAGGTTTGGAAGTCCATGTGTCTATGTGTGTGGGTTTTTGGTTAGGGGTTTCAAGGATAGGAGATCGGTCCTTGATATGGAGGTAAAACTAGCTTTTTCGCCAATCTTTTCTATAGAATGAGCGGTTAAAAGGAATGTATTCGTCCTTCATAACATCCCAAAGACGAAGGCCATAGCATCCCGAGATTTTGGACGCTTCCATCCATCTTACCTCGTAAAAGTATCTAAACAAATCTATAAAAGGTTATACCCCAAGGTACGCCTCGCATAGATGGGTACAGATACTCAAGAAGACAATGGAGTTCGGGTTAAGATGAAGGAGATGGATTCCATAGAAATCAAGAAGCAAGGACAACAATTCAGAAGGACGAACGAGAAAACCACATTGGATAAAAGAGGCAAGAGTTATTATTTGGCCTAAATTTATCAAGGGATCAATACCTCCTTCCAAACATGCCACCACTTTGGCACTCGTCAAAGCACCATCTAGTTGCATCTCCTTCATCTCAGCATGGCTGACGTTAGACTTAGGGAGATCCATTGAGAAACATCGAAAAGGGTTGAGGGAAGCTGTGGTATAGGGTCTTTTGCAACACGAGGCGGCGAAGGTTAGAGGCACAGGGGAAAAGTTTGGTGTTTTTTTCTTTGGCAAAAGGAACCCAAATTGATCCCAGAAGTACAATTTATAGGTCCCATCTGATGGTTCGAATTTAGAAGAAGATGGACAAATCATCGCCGGAATTTTAGCCAATTTGTTTATAACCGTTAGGATTTTCTGACTTCAATCCAAATGATTGCCTATGTCGAGTCTTTGGATTTGGGTCAACCATGTCCCCTGCTCTATACCTTCTCAGCGTCCGAGAATGGTTTGATGAGTTTGACAACGGTTGTTCTCAGAAAAGCAATTGAAGGATATCGGTAAAATCATTTGCATTGAAGTCAGGGGCTACTGTCAGAGTCAAGGATAAGACATACCTCCTATACACTGGTTAATGAAATAAGGTAGAACCATATACCCGATAGTATACGGCAAGGTATCTTTTAACCAAAAAAAATACGTTTGAAAGAAAAGAAAATTATATTCCCGGAATAGAAGATGTCAAAGTCCTAGTCGGGGAAGATAAGATTTCCTGAGTCATTTCGTTCTGTTTCTATGAGTTTTACTTGGAGGAGGAGGAGGAGATATCTGCTATATAGACAAGGCCCCCATGGTTGAGGAGGGGCAATCAGTTACAAACCAAACCAAAACCTACGCCCAGAAGAATTTTGGAGGAAGTCTTCACCATACTCACCGAATAGATCTCATCGGGCCATTCTCGGTAGCTTCTAGTCGACGAAATCAGTCAGCTGTTCTATTCCATATAAACTGGAGTAGGGTTATTTCTCATCTTGAGGGCCTGAACCAGTATAAATCTCTATTTTTTTTGTTTGTTTGATCGACTCTCGTGAATACCCTGGTTCCAACGATCCCCATACTCTACAAATACCTTGGTCAGCGTACAATCATTGATAGTCAGGTCCTTCGAAAATGGAATCGTCTCGCTGCCAAAGTTTTGTTTTTTATTTTTTAGAAGTTTTTGTCGGTCAGTTTTGAAGTTGCATCTAGGGTCTCTGTTATGTGGTTTTGCCTTGCATGTGTGTGCGAGGAAGAAAAAGAGAGTATAACAGATTGGTTTTCGGTGAAAGTTTTGTAGATTTGTTTCCTACGGAGTGTACTCTTGTAGACTGGTTTTCTATGAGAAGAAAAGGAATCGGCTTCCTTCTTTCGAAGTTTTCACCCAGTCCACCATTTTGCCTGGGCTGCTGGCCGAGACAAGAAGAGTCTGAGACCATCCAGCCACATTCTCCTCTCGGTATTAGTTAGTACAGTGACTTCTCATTCACTTTGGTAAAAAAATTTGGAGTGTTGGATTCAAGATCTGTTTACAAAAATGGAACCTATGAGACGAGAGCATTTCATTTTTGTAGGGTTTTGACTTTTACATTTAAGTCCCTATAATTTTATATTGAGGTCCTTAAGTTAGTCTTGCTAAAAAAATTCAAAAAAAAGAAAAAAGGCAAAAAGGTGCTTACAAAAAGAAAAGAAAAGCCACACAAAAAAAAGAAAAAGAAGAGAGAAACAAAAGAGAAAATCAGTTGTTATTTTTGAGATTGTTTTCATATATCAGAGTAGTGCTTGAGTTGTTTCTAGTGTTATCTTGTGGTGTTGTGTCTAGGTTCGCGTCTCTAGTGCGTTCTAGCATAGGACCAACACAGTACTGACTTTGAACGATTATTCAACTTTGCATTCTCTGATTTGAGCATTTGCTATTCTTTTGCTACATATTTAAGCCTACCCAAAGCTCCACAGATTTAACTACAATGGTACGAAAAGTGTTTATCGAGGCATCGATACATCCAACCTGCATTGGGTCAAAGTTGAGTCGGTGTGGTCATCATTCTGCTTGCTTTGGTAAGATCTTGTAAAAGCATGAGTGTGTGTGAAATTTGAACCTACACTACCTAGTAGTTGATTGGAGCGTGCATATTCTTGTGTATGTTTCATATTTGCTACTAACCATGGCAGGGTTACGTAAGGAGATACAAGACAGTCATGCTCAACATCAATTTCTTTACCTTCGAAGAGATATGCCTTCTTCTCCACGTGATGCATATGAGATACCTAACAATAATTTTTCACAAGTCAAATCTAAGTTCTTATTCTATGATGGTAAGTATGATTATGTTGCTTATATTGATTGAGAGCTAGTAGTAGATAATGAATTTGATAAATATGAAATTTTTGATGCTCAAATGGTTAAGGCTGCTAGTAATAAGTTGACCTCTTCTACATTCTTTTGATGGAGTCATGTTAGTAACAAACCTGAAACTTGAGATGAGTGCAAAACTATGATGAAAAAGCGTTTTGTGAGTTTTATTTACAAATGTACTCTTCTTGATAAATTAGAACATCTGAAACAAGGTGAAAGAACTGTTAGGGAGTACATCATGAATTTACTGTTTGAATCATCTACATTGGTCTAAAAGAATGTAATGAAAATACAATCGTAGATTTCTCAAGGGGCTTAATTCTGAATTTCAGGTTATGCTTGCTAAAGTAACATATAATCATGTTGTACACTTATTGATGCGTGCTCGTAGCATTGAGAGTCATATCTTACAAGATTTCATATCAAATGCGAGAAAGGATGAACAATGTGATTTATCTCCTGTTTTTAAATCTCCTATATCCTTATGCAATGATGATGTGCAAACATGGGTGAAGCAATCCTTTGTGTCTCATGTTACTAACATTTTACAGGAAGTTCAGCACATTCAACTAAAGGAGGAGAATGATGTACTTGAGAAGAAAGAAAACAAGCATGAAGCACCTGTGATGTCTGAAAAAAGTTTGCAAGGTACTTTAAATGGTGCTAAGATAAATGAAGGTGAGTATTCTCAAGCTGAGCTACACATGTCCACTTTTTATGCTATAGTGGAGCAACCATTAGTGGAATCAATTGTTGAGATTCTTTGTCACAAGTTGATTTAATTGTTGTTCCTTGTGATAAAGAACAATTGTGTGATAATGCTTCACTTATATCCATGCCGCAACTAATGAATGAATATGCTATTCCTGTTGTTAATTCTTTCTGCGTTGATTTTAAGCATGTTGTTCACTTTGCTAATTAAGTTGATGCAGGGTCAAGGAGGCCGACTAGAGGAGGGCGAATAGGCGGTTTTAAAATTTTTGGCTAAAACAAGTTATATATGCGGAAGCGTAAATCAAAATGATTTTCTACAATTCAAAGTCTAAAAGAACTAGCCTCAACTAAGTGCACGAAGAAGCTAGCCTATATTGAGGTTTGCAAGCCTAGGATGATAATAGTACAAATAATTTCTAGTATGTAAACTTGCTTAAAGAAAATTGGCACAAATATATTTTGCACAAAATAAAGGAGACAAGAGACAAAGGATTTTTCCACTCGATGTTCGGAAGCTTGCCGGCTTCCTACGTCACTGTTGAGGTGAGCCCAACTTTACCGCTCAAACCACCAAGCTTCCGAACTTCCTCATCAACAGATGGGCAAGGCGAGAGTCGGTTCCAAAGTGGTCTCCCAAGCCTCTATCATTATGGTTGTTCTTTCTTCACTCCAGAGATAGCAAACACTGAGCCACTCACAATCAACACCGGGCCTCCTCCACAATCTTCTCGGAAAGGTCACCAGGCAACTCCTCCAAGCCGTCTAGGAGGCAGCAACCTCCAAGAGTAACAAGTCTAGGATGCTTGCCGAGGATGATCAAGTGCCACACTAGCTCTAACAATGAAGCAATGCACTTGGATTGGCTTAACTCACTCTCCAACACCTCACTAGATAAACTTACTGCACAAGGGTGTGAGAGCTCTTGCAAGGGTTCAAGATAATGCAATGAAGTTCCAAAACCTTACCCTTGCTGCTAGGGAGTGGGTATATATACCTCCAACCACCAAAACTAGTCGTTGGAGGCTGAAACACCTTTTAGGACGTGTCTGCTGGTTTGACCTTCCAACTAAGCTCGGTCGAACCGGCCTTCGGTCCAACGGTAGAAAAACTAGCTGTTGGGGACTTTCGGGGCCTTCGGACGGTCTGACCGCCGGTCATTTTTCAGCACAACCGATTGATAGTAAAACGATAATATCTTATGATTTGGGTGTCGGAATTTGACGTTCTTGGACTTTATGGAAAGCTTATTCAAAGGGCTATCCAACTGATTAATAATCCATCCAATAAACACAACTTTTCTTAGGGATAAAGGGCTCACACTCCAAAAGAAACTCCACAAGACAAAACCACATGAGACTACCCATTCCTATAGGACATGCCCACTTCTCTCTTTGTTTGAGACTTGAGAAAACTCACCACACTTGGCCAGACAAGCCCACCAAATGCACCCACATGGGTATGAACTAATATGGCACAAGATCATCCACATGCTCATTCCATAGACCCCTCTTAATAGTACGACGCCTATCTAGCAAATCCGGTCTACACCAAACACCAAGATCGGGAAAAGACTAAAAAAACATTCTTAGCTCCATTATACCTTTGCCTTGTGCCATCCAACTTTGGGCCATTACTTGAGCCAAGATCAACACTTGTGACCATCCGGTTGAACCATGTTTATACCGAGATCTTGACCATCCTTTGTCACGACTTTTTTCTCATCACAAGCTCAACTTCATTCTTGTCAACATGTCGATGTCCTTGGCTTGGTGACCATCAACACGTGGTGTCATCCACTTGTCTCATCACGGTGAGACCTATCTCTTTACACAGCTCAAAGGAAAACATTAGTCCCAACAAATTGGCTATCATCCTTCACTTGATAACCAACTGGTTGCATATTAAAGATATGGATATGTTTGTTGAGTATTCATTAACACCACAAGTATCATATACTCGCATGCAAGCTCAAGTGCAAAGATCCAATATGAATAATAGGTGAACAATATGGACCTACAACATGCACAACAAGTGTATATGATTTGCTCCCCCTAAATATATGCATACAAAATAATATCCATAAAAGGCAAGTGTATGCATAAATATAGAAGAACCAATAGGGTTTATCTTATACACAGAGAGAAGACATGTAGCAATGATAAATACAAATATAAACACATACCTTCATAATCTCTATGTTCTCAATGTAAAGAAGACTAAATAAGATAAGGCTCAAGCAAACATTAGTCTCACACTTATATAACCATAACATCGAAATCATATATAAGTACCTCACAAAATTATTGCTTGATCTCCATGCCTTTCATCCTTGTCATGATGAAGGTCCAACACCAAAGAATGCATATCTTCCACATCTCATTATCGGGAAATAACCTAGTTGACAACTTATGTAAAAGAGAGGTTAATCCCATAAACATCGGTTTATCATCAATTACCAAAGTAAGAATTACACAAATTGTTTAATCCAAGATCATTCAATCTTTTCTCTCTTTGGTGATAGATAATTACGCGATATAAACAATATAGGGAAGTGAGATGAAAGATGATATCAAATAAAGGTAGAGATCCTATAATAAACAAAATATAGAATAAGCTCCCCCTCAAAATGTGCATACATATGGATATGAAGGAACACATATGCACATAATCAATTAAGATCAATGAAGGAGCTCACACTACATTTTGGATCCATAAGAGAGACCAAGTTAGAATATTTGAATTTTAATACATACCACTTATCATTTTCATTTTCATATCCAAATGAGACTAGTCAAAGAAAAGCTCATAAAAACTTTAATCTCACATATTTGGATTTATCATTAATCACCAAAACCAAATTAAGGCACTTGAACTTACAATTGATGAACATGAATTTCAATATTCTTTGAATACTTTGGGCTATGTTCTGTTTGATGACTTTTGTGAGCTCTATAATTTGAAGGAGAAATTATTTGCTAAGTTTGATTTGCCATGTACAACTAATACTATATTTCATATCTTTAGCAAATATAATGATAGAGGAGTATATTTAGTGCATGGAGTTTACATATGTTCAGCATTAGAATCTCCTGTGGCCATAGAACAATATTACAGGCGAGAGAGTTATATTATTGCTAATTATGATACTTCGAGTTTCTCTAGTTTTAATTGCAAGAAACAGGTTGTTTTAAATAGAGGGGAGCGATTAGATCACTCGATGATATCAGTATACGACAAGCTTGTTGCACCGTATGAGTGCATTGCTTCTGAAGAAGGGGAGCAAGATGAGCTACAAAGAATCATTTAAATATAGTTTCAACATACTTTGTTGTGCATCCCCATTACCAGGTACATTTGTTTCATAGGAGATTAATACTATTTGATAAAGAACTAATGATATTACATTATGAAATTTTGTTGCGTTTGTTTTCGTGTAGACACTTCTGTGGGCAATACATTGCACTACGGATGAGCACCAATTTGAAAAAAACCGAGGACGGTTTTCCATGTAGAACGGGAGGATGATGTGACCATGGCTACTATTGATATAACCATTACTTACATCATAGCTCAACTGGTAGACATCAAGATCAAGCCACACAAGTTCTAGAATTCTATTCAGCCACCTATAACAGCGTTGACTTCAAACGGCCGCCAAATGTGCATACGAGCTCCATTTTTGGCCTATGAGTACTTGATGGAAAGCTCTCGAAGTCCTCTTTCCAATGGGCTTGTAATTTAATATTAGTTGGCCACAATGACAGAAACAAGGTGCTATGTCAACTAGAATGGACCTATGGGCTTGTAATTTCATTTGGGACCCCCGTCCTAGTGGTCCCATGTAGGCTGCGCACCATCCTGGTGAAGCATGACCCAAGGGACCCGTTGTTTGTCCTCCCACCTCCTTAAATAGCTACATATCCATGTAGAATTTCTCGTATTTTGTTCAGATTAAAGTTTAGCATTGCCACTTTTCCAGGTAAAGTCGTGTCGGTTAGATCGTCATTTTCTCGTTATGGAACCCCAACTTATCATGTGTACTCAATTCCTATTTGCAATATCAGGCTTTTATCTTGTTCTTATTTGTTTCTTCGATTTGCCTGCTGGAATAAGGATGATCTGCACCAGCGTGCCAAAAGCATGTTGATGCAAAACACAGTGGCCTGGAAGATTTGCTTAACTTCAGTGCAGGTCCAAAAGATTTGGGTTCAGGGCGTGTCAGTTGGTTTGATCCTGCAACCAACAAGATAGACAATGGTAAACGTTAGAAGATGATAGTTGATTGGCTGCAAGGCCGATGTCGTATCGTAATTATAAACAACTTTCCTTTAATAAAACCAATCCCACAGTTCGAACTCAACCGATGCAGCATAAGATTGATAAAATTAAAGTCAATGGTTATACAATTATATGATTTAAATAACTCACCGATGTACAGAAATTTGTAGACTAAACCCAAGTTAATTATGATCGGCTGCAGAGATAAATGACATGTAATTGTTAACTTAATCTTTCTCTTAAATTCAAGCAATTATAATAGATTGAACCTAACCGAGACAATATTAATTGCTGGTATCAAAGATCAGACAAATTAATAATTATATGGACTTATATCATAGCTGATGAAATAACTTAGGTGATTAAAGGTGACTTATCGGCTATAGCAGGCTTAACAGATTTAAATGATTGATAAACTTTTATAACATGATAAATATAACGTATTAAGTAAAAGATAACATGCAATCTTAAGACGAAACAGTTATACTAGATAAGATCGGTTGAAACCCCGATACTACCCCTATCGGCAATCAAAAAGCAAGTTAGTTCTTACAAGTTAGTTCTAAAGATAAAGTAAAATTTACAAGCCCGAACCGGACTCTAAATAATCTTTCCAAAAAAGAAATCATCTACTTCTATATTTAATTACTCCCTCTGTTCCTTTATATTTGTCACCAAGCACTATTCATATTTACACTTTAACCATTCGTCTTTTCTTAAAATTTAATCTAAATACTTAAATGGATGCTATATTATCGAAGTGTATTACATACTAAACATAAGTATTAAAATTCCGTTGATCATAATTTAATTATTTAAAAATTATTACTATTCAAAATTACAACAGTGCTGGTCAATAGTGTCAATTATAAAGGAATGGAGGGAGTAACATATATATTGCCATATCAAAATCCTTCCTAAATCTGGCCTTCTCTAGATATCTTTCTTTAATCAACCTTTTCAGTCGAATCCGACAGGGACTCAATCTTCTAGCCATTAATAATCATACATCGGCTACCTTTAGAATTATGACGCCGATACACTTTTTCCAGTCCTAGCCAATGCAACCACCGTTTTTGGAAACCAAAATCACGCTGTTAATCCTGCAGTTAATATTTCTCTTTTTCAACAGAATATACCAAATTCTACCATCAACACATGCCCCCAATTTCAGAGTATGGATAGACATGCTTCGAAATTCCTACTTTTAACCCTAACTCAACAGGCCCATTAGGGTTTGTATTGGCCCACTAGGCCCAACACGTGATCAATACCATAAGCTATAAATAGCACCGACCTCTCCCATCAATATCACGCTGCCACCTTTCTCTCTTCGTCTCCCGCACCAGTGAACTCCATCCTCTCTCTCCTTAATTCAGGCGAACACGCCAAGCTCCCACAACTCTTCTCCGATGAGGTCCTCTACCAACTCCAATGGCCACTACCAGCGAAATCCCAGAGGTAATATCCCAGAACCATTCCTCTTTTATTCTTTGCTTTCTGCATTAAACAAATATAACCCTAGGTCTTCTCGTGTTCTTCATGTTTTTTGTTCTTACTTTCATTTTACTGCAGCACATGAGGAACCAAATAGCCATCCCTATAGCCGATAAACCACTATTTTACTTTCTTGGGCCGATGGGCAATGAAGACCCCACTGATTTTATCAACACCGATACAAACCAGGTCCCATTCAAGCAATCAAGTCCCTGTATTTCTGACTGGCATCTCAGTTTCAGATCTTGGTCTTCTAAGCTATTTGACTAGAGAAATTGGTATCAGCGCATGTTTCCTGCCAAACACCAATTTTGGTCTGCTATCAGCATCGCCCAATGTCTTGAGCTATCTTTGTTTGAGATGGAGAAAGACGAAGCTTTGACATCATTGGCTAGCTATTTTTGGTCTAACACTTTAAACACTTTTCTCTTCAACCCCGGGCCGATGACGCCAACATTGCTAGATATCGTTATGCACACCGGCCTGGACATCACTTCATCAGCTAATTTCATCAGCTTGCGAATCTAGTGCGCCAACAAGTTAGAAACCAAAGCTGTAGGTGGCTGGTCTGGTTATATCAACAAACATGCAAAAATAGGTCTGATATCTGACCAAGAACATGTCGCTTTTCTTAACTTGTGGTTAGAAAGATTTGTCTTCTGTGGCACTGCTGTCAGGCCAACAGCAAATCTATAGCATATTGCATAGGCATTGGTAGAAGGAAAAACAATGCCGTTAGGGAAATATCTTCTTGGTGCCACCTATCATCTGTTGCATCAAGTATCACTCACTTTATGCCCTCATTGTATTATTTCTTGCAGGAATCCGATACCACTCCTCCGGACGTTAGTCTCGGTGGCCTCCCCATCAACTACGCTCCTGTATCGGCATCGTCCATTCTTGGTCCAAACACTCCTCCCCCAACTTCTTTACTCCACGGGGTTATCAGAGAGCCGATATTAACCACCAGAGACAAGCGAAAGCAAGTTGTTACACATCCTAAAAAGAAGAAGCAAAAAGTTTCATCCCCTCCTCCTAACGACAAGCTTTCTGAGATTGACCTAGAGGTGGTAGCCGTCCTGGACGAAGAAGTCGCAAATGAAGAAATCGACGCTGCAGCCGACACTATCGAATATCTTGCTGTCGATAATATTGATGACATTATTGCTGATGATATCGAAGACGTGGCCACCGATGACGCAATCGATGCTGCCGCAAAAACAACTAAAGACCGGCGAAGTGACACCAACGTCCATCTGGATCCATCCCCTCATCAACAAACTCCTCCAGCATCGGTAAATATCTTGTCTTATTCTTCGCAAGAATATTCCATCATTAACACTTGTCTAATCCTTGCAGCCTGCAATCCCATTGGCTTCTCCTCATCGGCAAATTTCCAGCGAACACACTCCTTCACGATCTGTAGCCAGCAGCCACCACCCCGATGAAGATCAACCTGATACCGTTGCTCCGATAATTCCAGTAAGCTTCAACTCATCAATTTTCTTAAATCAAATCCTTCCAACCTTAACCTTACAATTTTATTTGCAGACTCTGGCCGATATGTTTTCTTTTGACGTGCGCCAATTCCTTGACGATGAGGACGAAGAAATAATTAGCAAGGCCAACTCTCCTCCTTTAGAAGCACTTAAAGCCATCCTATTGGACATCGCTGATCGGCTAAACGCATCGCTTGATGCGTTAGTGGAAAATTGTGGGCTGATTAGGAACCGCATCGAGGAATTCCAAAATCAGCTTCCTGACGAAATAATCAACGACTTGGCCGTAGCAGCTTATTTGAAATCCCATTGGACTCAAGTTCATATGTCAGGACATCCGAGAATCATATTGTCTAGTATCTATTGTGATCACCACATGATTTTGGGTGAGTGGGATCCATACACGCATAATAGCCACTCAAGCCTCAATGTGCCTCATGATCACAACTAAACAATATTCAATATAATTCTCAAGGTACCGAATAGTAAGCAAACGAGACACTGCTAGGACTCAGACATGCCAGTCAACTTCAGAAGACTTGATGAAAATTTGCCTGAGCTCTACAACATCTGATTTGATCACTATCTTTACTCATGTCTAGCTAGTCCCAAAGCAAGAGACTGACTAAACACTTTCATCAAAAGTATTGGCTTAAGGTAATAAGGCATATAAATATTTAACTTTAAATTTTAACTAAGATTAGATATACATAGGCCAACCGGCCAAATATTTAATGGTTCACAGCAGAAGCTTATTTACCAAGACCCATAAGCAAGCTAACTAGGGGTAGGCCCCTAATGAACTGTCTTGAAGAGATCAACAAAACCCGCAACACTTAAATTAACCTAAGACTAATATATGCAAAATAGAGTTATGTATATATAGCAAGAGTCAGTACATTAATCAGATTAATGTACTGGCAAGCAACTATCAAGCCTATCAAGCTACATGCAAAGCTTATATCAAAGAAGGCTATTTGTGGTCTCATTTTAGCATAAAAGCTAGTTTTATTTTACAACCATTTGCAAAGGGATTTTATAAAACCATTTTAAGCATGGATATAAGTAGATCACAATAGTTTTCATAGTAACAACATAAGTACATCCTTGCTGCCCACCTCGGTAACAAGTCTCATATTCATCATCAATATCAACATATATATCATAACACATCACATTGGCAACCAGCCACCATAATCATCGTTATATTCATCAAAACTCAACACATTTCCCATTCCCATAATCCATTTTCATAAACACATTGATAAATCATAAGTCTATACTCATGACAATTCACTATGTCGCTCATGACCGTGAGCACGGCTAATCGATTAGTTTTAGACTCTGCAGAGTTTGTACAACTTTACGCACATGATGTGAATCACTCTAGTTTGTCCGGTACCCGTCGGTATCACCACACTCTACACGTTGAATGTGGTCTAGAGGTCATAACGTAGCCTTTACATTACTTAATGCCTAACCTTGCATGAGTACGGTAAGTGTGAATCCACCCTAGGCATATGTCCTAGAGCTGTTAGGTGGCGGGCCCATGCCTTAAACCTAACACCGTCGCGGCGAACACATCCGTACCCCCAAGAGGCACGTTATCATTGTATTAGACAAACTTAGACACCCATGCTATGAGGCGGACCATCCGTTCCCTCAAAGAACACGCACACAGCTAGTAATATTCGCTAGCATTAAAATTTAACACACACATGGGCAGTTTCTAAAAATAGCTCCACAAACCGTGACCGCTATCTCTACTACAACGGCCTCCTGAATGCAAGGTTAGACATTAAATAACTTAATTAGCTAAGGCCACTCCATAAATAGCACATGGGGATGTATGGTAAACAATAGTGAGTGACACAAAGCTCGGTCCTTAACCGACTCAGGTGAACACTGTGGATTTTTTTACAATTTGGTCATTTACAAAAACTTATTTTATAAATAGACCCCTAAAAAAACTTATCTTAGAAATGGTCCTTTTTGGGGCGCCAGAGTGGTTGGCACCGTGGTCCAACGGGAGGCACCGTCACCCTGCCACCATGGCAAACCCGACGGTCCAACACTGACATGGCAGTAGGAGGGCGCCATCATTGCTGGCACCGCCCTCACCACCACAGCGTCATCATATTAGTTTTCTGTAGTCCTATAAACCTTTGAGCCTCGTTTTACTAGTACTGCTGTTAACGGCAGATTTTCGTAATCTACTTGGAGAGGAAAGAGAAAACCGATGCGGAGAAGAAGGATTAAGTTGGAGTCGGACCAAGTCTTGTATCGGACTCGGCAAGTGTATCGGACTGGAAGCTATGTCAGCAGAAAAGGTGTATCGGTCGATACGGATTCAACGTGGTTGTTGGCCGACGGAGATAGAGAGTTGATAGAGTTAATATGGGCTTGGTTTGGGCTCAGGATAAGCTTCAAGGAGGTTGCCAAATAGAGATAAGGCTCGGTTTTAGGCAATTATATCTTGTAAATCAAGTAGGTTTAGATCTAATCTATGGCAAGAGTCTGCCGCAAAGACTTGTTTGTTAAGTTGTAGATAAGATCGTGTCTTATCTGGACAATGTTGTAATCTCGGGTATAAATATCCCGGTAGTTTGTACATAGAAACTCTCTCACAACAATACAATACACAAATCAATTTACTCTCGGCGCATCGCCAACCCTCGCAAGAGGTTAAGCTCGACGAGTTCTTGCTTCCCTAGAGCAGAGGTAAGAACTCGTGCCCGACGATCTACATCGTCGGGGCTAGCGTGTCGCTTTAGGCACGTTAAGCCTCGATGATGTGATTGTCGTTTATCATGCTTTGGGTGATTTTCATAAGTGTATTAATTATGCTTCGTCAGCGATCTACTCGTTTTAGGGTTTATTGCCGACGACAGTTTAATTATTATGCTTAGTTAAATCTTTCAATGCATCTACCATCCCTAAAAGCGATCGACGACTTGATTTTCTTTGTGTTAAGTCTCAATTCACACTTTGAGTTGCTATTGACCTTTGTCCTGTTTTGAGATCTAACCCAAAGCCTATTTTTGATCGTAATTAAGGATAGCGCTGGAGTTTCAGCCGGTTTATCTAATACATGTAATTACTATAATGTTTTTATATGTATTTGCCACTTGTATGAGTAGATTGACAAGTATAAATGCATTTGTTATAGGTTATTCTTTAGGGTTTGCCTGTGATCGATATATTTATATAAGTTGATTGGTTTGTACAAGTCTGCATTAGAGTATTAGCTAGTGCACTTATCTCTTTTATCCCTCATCGGTCGATGCCGCTAATTGACATGAACATGTTGATGAAGGTCGATGAGATTAGATCTATATTCTGATTCTATTTTATCACAATTACAAGTGAGCCGATATAGCTTTGCCCTATCGGCTAGGTCATAACAATGCAACATCGGCCTATCGGCCGATTGGCCATTGTTTACTTACATGGTTTGCTTGTTTATCTTGTTGATTGCAGATCAAATCAGCTGGCACGCTTTACACACACATAGGCAAGCCTTTGGACCTGCACTGGAGCTAAGTAGATCTCCCAGGCCGCCGTGGAAACGCGGAACCCGTTTGGTCGTGAGGCGGCTCTAAATTCTACACCAACACGCTTTTGGCACGCCCGGTGGGACCACAAGAACGCAAGCTTCGCGACAACAAGAAGACCACTCCAAGATGTCAAAGCAGAGTGAGATCTCCGAGGAGAACGTCGTCTCTGTGACCGTCGACCAGCTCAATGAAGAGCAGAAAGCTGAGATGGACAAGCTGGTCGAGCAATTCCAAAATATGTACCTGCAGACATACTCTAGGACTCGACAAGGCACCCTCATTCAGAAATCTAAGGTGGTAATGCCGAGCCCTGGAGATGGAGCCAGCACGTCGGCGGCGGCACATGATCACACCGTCAAGAACGAAGAAAACGCTGCGCCGACGTTGCAAGACCGCATCGACTCCGTAGTTCATTCTACGCTAGTCAACCAGTCTGGGATCCTGGTGAACACGTTGACCAATACGGTCAAATCAATCTTAGATGGTTCCATTCATCAATACAAACCTCAAGGGCCGATTTTCTTGCCAGAAAACAAGTTCCCTGCTTATCGGACTTTGAGGACCGATCTGAGCACGGCTCCACAGCCGACGGCGCCGATCCTACCTCCATCGGCCCAACCAGCATCAACCTTGCCGCTGGTCCTCACCTAGCAAACGGGAGGAAGTCCTCAGCACATCACGGAGGAACAGTATGCACAGTGGACGAAGACGAAACAACCGGTGGTCGAGCCGATGCAGCAAGTTCCAATCAACCCGCCATCGGCCAAACAACCTCAATTCCCCATGTCTGGCAACCCTCCGCAACCAGCTGCTTACAACGCGCCGCAAGGCTACCAGCAGTACACTGCAGGGCAGTACGACGCAGAAATTTTAATCATCACTTGCAACCATACTCCCCCAGGCAGTATCGGGCAGAGGGCCTACAGCAGTCTTACCATCAGGACCTCCCACATCAGCCTGCAGGATACTGGGCCGACATGATAGCCGAGGTGATGCGAGATCAGTTCGGCTTGAAGCCCAAGGAGAGTTCTACAGTGTATCAGCACTGCCGAACCAATACAAGAACCCGGACTTCTCCAAATTTTCGGGGTAAGACAATGTCTCTACATACGAGCACGTAAGCCAATTCCTACCACAGTGTGGGGAGGCATCGGCCATAGAGGCGTTGAGGGTGAGATTTTTCCCTCTGTCTTTGTCAGGGTCAGCGTTTACATGGTTTTCCTCTTTACCCTGCAATTCCATCAGAGGATGGATAGATCTAGAGAAGCAGTTTCACAGACACTTTTACAACAGCGTACAAGAGATGAAACTGTCTGATCTCACTGCCATCAGGCAACGGGTTGATGAATCGGTCCCATAATACATCCAAAGATTCAGGGACATAAGGAATAGGTGTTACAGCCTCAGTTTGACCGATTTGGCGTTCCAAGGATTATTGGGGCCGATACGAGAGAGGTTCTCATCTCAGAAATTCGACAGCCTAGCTCAGCTAGCACAACGGGTATCGGCCCATGAACAAAGATTCCAGGAGGCGAAGAAGTTCGCAGAAAAGATCAACACAATCTATCAGTACGCCTCCGATGAAGATGATGAAGAAGATGTCGATGTCGATCTGGCCGAATGGGCCCGGATGAAGAAGCAAACGACATGCCAGTGGGCCAAGAAGGGCGACAAGGACGATAAATACGACTTCGACATCAACAAGGCCGACAAGATATTTGACTTACTCCTGCAAGAAAAGCTGATTCAACTGCCACTAGGTCATATACTGCCATCGGCTGACGAAATCAAGAAGAGAAGATATTGCAAGTGGCATAACACATATTCCCATCACACCAATGAATGCAAGATCTTCCGACAACAGATTCAATCGGCCATCGAGCAAGGCAGGATCAAGATTGATGAAGCCAAGCGGCCGATGAAGATAGAAGGACACCCGTTCCCAGTCAACATGGTGCGGGCAGACAGGGCCGACTACAATAGCCATCGGACCGGCAAACGACCTCATCAGACCTCAGAGGGCCTGATCAGAAAATACCAGTGACGCCGGGAAGAACAAGCACAAGACCATGTCGATCAAGACGACTATTACGACCCTCATTGGGAGTGCGAGTTTTTTTGGTTCTGCTGGAACGAAGGGATGAGGTTGCCATCAATCCAAGAGTGCCCTGCATGTAATGATGTAGAAGACTCCCACCGGGGCAGCTCGAGCAAACAAGTGCATCGGTCGCGCAAGCAGAGAAAGTCTGTACATGAAAGACTAGGGCCAATGCACCATGATCGTCGGACTGAGCACGACGAGCAAATCCAGAACCCCCAATGGTGCCCAAGCGACGTGTTTAGCAAGACACAAAAACGGCGGGTTCAGAGATTGAGAAGGAAGGAGCAGATCTAGGAGCAGCAGGCGACAATAGCCTATCGGCCCACCAAGACCAAGAAGGAGTGGAGAATAAAATCCGCAGTTGTCAAGGTCAATGAGGGCACCTCCAAGTCAATTCGAGCTCCTGCATCCGCAAAAGGTAAAGGTGTAGCATCGGCTTCTGTTAATATGGTTTTCATATTGCCAGCAGAATATAGCGTGCAGATGGCCGATGAAGCGGTAGCCGACGATGAGCAGTCCTCGCCTAAGCTACAGTTGTCGTCAGATCAAGCCGTGTTCGACAAGCCAGTCGACACCAGCCACAGGCACCTCCGGCCATTATACATCAAGGGATTCGTCAATGGGCGGCCGATGACGAAGATGCTGGTCGATGGCAGCGTGGCAGTGAACTTAATGTCGTATACAACCTTCAGGAAGCTTGGAAAAGTACCTGAAGACCTCATCAAGACCAACATGGTGCTCAAAGACTTTGGCGGCAATGCATCCGTGGCGAAGGGGGTGCTAAACGTGGAGCTCACCGTGGGCAATAAGACGATACCCACCACCTTCTTTGTCTTTGATGGAAAGGGTTCCTATAGCCTGTTGTTGGGACGAGATTGGATCCACGCAAACTGTTGCATCCCGTCAACAATGCATCAGTGCCTCATACAGTGGCAAGGGGACCAAGTCAAGATCGTGCAGGCTGATCGGTTAGTCCACGTAGCCAATGCCGATGTCACGCCCGAAAAATAGAACTCTATATTCCGATTGTGAGTGCATAATTCCTTGTCCTAGGAGGCAAGGTACACATTACAAAGTTGATAAATATCAGATTAAACAAGCGGAAGCGTAGATAGAGTACTTTATTACATGGGCGACCAAAGGCCCAACACTGAAAGATAAACGAATAAAAGACGGCAGCTACGACGGACCACCACAGGCACTTCGACGTCAGGCACGAGCTAGACACCAAAGTCTTCGACTTCAAAGTGCTCCTCTGCTGGAAGGGGGAAAAAGGAGCAAGGCTGAGTACAACCTCCGTACTCAGCAAGCCATGCCGGGAAAAATGCAAATGTAATGCTAGGGAGTACAAAGGATTCATATATAGGGATACTTTGCATAAAATCAGCATTTCAAAACATTTAAATATTTAAAGGCATTTTAAATCAACACGAACCTATCTCTAGTCAAATTATCATCAAGCCGCGCACCGACGCGATCTTGCCTTAACCTAGGCCAACAAGTACTAACTCTAGTTATTTTAGTTTTAAACAGAATCAAATTCTAACTTGGGTACATTGCTCAGCTTGCCCATAACTGAGGGCGCGGCTATTCGAATAGATTAAACTCTGATCAGAGGTGTATATCTTTACCCACCAGACATGTCTTCCTCACGTGTTGCGACGTGCCACATGCCACCACGGCATACGGATGAAAGCCAAGACATAACCTGCCGCCTAGTATTGCCCTAAGCAAAAAAGACCGACATAGACTTCCCCCGCCAGGCGCCCTAGGTCGAGCAGACAGTCTGCCCCCGGGCGTACTGCCAGAGACGTCAACCCCACCAAGGGCTTCATTCGTCCCTATCCGTGCCTTTTTGCTCATGGCCGTCCTAGACGACAAGTTAAGCCCTACTCATTAGACAAGAGGTAGTACGGAATATGCCTTGCAACAGAGGCCCGAAGACCGGTCCTTATGACGGCCGAGGTGCGACTAACAAAACCAAGCACCCCGAGCCCAGCCGAAAACAAGTTTGGGGAAATTTTGAAGGGGAAACATCATTTCATGGCTAATCAGCCATTAACCAAAATTACCGTTGTTTATAAATTATTCACAATTCTAATTATTAAAAATTAACTCTAACTGTTTCTATGTAAGCAGGGCTAAGCATATTCCTAAAGTTTGTAGTAAGCACCACATAAATAAAGTCCTCACTAGTTTTATTTTTCCTAGGGTTATCAAGGATCATAATAATACAAATAATAAGGTCGTAACAAGGAAAATCGGTAAGGCTAAATAAAACGGTAATAATCGCGGGAATTTTAGTGAAGCATAATGCAATAATTTAAATAAACATAATTTTGTAAACTGGGATAGCGATATGATCAAAATGACATGACTTGCCTTGCTCGCTACCAAAGTCTTCCGCGTCAACCTCGGTGTAGAGCGGCTCTTCCGGATCTACAGCGTCGACACGACATACGCAAATGAAAAAGGCCAAAGATAAATAAAAACCATATAAGATGCATGAAAAAAGCATACAAATAGGTTCTTTACTGTTTAAGGAAAAATTAGCATTTTGAACGGGTCGATTCTGAGTTTAAATAGTCGAGATACAACAATTTGAATTTTAAATGTTGTTCAAATGTCATATTACGATTTTGCTAATTAATATTTTTTCCTCTCTTTTTTTATAGAGAGAACAGAAGAGACAGAGAGAGGGAGACAATGTGGAGGGAGAAGGAGACAGAGAAAGAGAAGGAGTAGGGAGGGAGATGGATGGCAGTGAGGGTGGCGGCAAGGCTCACCGGAGTTGCGGGAACGGCGAGGGGACGTCAACGACGAGGTTGGCGGCGAGGAACAGTGGCGGCCGGAGTGGCGACGGCGACTGCGCAAGAGAACAGCGACGCGGCGGCTCGGCAGAGCGAGAGAGGAGGGTGGCGGCGTGTGGGGAGGAAGGAGGAGGCCGAGGGCTGACTTTTATAGGCTGGTGGGGAGAGAGAAGGGCACCGGGGAGGGAGATCGACACCGGCCATGGTGGAGCTCTCCATTGAAGCAAACTTTCAAAATCCACCACGAATTAATGCCGAATCGAGCAGGATTTGTTGGGGGAAATGATGAGGAGGAGGTGAGGAATCCATTTTCGCAGTTATTTCGGAGGGGAATCGATCGGGCAAGGAGATCAAGAGGTGGTGGCGTGCTCCTGTTTGTGGGAGAGAGGGAAAGGAGCGGTCAGGAGGAGGAAGAAGCTACTGTAGCGAGGGGAAGCATATCAGACTTTTCCTCTTTCTTTTTTTTGGGCTGGCTTAAGAGGGAGGATAAACAGACTTCACCAGGAAAGAAAAGGGGCTGCTGGCTCGGGTTGGGCCGGCGGGGAGAGAGGGAGGAATTGGGCCGGATATATCCCATAGCCAAGGAGGGGATTTCAATTTCTTTTTCTTTTTTAGAAAATAAGAGAAATGTTTTTGTTGCATTAAAAATATTTATAGTGCTCTGAAAATTCAAGTAAAGATTGATTAAATATTTCAAAGCATGAGGAATTCAACAAAAATTCCCACATGCTGATTTGAGTTGAATCTTGGGGATTTTTAATTGTTGAAGGCTAAATTTGATTTTTACATTTTCTAGAAATACATTAAAAGGTGAAATTTTAGGGTGATTTTTAGGGCGCGACAAACCTACCCCCCTTAGAGAGAATCTCAACCTCGAGATTCGGTAGCACTACTAAAGAGATGGGGATGGGCTGACTTCAACTCGTCTTCGCGCTCCCAGGTGGCTTATTCTTCGGAATGGTTGCTCCACTGAACCTTGATAAAACGGATGACTCGACTTCGTGTATGTCTTTCTGAGGTGTCCAAGATTTTGATTGGCTTCTCCACATAGGTTAAATCCTCTTGGATCTTGATCTGCGTAGGATCTGCTTGCTCTGTTGGCACTCGAAGACATTTCTTGAGTTGGGAGACATGGAACACGTCGTGGACACTTCCCAATAAAACGGGCAAGTCGAGCTAATAGGCAACTTCCCCTCGTCTGCTCAAGATCTTGTATGGTCCAACATATCTCGGTGCAAATTTCCCTTTCGTGTTGAATCTTCTGACCCCTCTAAGCGGAGTGACTCATAAATAAACATAATCACCGGCTTCGAAAGTAAGATCTCGGCAACGGTTGTCTGCATAGCTCTTCTATCTAGACTAAGCTACTTTCAAGTTTTTCTGGATGATCTTAACTTTTTCCTCAGCTTCTCTAAGAATATCTGTTCCAAAAACTTGTCGTTCTCCTGTCTGATCCCAAAGGAGCGGTGTTCGACACTTCCGGCCATACAAAGCTTCGTACGGTGCCATTTGTAGACTGGACTAATAGCTATTGTTGTATGAAAATTCTGCATAAGGGAGACTCTTATCCCAAGTTTTCCCAAAATCAAGGACACAAGCTCGAAGCATGTCTTCAAGGATCTGATTGGTTCGTTCTGTCTGACCGTCTGTTTGTGGGTGATAAGCAGTACTGAAATTCAACCGTGTACCTAATTCCTCTTGCAACTTCTGCCAAAACTTGGAGGTAAACTGACTACCTTGATCAGACACGATCTTCTTCGGAACACCATGCAGACAAACAATGCGAGCAAAATATAGTTCTGCCAATTTACTGCCTGAGTAAGTAGTCTTGACTGGAATGAAATGTGCCACTTTTGTCAGTCTATCGATGACTACCCAAATTGAGTCATAACCACATTGGGTTCCGGGAAGACCGGTAATAAAATCCATTCCAATCTCCTCCCATTTCCATTCCGGAATCTGGAGCGGTTGGAGCAATCCTGCTGGTCTCTGGTGTTCTGCTTTGATTCGTTGACACACATCACACAAGGCCACAAATTCAGCTATCTCACGCTTCATGCTGACCCACCAATACTTGTCTTTCAAGTCTAGGTACATCTTGGTACTGCCCGGGTGGATGGAGTATTGACTTTCATGTGCTTCTTGTAGGATTAACTTCTTAATTTCTGGAATGTTTGGTACGCAAATACGATCTCCATTCCAGACTGTTCCATGTTCGTCCTCAACAAAACCAATTGCCTTTCCTCTCCTCATATTTTTCCTGAGTTCTTTAATATCGTTGTCATCTTTTTGGGCTTCACGAATTTGATCAAGTAACAAGGGTTTAGCTTCCAGGGTTGCCAGAAAACCTTGATTGACGATGCCAAGATTCAAAGATTCTATCTCCTTGCAAAGAACAGAAGAACACTGATCGAGATGAGCTACGTTGCAGTAGCTTTCTTTACTCAAAGCATCAGCCACAACGTTGGCTTTCCCAGGGTGATAGTGGATTCCCACATCGTAATCCTTGATTAATTCCAACCATCTTCTTTGGCGAAGGTTTAGATCCGGCTGAGTGAAAATGTACTTCAAGCTTTTATGATCGGTGTATAGTTCACAGCGATTTCCAATGAGATAATGGCACCAAATTTTCAGAGCATGCACTACGGCTGCCAACTCAAGATCATGAGTGGGGTAGTTGTTTTCATGCGGACGTAGCTGTCGGGATGCATAAGCCACCACATGTCCTTCTTGCATTAGAACACAACCCAAACCTTGACGGGACGCATCACAATATACTTGAAAACCTTTGTTAATATCTGGCAGAACCAAAACCGGAGAGGACACCAGTTTGTTTTTGAGCAATTGAAATGCCTTCTCGCACTGTGGGGTCCACACAAACTTTTATTCCTTCTTCAACAACTGAGTCATTGGTCTAGCGATCTTCGAGAAGTTTTCAATGAACCGACGGTAATACCCTATCAGTCCAAGGAAGCTGCGAACTTGAGTGACCGTCTTGGGTTGACTCCACTTGGTGACTGATTCAACTGTGTTAGGGTCCACTGCCACACCTTGCGCAGATATGACATGGCCTAAAAACTTTACTTCTGACAACCAAAACTTACATTTACTAAACTTGGCATACAATTGATGCACCCTGAGTTTCTCCAGAGTTAGACGCAAGTGTTGTTCATGCTCATCTACTGTCTTGGAATAAATTAAAATGTCATCGATGAAGGCAACCACGAACTTATCTAGATATTCCATGAATACTTTGTTCATCAGGTTCATGAAAAAGACAGGAGCATTGGTCAATCCGAATGACATTACTGTACATTCATATAGACCATATCTGGTGGTGAAGGCTATCTTGGGGATATCTTCTTCGCGGATTCGTAGCTGGTGATATCTGGATCGGAGATCAATCTTGGAGAATACAACGGCTCCTTTTAATTGGTCAAACAAATCATCGATACGAGGCAATGGATATTTGTTCTTGATAGTGACTTCATTGAGGCCACGATAATCGACGCACATTCGCTTGGTTTTGTCTTTCTTCTCAACAAAGATTACTGGTGCTCCCCATGGAGATGTGCTGGGACGAATATACCCCTTCTCCTTCAATTCTTCCACCTGTTTCTTCATTTCGGCCAATTCATTGGCACCCATCCGATACGGTCTTTTGGAGATAGGTGCGGTACCGGGTACCAGATCAATCAGAAACTCGATCTCTCTTTTGGGAGGCATTCCTGGCAAGTCTTCGGGGAACACATCCGCGTACTCTTTGACTATTTGAATTTCTTCAAGCCAGACCTGATATAGAACATGCGAACCGGTCGGGGTGGGATGATCATAGGCAATAACTGGTTGATCCGGACCATTGTGCAACGTGACGGTCCTACGGGCACAGTCCAATACCACTTGATGGCGAGTAAGAAAGTTCATTCCGAGGATAACATCCAGATCTTTGGATTCCAGGAGAATGAGATTGGCCAGAAAAGGAATCCCTTGGATTTCTATGGACACTGATGGACTAAATTGCCGAGATGGCATTTGACCACCGGGGGTAGTAATTATCATAGCATTACTAAGGTTTTCTACCCTCAAGTTATTTTGCCCCACAAATTTCCTTGATATGAATGAGTGTGTAGCTCTAGAATCAAATAAAACTGATGCATGAACAGAATTAACCAGAAACATACCAATGACAACTTCAGGAGTTGCCTGCACTTCCTCTGCAGTGACGTGGTTTACACGTCCCTTGATCATGTTGTTGCGGACTAGAGTCTGACATTGCGAACGCTTCGGCTTTGGACATTTGTTGGCAAAATGTCCTGGCTCATGGCAGTTGAAGCAGAGAAGGATCTTTCCATTGCCATCCTTGCTGGCTGATCCACCTGGTGCTGCTGTTGGAGTGGGACGAGGTGCACGGTTTACCACTTGATTCTGCTGCTGCAATGAAGGCCTGTTGACATACTACATATGGGGAGCTGAGCGGAACTGCGAGTTGGAGGAAGATCCACCATGATGAGGAGTGGTATAACGGAGCCTCTGACTTGGCCCCTGCTGTGCCTTGAAGTTAGCCATGCGACGCTTGAGGCTATCGAGTTCTTTGTTCTTGGCTTCCTGGCGGATAGACTTGTCCACCAAACGCTGAAAGTCGACAAAATCGCTGGAGATCGGTTGAACTGATAGCTTGGGGTTGAGTCCCGAGAGAAACTTTTCCTGCTTATCCTCATCTTCGCGTACTTCCTCAGGAGCATATCTGGCAAGACGGTTGAATTCCTGTACATATTCCGTCACTGAACGGTTGCCTTGCTTCAGATCCTAGAATTCTCGCTTCTTCAAGGCCATAATACCAGCGGGCACATGAGACCTCCTGAACGTGGTGTTGAAGCGGCCCCAAGTGATAGGCTGATCTGCAGGTTGGGTGGCTTGAAATTGATCCTACCATTCAGAAGCGGGTCCTTGGAGTTGGTGAGCGGCGAAAGCAACTTTTTTTGCATCGGTGCACTGAATTAGGTCAAGCTTCTTGTTGATGGTGTGCAGCCAATCTATAGCATCTACGGGGTTGGAGGTGCTAGAGAAAGTGGGTGGGCGAACGCGCAGGAACTCTATGAGCTTGGACTGGGAGGGGGAGGTGGAGCGCCGCCAGCAGGCTGGTTCTGGATATGTTGGAGTAGAGCAGCCATCAGGTTGGTTTGCTGGGCTAAGATCTGGGTGAGGATGGCATTGTCAGGGGGTAGGGGTGGTGGTGGTGGCGGGGGTGGTGGTGCGTTCCCTTGGTTATGTGCACTGCCTTCTGCCCTGTCCTCATTAGTGACTGTCCTTCTGGTGTTCACCATCTGACCGAACCAAGCAAGAGAAGGGTAAGGAGACAGAAGAGAAAAGCAGGAGCCAAACTATTAACCCAACTTGTTTAGATTTTTACTATACTGATGTTGGTGAGATAGTTCAATTTTTTAACTCCTGTGCGAAGCTATACCACAACGAGCCGGTATAGGTTGCGCCCACACACACCACAAGAGCCATAAGCCAAACGAGGAAAAACACACGCCCTGAAGCTACTCGTCTGCTGCCGAAGGACTGCTACCGCTGCTAGAGGCGTCGTTGCGAGGGGCCTTCGGAGTCAGAACCCTACCTTCTGCCAGGGCCTTGCGGATGAGGGACGGCTTGGTGGTGCTCTTGCGGGCGGTGATCTTCAGGCTGCGGCCGACACGGCAGGGCTTGGGAGAGGCAGCCTGGCCATGGGCCAGCTTGAGCTGGCGCATCTCCTCCTCCAGGGCGTCGAGCTCCTTCTTGAGACTTAGGTTCTCCTGGCGAAGACTCAGGATCTTCAGGTTGTTCTCCACCAATCCGCGCTTCACGAGCTTATGGAAGTCGACGCGAGCAATGTCGTAGCCTTCCACCATCCGTGTGAGGTGATGAAGGGTGGTGTCGTCCTCCAAGCGAGTCCCCCTGAAGTTGGCGTAGTCGTTCGGGTCCATGCGGCGAGCGTGGTAGCGGTACGGAGTGTGCTGCAGCTCGTCGTGGTACGTCATCCCCAGCATGCCGATGAAGAGAACTGTCGCGTTTTGGCAGGCTTCCACGAACGTGTCTCCTCCAGCCGAGGCAGTCATCGACGAGCGGTTGGGGTGGCTTGAAAGGAGGGTGGCCGTGACCTCCTATTCTGCTCGGGCAGCGTTGTCGTTGCCGGTAGCAGGTTGCTTCACTCCCCTGTATTCCACCTCGTTGGAGTAGCCGAGATCAAAGCAAAGGTGACGCAGCTCCAGAACGAAACCCACTTGTCCATATCCATGACGGGTCAAGGTGAGGGCCATATACAAAATTTTTGAAAACGAACGTTAGTGGGAAATTTTAAAAGAGTAAGTACGTAAAGACAGAATACAAGTTTTTTGTAAATAGGGACGAATTTAGATAAAATATCTCCTAGGGGTTGTCTCGCTCGTCCTAAGGTCAAAGGAGGCTCTGATACCAACTTGTCACGACCGGAAAATAGAACTCTATATTCCGATTGTGAGTGCATAATTCCTTGTCCTAGGAGGCAAGGTACACATTACAAAGTTGATAAATATCAAAATAAACAAGCGGAAGCGTAGATAGAGTACTTTATTACATCGGCGACCAAAGGCCCAACACTGAAAGATAAACGAATAAAAGACGGCAGCTACGATGGACCACCACAGGCACTTCGACGTCAGGCATGAGCTAGACACCAAAGTCTTCGACTTCAAAGTACTCCTCTGCTGGAAGGGGGAAAAAGGAGCAAGGCTGAGTACAACCTCTGTACTCAGCAAGCCATGCCGGGAAAAATGCAAATATAATGCTAGGGAGTACAAAGGATTCATATATAGGGATATTTTGCATAAAATCAGCATTTCAAAACATTTAAATATTTAAAGGCATTTTAAATCAACACGAACCTATCTCTAGTCAAATTATCATCAAGCCATGCACCGACGCGATCTTGCCTTATCCTAGGCCAGCAAGTACTAACTCTAGTTATTTTAGTTTTAAACAGAATCAAATTCTAACTTGGGTACATTGCTCAACTTGCCCATAACCGAGGGCGCGGCTATTCGAATAGATTAAACTCTGATCAGAGGTGTACATCTTTACCCACCAGACATGTCTTCCTCACGTGTTGCGACGTGCAACATGCCACCACGGCATACGGACGAAAGCCATGACATAACCTGCCGCCTAGTATTGCCCTAAGCAAAAAAGACCGACATAGACTTCCCCCGCCAGGCGCCCTGGGTCGAGCAGACAATCTATGACCCCGGGCGTACTACCAGAGACGTCAACCCCACCAAGGGCTTCATTCATCCCTATCCGTGTCTTTTTGCTCATGGCCGTCCTAGACGACAAGTTAAGCCCTACCAATTAGACAAGTGGTAGTACGGAATATGCCTTGCAACAGAGGCCTGAAGACCGGTCCTTATGACGGCCGAGGTGCGACTAACAAAACCAAGCACCCCGAGCCCAGCCGAAAACAAGTTTGGGGAAATTTTGAAGGGGAAACATCATTTCATGGCTAATCAGCCATTAACCAAAATTACCGTTATTTATACATTATTCACAATTCTAATTATTAAAAATTAACTCTAACTGTTTCTACGTAAGCAAGGCTAAGCATATTCCTAAAGTTTCTAGTAAGCACCACATAAATAAAGTCCTCACTAGTTTTATTTTTCCTAGGGTTATCAAGGATCATAATAATACAAATAATAAGGTCGTAACAAGGAAAATCGGTAAGGCTAAATAAAACGGTAATAATTGCGGGAATTTTAGTAAAGCATAATGCAATAATTTAAATAAACATAATTTTGCAAACTGGGATAGCGATATGATCAAAATGACATGACTTGCCTTGCTCGCTACCAAAGTCTTCCGCGTCAACCTTGATGTAGAGCGGCTCTTCTGGATCTGCAGCGTCGACACGACATACGCAAGGGAAAAAGGCCAAAGATAAATTAAAACCATATAAGATGCATGAAAAAAGCATACAAATAGGTTCTTTACTGTTTAAGGAAAAATTAGCATTTTGAACGGGTCGATTCCAAGTTCAAATAGTCGAGATACGACAATTCGAATTTTAAATGTTGTTCAAATGGCATATTACGAATTTGCTAATTAAAATTTTTTTTCCTCTCTTTTTTTTAATAGACAGAACGGAAGAGACAGAGAGAGGGAGACAATGTGGAGGGAGAAGGAGATAGAGAAAGAGAAGGAGTAGGTAGGGAGAGGGATGGCAGTGAGGGCGGCGGCAAGGCTCACCGGAGCTGCGGGAACGGCGAGGGGATGTTGACGACGAGGTTGGCGGCAAGGAACAGTGGCGGCCGGAGTTGCGACGGCAACTGCGCAAGAGAACAGCGGCGCGGCGGCTCGGGAGAGCGAGAGAGGAGGGTGGCCGCGTGTGGGGAGGAAGGAGGAGGCCGAGGGCTGCCTTTTATAGGCCAGTGGGGAGAGAGAAGGGCACCGGG
The DNA here is from genome assembly GCA_008326285.1 of Oryza officinalis. Lineage (NCBI taxonomy): Eukaryota > Viridiplantae > Streptophyta > Magnoliopsida > Poales > Poaceae > Oryza > Oryza officinalis. The sequence continues at coordinate 22,868,427 of BDMV01000002.1, forward strand.
GAGGGAGATCGACGCCGGCCATGGTGGAGCTCTCCATTGAAGCAAACTTTCAAAATCCACCACGAATTAATGCCGAATCGAGCGGGATTTGTTGGGGGAAATGATGAGGAGGAGGTGAGGAATCCATTTTCGCAGTTATTTCGGAGGGGAATCGATCGGGGAGGGAGATCAAGAGGTGGTGGCGTGCTCCTGTTCGTGGGAGAGAGAGAAAGGAGCGGTCAGGAGGAGGAAGAAGCTACTGTAGCGAGGGGACGCGAATCAGACTTTTCCTCTTTCTTTTTTTTGGCTGGCTTAATAGGGAGGATAAACAGACTTCACCAGGAAAGAAGAGGGGCTGCTGGCTCGGGTTGGGCCGGCGGGGAGAGAGGGAAGAATTGGGCCGGATGTGGCCCAGAGCCAAGGAGGGGATTTCAATTTCTTTTTCTTTTTTAGAAAATAAGAGAAATGTTTTTGTTGCATTAAAAATATTTATAGTGCTCTGAAAATTCAAGTAAAGATTGATTAAATATTTCAAAGCATGAGGAATTCAACAAAAATTCCCACATGCTGATTTGAGTTGAATCTTGGGGATTTTTAATTGTTGAAGGCTAAATTTGATTTTTACAATTTCTAGAAATACATTAAAAGGTGAAATTTTAGGGTGATTTTCAGGGCGCGACAGCCGATCTCGCAGTTTGGGAGATGGAGGGAATCGATTGCCTGTCTGGACGAGTTTGGGAGGCCGATTTCCTCAAAGTAACTGATTGCGACATCGAGACGATAGACGATCAAGACAAACAGTTGCTTTAACAAAGATGTGTCATCCGCTGCCCAAGATGAGCAAGCTAGTCCCTACACAGATGATGCGGTGGATGAATTAGATGGAAAATTGGGACAAGGCTTTATGTCGGGCGATCAACTCGAGGAGGTTGATATAGGATCAGGTGATAGACCTAGGCCGATGCATGTAAGTGCTAACCTGTCAAGGGAACATAAGAATGATTTGATAAATCTTTTGAAAGAATTCGTAGACTGTTTTGCATGGGAATATCATGAGATGCCTGGGTTAAGCCAGGCTATCAACTGTTTAAACAAGCTCCTAGGAGGTTTAAGGCCGATATGCACGAAGCTATCAAAGAAGAGATTACAAGACTTTACGACGCCAATTTCATTAGACCCTGCCGGTACGCAGAGTGGGTGTCTAATATATTCCAGTGTTGAAGAAAAATGGCAAACTAAGGGTGTGTATCGACTTTAGAGATTTGAACAAGGCGACACCAAAGGATGAGTACCCTATGCCGTTAGCCAATTTGCTAGTAGATGCCGCGTCTGGACAAAAGATCATCAGCTTTATGGATGGAAACGCAGGCTACAACCAGATTTTCATGGCCGAAGAAGACATCCACAAGACAGTCTTCAGATGCCCGGGGGCAATCGGCCTATACGAATGGGTTGTTATGACCTTCGGTTTGAAGAATGCTAGAGCTACCTATCAGAGAGCTATGAATTATATTTTTCATGATCTTATTGGCTCGCTGATTGAGGTTTACATCGATGACGTCGTCGTGAAGTCCAAAAAGTATGATATGCACTTGGCCGATTTACGCAAAGTACTAGAACGAGCAAGGAAATATGGTTTAAAGATGAACCCTAACAAATGCGCCTTTGGTGTACCGGCCGGTCAGTTTTTAGGTTTCTTGGTCCATGAAAGAGGAATTGAGATTACACAGAAGAACGTTGATGCTCTAAAAAATATCAAGCCTCCAACTAACAAGACCAAGTTACAATCTCTGCTCGGCAGGATTAACTTTGTCTGACGTTTTATATCAAACCTGTCAGGCAAGATAGAGCTGTTCACTCCATTGTTGAAGATAAAGGATGATCAAGAGTTCGTATGGGGTGATAAGTAACAAAAAGCGTTGGACGACATCAAAGAATATTTAAGTTCCCCTCCAGTTCTAATCCTTCCACAGAAAGGGGTTCCATTCAGGTTGTACCTATCGGCCGATGAGAAGTCTATCGGCTCAGTTTTAGTCCAAGACATTGATGGCAAAGAAAGGGCTATTTTTTACCTCAGTAGGAGGTTGTTAGATGCTGGAACGAGGTACACGCCAATAGAGAAGTTATGTCTATGCTTATATTTTTTATGTACTAAATTAAGGCATTATTTACTTTCCAATGAATGCATTGTGGTAAGCAAAGCCGATGTGATGAAATACATGTTATCGGCCCCCGTTTTAAAAGGGAGAATTGGGAAGTGGATTTTTGCCTTAACAGAGTTTGGCCTCAGATATGAATCGGCCAAAGCAATTAAAGGACAAGCCCTGACCGATTTCATTGTTCAACTCAGAGACGATTCAATTGCATATGCAGACATTGTGCCATGGACATTGTATTTTGATGGATCTGTTTGCAGACATGGATGCGGTATCGGCCTGGTCATAATATCCCCTCGGGGGGTAAGCTTCGAGTTCGCTTTTACTATCAAGCCCTATTATACTAACAATCAAGCAGAGTATGAAGCGGTTCTTAAAGGTTTGCAATTATTACAAGAGGTCGAAGCAGATTCCGTGGAGATCATTGGTGATTCACAGCTGGTAATCAATCAACTTTCCGGGGAGTATGAATGCATGAATGATATTCTCAGAGTTTATAATGAGGAGTGCAAGGAGGTGCTACAGGTTTTCAAGATTGTGACGATGAGGCATATACCCAGGAAGCAGAATTTTGAGGCCAATGATTTAGCTCAGGGGGCATCAGGATACAGATCGATGGCCAAAGATGTTCCAATTCAGATTGCTACCATGGATGCCGACGACTGGAGGTTTGCTATAATTGATTATTTGAAAATCCCCTTCCAGTCGGCGTCGCGACAGATGAAATACAAAGTCTTGCATTATGTCTTGTTAGATGATGATCTATACTACCGGACGATGGATGGTGTCTTGCTTAAGTGCCTAGGTCTAGAGGAGGCCAAAGTTGTTATGAGCGAGCTACATGAATGGATTTGTGGAACCCATCAATTGGCCCATAAAATGAGATGGCTTTTGAAGCGTGTTGGATATTTTTGGCCGACAATGCTAGAGGATTGTTTCAAGTATTATAAAGGATGTCAAGATTGCCAGAAATTTGGAGCAATCCAGAGAGCACCGGCATCGGCTATGCATCTAATCATAAAGCCGTGGCCGTTTCGAGGATGGGGTATAGATATGGTCGGCCAGATTAATCCACCATCAAGCAAAGGCCACAAGTATATTTTATTGGCTACAGACTACTTCACAAAGTGGGTTGAGGCCATCCCTCTTAAGAAGGTTGATTCCAAGAATGCAATTCAGTTTGTCAAGGAGCATATCATATATCGGTTTGGATTACCACAAACATTGACTACAGATCAGGGATCAATCTTCGTGTCCGATGAGTTTGTCGAGTTTGCTGAAAGCATGGGCATCAAGCTGTTGAATTCTTCTCCATATTATGCACAAGCTAATGGGCAGGCAGAAGCTTCCAATAAGACTTTAATCAAGTTGATCAAGAGAAAAATTGACGAACAGCCAAGACGGTGGCATACCACGCTGGCCGATTCCCTTTGGGCGTATCGGATGGCTTGTCATGGTGCAACTCAAGTGCCACCTTATCAGCTGGTTTATGGACATGAAGCTGTACTGCCGTGGGAGACCAACATCGGCTCAAGCAGGATTGCCTTGCAAGGCGACTTAACAGCCGATGAGTATCATAATCTTATGGTTGATGAGTTAGATGATTTGGCGCACGTCCGATTGCGGGCTTTGGAGAAAATAAAGCGAGATAAAGATCGAGTTGCTCGTCATTATAATAAGAAAGTTGTCGCCAAGTCATTTGAGGAAGGGGATCTTGTTTGGAAATTAATAATGCCGATTGGTTCCAGACATAATAAATTCGGCAAGTGGTCACCTAATTGGGAAGGTCCTTTTCAGATTCATCGATGTGTTCCCCATAATGCTTATCTGCTTAAAGGATTAGATGGAGAAATTTATGGAAGAGCCCTTAATGGCAAATACTTAAAGAAATATTATCCCAACGTCTGGATTGATTCATGATCGGCTTGCCAGCCGATTTATGATAATAGCCGATGTGGTACACATCGTCTTTAGATGGCCGACATGCATTATCGCCCTTAGTTCAAATTTTACAACATGAGCCCTCATCTTCCAAAATTTGGGGGGCATATATATATACAAGCAAGGTTATCTTTCAAGATTCTTCAAGATTACTAGATCAAAATTTTATGGACTTCAAAAATTTTTCAGACTTGGATTTTTTTAGTATTATTCAGATCAAATTCGGCTAGTTGGCCGATGAGATTTATATTAGTCGAACAGGAAGTCATTTTCTTATAAGAAAGACATAAAAATATATTACATTAGCCTATAAATTTTTTGATAGCTGCAATGGCCTTACGGCGGATTTGATCAATATCCTCTATTGCTTGGGCGTCATCGGCCATTGACCCTGCAATTGGTTTCAAGGATTTGCTCAGGGTTGCAAGGTATTTGGCCGATGCCTTCAATTTCGCCGTTTGGTCTTCTATGGCCTTCGGTGATGCAGCTATCCCAGCCTCGACTTCTTGGATCTCCTTACGAGTTGCTTCTAGCTTTGACGTTAGGTCTGCTTCGAGGCGGCGGAGTTCTTCGAGTTTGTTCTTTAAGACAATGGGTTCGACAGCTAGCTCATCCAACCTGGTTTTGTCAGAATTGACTTGAGCTTTGCTGACGGACAAGGCCGATTCCAAGTCCTCACGTTCCCACCTCTCCGCGATCCTTTCCTTGGCCCTATGAAGCTTGAAGTTGTATTGTTCCAAGAAGATGGCTGGCGTCAAGACTTCCATCAGGTCTTCAGGGAGTTGGTCTTGGATTTCTTGGACTCTGCTCCTGACAGGATTGCAGTTCTCCACCAGCGACTCCAATGATGCCTCCAGCAGATTAGCGATGTCGGACAGCCGGTTCTTCAATTCTTCAGAAATCGACGCCTTGGTCATGCTGGATAGCTCTTTGTCCTCATCGTCAAGAAATTGGCCGATGTCAAAGGAGAACATATCGGCTAAGTTCTGCAAACATCAAGATAGGACACGATTAACCCAATTAGCCAAAAGTCAGCGAGGGATTCAAAGTGATCTGGTTACCTGTGATGGTGCATCGGCTGTGCTTGCGTCGGCCGTCTTATGTTGACCTGAGCCGGTGAGCGAGGGAGTTGGCCGATGTGTTGCGGGTGATGGAGCTCGCGGCTGAGGAGAATCCAGAAAATGATAGTCAGATTTATATTGTTAAAGTGCTGAGGCAAAGGGTTAATTCTTACCGAGGCAATCGGAGAGGGTGGTGGAGAAGGAGTAGGTGTTCTCAATCGGGCCTTGGCTTGCTCGCGTTTTTGTAGGGTGGCTTTCTTAGTCCTGGGCAGCGGGACCGATTGAGTTCTTTCCTTCAATAGAGACAATGCCACAACCTAGGAAGTAAATCAAGTTATAGCAAACCAGCAGGAGGAGATTGCACAAATTAGGAAAAGGGATTGTACTAACCTTGCGGATTGCATGTCTGGTTCTCCTTGGTTGAGCGACATCGGCTTGGTCATCGGTTGGTGGGATCTTTGTGGTTGTAAGCGATGAATTCTTCATAGACTTGGCCGATGGCTCTTTAGCAATTTTGGCCGATGGATCTTGTTCTTCAAGCAGATCGGCGGCTGCTGCATCAACTTCTTCCTCCATAACTTGGTCGTCGAGGAATTCTTCTATGGAGGGGTCTAGTGCGTCAAGATCGGCTTGATCATCAGTCTTAGGTTTCTTGCCAGCTTTTTGAATCTTTTCTTTTATTGGCGCTTTCCTCTTGGGAGTTTCTTTAGCTATCGGCCCTTGGAGCAATGATGATACCTTCGGAGCGGTGAGGCCGATAGTTGATTCCATGATAGACTTGCCTGATGGAGCCAATACCAGAGCATAAGATATCTTTTGCCCGCTGTTGCTGACTGATGGTGTTGGGGCGTCAGGGACTTGGGGACTGATATTATCAATGAGTTCTGTCAAGTAGAACTTGGCCGATTGATGGAAGAGATGGGAAGTCCATTCTTGCCACCATGACTGGAAGGAGAGGTGAATGAAGGGACTCAACCATAATCGGTCACAATTCCCAGATTTGGTACTCTGGTTTCTTGAACCTTGCTTTGATGGAAGAGATGGGAAGTCCATTCTTGCCACCATGACTGGAAGGAGAGGTGAATGAAGGGACTCAACCATAATCGGTCACAATTCCCAGATTTGGTACTCTGGTTTCTTGAACCTTGCTCATGACCAGGGCTGATGGGATATTACCCCTGTTCTCTAGGAGCCGATGGAAGTGCAGGCTGATAGGAAGTTGACCAAGCCTGCATTGCCTCGCAGTTACCATAGGATTGTAGAACTCATAGGATAGGCTGGTGCTTTTGCCTTGGAAAACGCCTACTGGGAGCAAGCAGGGGGTGATGCCAATCATGAAGAGTTCTTGTGCTACCATATGATCATTCAGTTCACCCAGAGTTAGATCGGCAGGGACCTCAAAATCGGAATCCGAAGGATACACAAATGTGTTCATCTTGGCTGATGGAGGGCCGGTGTAAAATCGGACGAACCAGGCAAATAATTCTTCGGCCGATTGGTCTACTCCAGGGTATATGGAAGCTGCTTCTCCAAAGGACATGCATCTCCTGAACGCTGGATCTTCATTGTCGGTGTAGTCCGATAGGAAGGCAGACTCTGATAGCGGAGGCCGATCAGCCATGGTGTTGGTATAGATTGTCAAACAAAGTTGGACGAACCACCATGGACCCTCATGTGCCACTGTTCTCTTCAACATTAGATCTTGAGTGGCAGAATGGAGAAGCTGATAGACAGCCCCAAGAAGATATCGGTCGAGAGGAAATTGTCTCTTTTCAACCAAGGCCTGAGCTAAGTGTTGGCAGTTCAGAGTAGCGCCAGAGGTTGATCCGCAGAAGATAAATCTTTCTAGCCATAAGGTTAGAAAGGCCACATGTTCTCTTTCTGAGACTGATCCTGTTTCCATGTGTTCAGCTACATATCCAGACCAACCTCCGATTTTCTTGGTCTTCAGTTTGTGGGTACTGTTGATAAGGAGGTTGAAGGGATTGATCTCGGAATGTATGTCCAATCCTATCAGCATCTTGATGTTTACCAGCGTCGGGGTCATCGGACCTTGTCTAAACAGAAATGCATTTAAGGTGCTGGACCAGAAATATGTGGCTGCTGACATAAGGGGCTCATTTTTCTTGGTATCGGCCAGGGATAAAGTGATGCATTGGCCGATTCCTATTTCATCCCAGTGGACTTGCTTAGCCGCGGCGACTCTCTTGTACCAAGTTCTAATGCCAGTGAGCTTTGACGGCCAAGACCTGAAGGTGTGCTTCCATGAAGGTACATTGGGTTTGACCTGCTTGAATGGGATTCTGTTCGTCTCCGCATTGATTAGCCATGTAGGGTCAGAATTGCCCATGGGGCCCAGCAGGAACCGGTGTGATTTGTCATTGGTGGGGATTAGGATCTGGTTCTTGAAGACCTGTGGCGCATAAACAGTAATGGAAGATAAGACCCCGGGGGCAAGAGCAGAAGCCCTAGTTTGAAAAAACTCGGCGAAAAAATGAAAATGTGAGCTTGGAAAGGGTTGACTCACCACGAGGATTTCGGAAGTATAAAACGGCAAGGAAGCCATTAATGTGGTCGGGGAGGTCGTTGGTGAGGGGGTCAATGCCTTGAGAACGCCGAGGAGTCACCGGAGTTGAGAGGCGCAGGTGGTCGATGAAGAACGGCGCAAGTAAGTCGGTGGCGGGAGGTTGTGAATCTGGATCTGTGCGGTTTTCAGGTAAACCCTAGCGAAGAAGTCGATGGGTTCCTCGGAGCTAATTCCGCCACATTATATAATGAAGCGGAATTTGTAGGGCATGTGTTAACGGCAGATTTTCGTAATCTACTTGGAGAGAAAAGAGAAAACCAATGCGGAGAAGAAGGATTAAGTTGGAGTCGGACCAAGTCTTGTATCGGACTCGGCAAGTGTATCGGACTGGAAGCTATGTCAGTAGAAAAGGTGTATCGGCCGATACGGATTCAACGTGGTTGTTGGCCGACGGAGATAGAGAGTTGATAGAGTTAATATGGGCTTGGTTTGGGCTCAGGATAAGCTTCAGGGAGGTTGGCAAATAGAGATAAGGCTCGGTTTTAGGCAATTGTATGTTGTAAATCAAGTAGGTTTAGATCTAATCTATGGCAAGAGTCTGCCGCAAAGACTTGTTTGTTAAGTTGTAGATAAGATCGTATATTATCTGGACAATGTTGTAATCTCGGGTATAAATATCCCGGTAGTTTGTACATAGAAACTCTCTCACAACAATACAATACACAAATCAATTTACTCTCGGCGCATCGCCAACCCTCGCAAGAGGTTAAGCTCGACACACACCTAGACAAGCCTTTGGACCTGCACTGGAGCTAAGCAGATCTCCCAGGCCACCGTGGAAACGCGGAACCTGTTTGGTCGTGAGGCGGCTCTAAATTCAGCGCCAACAACTGCTTAGTTAGGGCTTGTTGAGTTTTCTGTTATATCGTTGTGTCGAGTTGCTGGTCTTAGCATTCTGTCATTTAGAGTTTTGAGTTCTTGCCGCCATCATCACTATTGTTGCCCTTACCACCATCGTTGTCACCTACTAAATCTCTTTCCGTTTGTGCAAGATCTGTTTCTTCCTTGGAATCCAATTGCCTTTGAATCTACCGTCAAAACAGCCATAACTCGAGTGTCCTTCCATAAAATAGCTGTATCTTTTTCATACAGATTCGAAATCAGACATACAATATATCCATGGACATCTACAGAAAAAGTTACATCCGCTTTGTCGGGTTCAGTGAAATCAAAATCTTGAAATTCCGCTTGCAAGATTGTGTTTTTGAAGCGAGAAGCTTCGGGACCCATTTCGATAGAACTTTAAAAAATTCTACGGGCCACATATTTTGTCCGTTTGATCTTAAATTTTCTGTGGTTGGTTCCTACATGCTCCTATGTGTGAAAAAATATTTTAAAAATAAAATAAAAATAAAAAATGTTGCAGCTCTCTCCTCAAGAGTAGAGAGAGAAAAAAGAGGAAGATTGGGGGGATGGCGCCAGCATTGCTAGCGCCCTCCTTAGGCCACGTTAGCGTCGGTGTGCCATAGTGGCAGGGGGACGGCGCCAGCATCCTTGGCGCCATCCCATTGAACCACAGCGCCAACGCCAGTCACTCTGGCATCCCAAAAAGGACCAATCCTGGGATAAATTTTTTCAGGGGTCTATTTATAAAATAAGTTTTTGTAAAGAACCAAATTGTAAAAAATCCACGGCGAACACTCCCCCTATCAGTGTACAACTACCACCATATGCATACCACTTGCCGCCCAAGTCTAAAATACATTTCCATCAAGTTTTAGTTCACAAATATCATAGAACTTAACCACTGTCTAGTAGTGAAATAATGCCCAAAATTTCATTTATAAAGTGATCACAATAACATTTAGCAAATTGCTAAGTGTAGCTAAGCATTGGGCATTTTTATAAATATGTATATACCCATTTGAGCACTTAGAAAGTACTCTAACCAACTCTATGGATACAAACAATGGGAATTACAATAATTCAAGGAATTCATGCAGCAAGTTGGGCATATCTACCATTTACCACATTTCGAATATCAATAATTAGAAGTATGCATGCAATTTCGCAAATAACACATTTAATTTCCCAAAACATAGGTTTGCAATGTGTTCAAAGGAAGAGGGGAGAAAACTTGCCTTAGTTAGAATTCCCACATATAAACACCAAATCAAGCAAAAATCCAAAATGACTCTAATATGTATGAATTCTCTACTGTGATTAGGTACTGATTAAACATGATTTATGGTGAAGGAATTTTCATTTTATCTATTTGCATTTGTGAGTAATTAATTTTCAAAATTTAATATTAGCAATAGGTTAATTAAGCTCTATTAGTACTCAGGTGCATTTTAGGTCCAAGATTTGTGAAGTGTTGGGCTGCTGCAATGAAGGCTTGGTCCCCAGGAGTTTAACAAAGTTGGTTTCACAATTTTTAGAGTTAGCATCATTTTATTATGAATTTTACAAGCTAGGTGATATACTATAGTCTTTATTAGCTATACCGAATTTTAGAGATAATTCTAGTGCTGCATGTGCTACATTTTAACTCATAGAAACTAAGTTCATGAGATTACCAACCTAACCCATTTGGAAATACATCATTTTGGAGTTCGAATGAATTTTGTATCGATTTTATAGTTTGTAGTTTGCATTACAATTATTTAGTGATGATTTCACTAAAATTTAGTTCATTCAAAATGGAGCTAAAATATATCTTATATGGATTTCACAATTCATAGGTTGTGGTTTAATTCTCATTGCACCAATAGTATTTTAGAGATGTTTTCTATATTAAAAGAACAACATTTTATCCGACAGTGCACAAGGGTATATGTTTGTGAATATAGCAGGATTTAGTTCACTTTATTTTGAGTTAGGATAAATTTCCTATAATTTTTAGAAATTAGATTGTACATGTGGTGATTATTTTACTAAACAAATTATTATTGCTCATTCTGTTACAGAAAGTGTCATATTTTATATTACTAAATTAAAGTTCATAATTTCCTGATTCTACAGAAATTTAGTTTACTCCATTTGGAGCAAAAATGAATTTTCTCTAAATTTCCAAAGTTTGGGCATGCTTTATGTCAGCTATTTTTTATATGAAATTTTAGGAATAAATATTGTACTGTAAGTGTACGTTTTCATTCTACAACATTAAGGTTCATAGTTTTATAAACCTACTAAAGTTGGTTTCACCTCAAAATGAGTTATATTTGATTTTATATGAATTTTACAAGTTTGACATAATTTTCAGTTTAAAAGATATTGCTTTAGCTATTTTCTTTTATTTTTTTCGAATTATAAATACATGGGGTCCACTGTCAATGTCTGCGAATTTTGCTGAAAGATCCCCGGAGTTCTAAAGATTCAATCCAAGGTTCAGAACACGTACTAAAGTCATTTATTTTAAGAGTTCATAGATTTTTACATATTTACAAATAAGTCCGATGGTCCACATGTCATGCAAAGAGTATTTACAAATTGAACCTTACAAGATTTAAACATTCACTAATCAAGTCCCTTAGCGTCTAATGACTCGGGCCCACTCGTCAGCGGCTCGGTGTGAGAGAGTGAGTAGAGACGGTGGCGCCGACGAGGTTTGCAGTGACGGCGATGGCGAACGGCGACAATCTAGAGGAAGTGAACAAAATGAAAAATGTAGAGGAGGCTCTTGCGAACCCGGTGGTGGTCAGATTGTTGACTGTGGTGGCCGGAATCATGCCAGCGGTGAGCTCCAGCGGCGGTGTGCATCGGCATGCAAGTGCATGTCGAGCTTTGGCTCGGTTTAGGACAAAGCAATGCATGCATGTGGGTCTATAGGGGTCTTGAGGACTTACTCGATACCCGGCGTGGCGCGGCGAAGCTTGTATGATGGCGACGACATGAGAAACTATACAGCGGTGGCTCCGGACTCCAGCAAAGGGGGACAACTCGATTCGGTCATCAGGCTGCCTTGCATGCATGAGCACGAGGTCAGACATGTCCTAGGGAGACTCCACATGTGAGGGGTTAAACTATGGCTCACCGGAATGGATGAATTTGGCGGCGGTGGTGGTTGATTGAAGGCGGAGAATAAAAAGGGGATCTCCGGGTACATAGCATCTCGGCTCGATTCCTTCGAGGATCTTGTTCTTCTCAGAGAGATGACGATGTTGGCGCAGTGGTTCGGCCGGATTTGGTCCACGGTGGTTTGCACGACGATAGAGATGTGGCGGTGGCTCTCGGTGCACGCTCCAAGGCCGGTGATGGCATGGCGACGTTCCCATCACTGCAGTGGATAAAATGAGATGGGGTCAAAAGGGAAATTCTTTGGCATGGTGAGGAGAGTATGGAATGTGGAAGAGATAGAGGTGACGATGGCGCAATGGCAATCGACGCGGTTGCTCTTCCCGGCGGCTGGCGATGGAGATGGAGAGGAAGGAGGGGCTAATGGCTATCTCCCTCGGTGTGGTCCGCAGTGGAGTAGAGTGGGAGGGGTGACGACGCAGCTGGGAGAGAAGTAGGCAAGCTCGACATCAGACACGATGGTGGACATGCATCGAGCACTTCAATCCCCCCGGTGTCTCTCTCTCTCTCGCTTCCTGAGTTAGGCGGTGGGGAATGAAGATGGACTGGGGTTGAGCTAGCTAGAGAGGCTGTCTTGTGGGTCCACTCCTATGTAGTCAAGGTGTGGGTGACAGGCATGGGTATAAACATGAGTAAGTCTAGTGTTTATGGTATTTTCAGGGTTTTCTCTTTTATTTTTCTTCCTCCCTTTTTTGTAAATTTATTAGTTTAACTTGTGATACAGATAAATTGTGGTGAATTTTTGTGGAGATAGACAGAAATAACTAGTTTCCATTTTCTTTGGTTGCACTCAAAATTTCTATATATTTTATTCTCAGCAAAATAAAGAAAATAGGCATGTCTGAAATTGAATTGAATTTTTAGGAGGTCAAAACTAATGAAATAAATTCTGGAAAATTATATTAATATATGATAAATAAGCTAGTATTTGAATAAATTATTTTCTATATACACTTCTATATAATTTAGTGCATGTTTTGATGAAGTATGAGTTTTGCTGATTAGGGTTTAGTATAAATTAAAGTGTTGACTAGTTTGACCCATTAAATTGAGGGATCAAAGTAAGTATAAAATTATACCAAAATTCTAGTGAGTTTGGAATATTGAGTACTATTTACATGAATTTTGCCATAGTTTTATCTTGCACCAATTATTTTTGTAAATTTGCATGGCTTAATAATGTATATATGTTATTGCTATGAAAATGCAATTAGGTGTTTATAAAAAAATATATTTACATTACTATTAACCTGAGATGGAGTTGTTGAGTTTGATTTCCTTCACACCATACATGATTTCATAAGTTTGTTGTATATTTATACATATGCTTTTGTGTTATTTTAAAGAAAAGTTAAAATGAGATTAAGGTGAAAAGTGAGCTATTTGTGAATTGACGTTTTTGTGAAACTTTGTGTTCATGACCCACATTCAATTGAGTTACCAAATTAGATGATGGATTCTAAGAGAGATTATGATGTAATTCGTAAGTCATATAAATCTCCTTGACTTTGTCTATTTGTTCCCATGATGTAAATGAAGCCTATTATGAAATGCATCCAAAATCCAAAAACATTTAAAAAGGACTCAAATTACAACAATACATTATGCAAATGTATGCACACACACCAAGTTTTAGTTTCTTCCTTTAAGCTATCAAGGGAAAGGTTTTAAATTACTCACAAATTCTCATATACACATTAGTTATATTAGACTCACCTAGGTCTTTCCATTTAGGAAAAACATTTTCGACATTTTTAGATGCAAAATTTGAAATTCAAATTTGGGGTATGTTACATATAGGGCTCACCAACGCATAGCCAACTGTATCGGTTTAAAAACTGAAGAAGCTTCCCTTGAAGCCGATCGGAAACTGGTAAAGATGAAAAAAGTTGATCTTGATAACTTGATCAAGGTGGCAGACAGCACCAAGAAGGAAATTGAAGAACTCAAAAAGAAAGAAGCCGATCTACTAACTGCGCTGGAAGAAACACGTAAGGAACTAGAGCTAAAAAAGAAGATACTTGCCGATCTACCCCAACCCATCGTTACCCAACGCAGCAAACTCAAGAATATTATCTGCCGAGTCACTGATCGGTGCAAGTCCCTTAAGCCTATTCCAGGATCCGATGCTGAGGACCTGAAAACTATCAACGATGTCGTCTTAATTCGCCGGCGTGTGATTGCTGCTATTCAGAAATATCTGAGTTGATGTTATAGTTTAACCATATTTTTGCAATTTTTGCCTGAAACATTTGAACAAGTCTGTAATATATTCATCGGCTTCTCTTGCCGATTTATCTTTTCATCCTTAACATATTTCGTCTATAATTTTGTTCTAAGGTAATATTTAATATCAGCCATCTTAAGGCGATGTTATCCATCGGCTATGTCATACATTGGCAATAGAGCCAATTATGAGTTAATCCATACGCTAGGATATTACTTCTTCAAATGTTTCCCATTTAAAGCTTTCTCAAAAACCTCTCCATCAAGGCCTTCTAGCAAATATGCATTATGCGGTACGTAACGATGAATCCGATAGGGTCCCTCCAAATTAGGCGACCACTTTCTGAACCTATTATCTATTGTCCCTACTGGCAAAATCAATTTCCAAACTAATTCACCCTCTTCAAAAGACTTTGGCACAACTTTTTTATTATAATGCCTTGAAACTCTCTCTTTTATCTCTTTTAACCCTTTCGAAAGCATGCAATCAGACCTGAGCCAAATCTTCCAACTCATTAACCATCAAATCATGATAATCATCGACCGATAATTAATTTTGCAAAGAAATCCTTCTTGAACCGATATTAGTCTCCCATGGCAAAACTGCCTCATGTACATAAACCAACTGATACAGTGGCATTTGAGTGGCTCTATGAAATGTCATCCGATACGCCCATAATGAATCGGCCAATGTGGTATGCCACTTCTTTGGTTGCTCTGCAATCTTCCTTTTAATCAACTTAATCAAGCTCTTGTTAGATGCCTTTGCCTGTCCATTTGCTGGAGCATAATAAGGAGAAGAATTTAACAACTTAATACCCATACTATCGGCAAAATGAACAAACTCATCTGATACGAAGATAGAACCCTGATCTGTTGTTATAGCATGTGGAATTCCAAACCGATAGATTATATGTTCCTTGGTAAATTTAATCGTATTTTTAGAATCAACTTTCTTCAAAGGAATTACTTCGACCTACTTAGTAAAATAATCTAGCGCCACCAATACATATTTATGTCCTTTACTCGATGGAGGATTAATCTAGCCGATCATATCTATACTCCAACCTCTGAACGGCCATGGCTTTACTATGGGGCTCCAAATTTCTGACAATCTTCACATCCCTTATAATATTTGAAGCAATCTTCTAACATTGTTGGCCAAAAATAACCCACCCAGCGAAGCAGCCATCTCATTTTGTGAGCCGATTGATGAGTTCCACAAATCCCATGACATACTTCACACATAACTACCTTGGCTTCTTTCAAATTCAAACACTTTAGCAAAACTATATCAATCGTCCGATAATACAAATCATCATCAAGAAGCACATATTTAAGAGCCTTAGATTTTAATTTTCTTGTTGTTGATTGAGAAGGATTCTTCAAATACTTAATAATTTCATTCCTCCAATCATCAGAATCAGCACAAGCGATCTCTACCTCCACATCTCTTAACATCGGCTTATATCCCGATACACCTTGAGCTAAATCATTGGCCTCAATATTCTATTCTCTAGGAATATGCTTCATGGTTACAGTCTTGAAATTCTTCATCGACTCTTGCCATTTCTCATTATAAACCCTCAAATTTTTACTTTTACACTCATATTCCCCTGACAACTGCTTGATCACCAATAATGAATCACCAACAATCTCTATCGCATCGGCCTCTACTTCCTTTAACAATTGGAGCCCTTTAAGCACTGCTTCATATTCAGCTTGATTATTGGTATAATATGGCTTGATTGTAAATGCAAACTCAAAACTTGCCCCTCGAGGCGAAATAATTACCAAGCCGATGCCACACCCATGCGTGCAAACAGACCCATCGAAGAATAAAGTCGAAGGCATCGATTCAACATAATCAACTGACTCATCTTGATATTCAACAATAAAATTGGCTATCCCTTGCCCTTTAACTGCCTTAGCCGATTCATATTGCAAATCAAATTCCGTCAAGGCAAAACTCCACTTCTTAATCCTTCCTTTCAGCACTGGAGCCGATAGCATATCTTTTACCATATTGGCTTTGCAAACTACTGTGCATTCATTGGATAACAGATAATGCCTTAACCCCGTACATGAAAAATACAAACATAAACACAAACTCTCTACCAGGGTATACCTTGTCTCTGCATCCAAAAGTCTTCTACTACGATAAAATATAGCTTGTTCCTTGCCGTCAAACTCCTAAATCAACACTGATTTGACAGACTTCTCATCAGTCGATAGATATAACTTGAAAGGAACCCCTTTTGTAGTGGCATTAAAATTGGAGGAGAACTCATATAATCTTTGATATTGTTTAAAGCCTTCTATTGTTTTTCTCGCAACACAAACTCTTGATTGACCTTCAACGGTAGTAATCGAGTCAATGGTTCAATTTTAGTTGACAAGTTTGATATAAATCTTTCTAACAAAATTAATCTTGCCAATCAGAGACTGTAATTTTGTCTTGTTCTCTGGAGGTTTTATATCCTTGATGGCTTTAATACTCCTTTGACTAATTTCAATTCGCCTTTCATGAACAATAAAGCCCAAAAACTGTCCAGCCGATACACAAAAGGCACGTTTGTTTGGATTCATCTTAAAACCATACTTCCTTATTCTTTCTAGTACCCTTCATAAATCGGCTAAATGTCCATCGACTTCTTTTGATTTCACAACCACATTATCTATGTAGATTTCAACCAGTAATCCAATAAGATCATGAAATATATAATTCATATCCCTCTGATATATAGCACCAACACTTTTTAATTCAAAAGTCATAATAGCCCACTCATATAACTCGATTGCTCCAGGAAACCTAAAAGCAGTTTTGTGAATATCTTCTTTAGCCATAAAAATTTGATTATATCCAGCATTGCCATCCATGAAGCTAATAATTTGTGTCCAGAAGCTGCATCAAACAATAAATCGACAATCAGCATTGGGTATTCATCTTTGGGAGTAGCCTTGTTTAGATCTCTGAAATCAACACAAACCCTTAACTTCCCATTTTTTTCATTACTGGTACTATGTTAGAAACCCACTTAGCGTATCGGCAAGGCCTAATGAAGTTAGCATCATAGAGTCTTGTAATTTTTGTCTTGATAGCATCATACATCTCAGGTTTAAATCTTCTTAGAGGTTGTTTATATGGCCGATACCCTGGTTTGATACAACCGATGTTCTACTATTTATCGACTGAGTCCTGGCATTTCATAACATTCCCAGGCAAAATAATTTATCTATTCTTTTAATAACTTTATTAATTCTTTCTTAAATTAATCAGACAATATAGCACTTACAAATGTCGGGCTAGACCTATCACCTGGTCTATTATATACTTCTTCTAACTCATCAGCCGACATAAAAACCTGTCCAAACTTGGCCTCAAACTCATCCACAGTGTCCGTAGAGTAAAAGTTGAGGTCCTCCATCAGTGATTGGTTGTATATCATAATCAGATACTTTAAGAAATCACCTTCCCAAACTTCTCCAGATAAGCAATCAATTCCATCCATATCCCAAATAGACAAATCGGCAATAGCAACATTAACTGACCTATTGGCTTACACGATTTCTACTTGATCTCCTTGCCGTTGTATCAAACTTTGGTGCATTGTTGATGGGATGCAATAATTAGCATGAATCAAATCTCTCCCAAGCAGCAAACTATAAGAACTCTTTCCATCAATGACAAAAAACGTGGTAGGAATTACTGCCCACTGTTAACTCAACATTTAGAACTCCTTTAGCATCCGATGAATTCCCACGGAAATCCTTGAGCACCATGTTGGTCTTGATTAAATCTTTTGATATCTTCCCAAGCTTTTTGAATGTAGTGCAAGACATCAAATTTGCTGCAGCCCCTCCATCAACCAACATTTTGCACATCGGCTTCCCATTGATAAAACCCTTAACATATAAAGGTCTAAGATGCCAATGATCCATATCTTCGGGTTCCTCAAAAATGGCCTACTGTGGAGATAAAACCAATTGTACTCTACAGGTAATATAAACACCATGTTGATAGAAGATGGTGCCCCAGCATTGTCTACCTTGACATCTTTCTCCTTAGCAGAAGCTGAATTCTTTGGCCTATCGGCTTCAACATCATCGGCTCTAACAACGTCTTAGCCGATGATTGATTTGTTCTTCAACTTCTTCCATCTGCTCCCTATTCCTTAATCTTTGAACTATTCTTTTCTGCTTTTTAGTAAAAATTCCACTTGGACACCATTGAGGATTTTGTACTTGTTCATTTTGGCCTTCTTCATCATCTTCAAAATAATCTTCATGAATCAGCCCTAATAATTGATGCACTGGAAGCCTTTTTTGTACTAGCCGATGTGAACTCCTCATAGCAAATTTTTGTGAAGAACTCCCATATTCATAAGTCGATTCAGCACCATTGCAACCTAGGCAATCTTTAATTGAAGGCAATCTCATCTCTTCACTCCAACAGAACCGAAAAAATTCACAACCCAAATGTGGATCGAAACAAAATCTTTCCTCTTCATGACACCCCCTGTGTTTCCTTTTTATATCTTTTCTAAGATTTATTGATCAATCATGAGGTGTTGATTCTAGTCCGATGATTCCCCTCATCGGCTTCATTTTCAGACCTCCTTGGATAAACCATGTTTACTAGAAAAGGATGCCCGTCAATGTTTATCGGCTTTTTACCATCATCAAATTTAATTCTCCCTTGTTCCACAGCCAATTGAATTTGTTGCATAAACACTTTGCACTCATTTGTACTGCATGAACCCGTGTTATCCCACTTGCAATACTTCTTTTTTCAACTCTCCAGCCGATGGAATAACATGATTCTGAGGCAATATGATCTGCTTCTCTTGCAACAAGAGATCAAAGATCCTATCGACTTTGTTGATATCAAAGTCATATCTTTCTTCCCTTCCATTATCCTTGACCCATTGGCAAATAACCGTCTTTTTATTTCGTGCCCACTGTGCATAGCCAATCTCTGGATCTTCATCTTGATTTGAATCAATGTATAGTTGTAAACATTATTGACATTATTGGCTTTTTTAGAAAATCTCTCACTCTCTCTCTTGGAATCCTAGAACTGCTGCTCATGAGTCGATACCTTCTAGACTAGTTGAGCCAAACTCTCAAAGTCTTGTGAAGAAAATTTATCCCTTATTGGCCCCAACAATCCCTAGATTGCCAAATCAGCCAATTGTGAATCGGTTAGATTTAAACTGTAACATATGCTCCTTATGTCTCTGAATCTTTGGATAAAATCTGGAACCGATTCGTCAGATCTTTGCTTAATTGAGGTTAAATATGACAACTTCATCTCTTGAACTCTACTAAAGAAATATTTGTGAAATTTTTTTTCTCTATCGGCCCATCCCCTAACAGAATTAGGTGGCAAAGAAGAGGACAAAGTGAATGCCGTTGCAGATAATGATAATGGGAAAAATCCAACTCTTAAAGCTACTTCAGCTGATGCTTTCCCATATTGTGCTAAAAATTGGCTAATGTGTTCAACTATGGAAATGTTGTCTTGTCCGAAGAATTTTGAAAAATCTGGGATCCTGTATCGGTTGGTAATGGCACTCTATCAAAGTGTTCTGAATACGGATGCCAATATATAATTCCATTGTCTTTGGGTTTAAGACCAAACTGGTCTCTAATAACTTCAGCAATCATATCGGCCCACTGTTGGTTCATATTGTTTCCAAATTGTTGTGGTGGAGGCCCTTGAACAAACTGATTCATCTGGAACCGATACTAATTAGCTTCCCCATGCCGATATTGGTGAGGCGATGGTGGTTGTTGTTGCTAAGGATTGAATTATTGATGCACATACTATTGATGCAGACATTGATGAGGCTGATAGTTTTGGGGTACTTCATGTATATACTGTTGTCCTTTTGGTTGCCCCCCAATCAGTTGTTGAACTTGTCCCCTAGTTGATGTTTGAACCGATTGTCCTCCAAAATATGCAGTCCGATGCTGATCTTGACTCTGATCATTGACAACCATTGTTGAACTAGGGCCTACTACATGCTTTTGCTCTGGATCTTCAGTGTTAATTGTCTAGTATGCCAGAAATTTATGATTTGGGAGATAAATTGGCCCCTTAGCTTGTTCCTCAACTATAGTCCCATCTACCACCTATTTTATCATAGATGTTAATGTGTTAACCAACACTCCAGATTGATTTATCAAAACATGGTGCACTGCAGCATCAATCCTATCTTGCAAAGTCATAAGATGAGGTTCTTCTTTGGTTTTTGGCTCAGTAGTATCCTTCACCTTCAGGATTCGGAATGATGATTTTGGACTTTTGTATTAACTTTCCTTGCTGAGTAACACTCAAGGACTCTAGATACATCATTTGAAACTCTTGAGTTAGTTGCTCCATCTGTGCTTTCTGTTCATCGGACAACTTGTCAATGGTGACTCTAGATAATGTTTTCTTCATTGATCTCTGACATGGTGAAAGTCTGAGTCCCATTGGGCGTGCCAAAAGTGTGTTGATGCAAAACACAGCGGCCTAGAAGATTTGCTTAACTTCAGTGCAGGTCCAAAAGCTTCGAGTTCAGGGCTTGCCAGTTGGTTTGATCCCGCAACCAACAAGATAGACAATGGTAAACGTTAGAAGATGACAACCGATCGGCCGTAAGACCAACATCGTATCATATCAGCCGATGCACGAATGAATTGGCTATAGCTTGTAAAAAGATGTTCTTCATACACTAGATTTAAATTGAATACAATTATAAACAACTTTTCTTTAATAAAACCAATCCCATAGTTCAAACTCAACCGATGCAGCATAAGATTGATAAAATCAAAGTCAATCGTTATACAATTACATGATTTAAATAACAAGCCACTGTATAGAAATTTGTAGACTAAACCCAAGTTAATTATGATCAGCTGTAGAGATAAAATGACATGTAATTGTTAACTTAATCATTCTCTTAAATTCGAGCAATTATGTTAGATCGAACATAACTGAGACAGTATTAATTGCTAGTAGCAAAGATCAAATAAATTAATAATTATATGGACTTATATCATAGCCGATGAAATATCTTATCTAGTTAAAGGTGACGTATCGGCTATAGCTCCGATACAGCCTTATATAAGACTATCAATCTAGTTAAAATTCACTAAACAAGTTACGATCTCAACAAATCGGACTTAATCGAGACAGTGTGAAATTGATGACAGGCTTAATAGATTTAAAGGATTGATAAACTTATATAAGATGATAGATACAACGTATTAAGTAAAAGATAACATGCAATTTTAAGACAAAACGGTTATACCAGATAAGATCGGCTGAAACCCCGATACTACCCCTATCGGCAATCCAAGAGCAAGTTAGTTCTAACAACCCTGATTATAGCTTGATAGGTCAAACCTAATTGATGCAGCATCAAGCTAAGATCAAAATAGTAAGATCTAAACAAACCTTTGATTGTTTTTCAGGGTGATAAATATATTAATCAATCTACGCCAACAATAGTGAATTAAACGATATCGACTTTATTCAAACTGAACTAGCCGATAGGGATAAATAACATTGTTAATTTAGATTAAGTAATATATATGATAACTTAGCGCTTGTATCGACCGATTTAGAGTGTTGAACTTAACTGATGGAAGCCCTAGCCCCATCGATCCAAGCAATTATAGACAAAACTCACCTCTTGTCGGAGATCAAACCTAACCGATGCAGCCCAACTCGAAAACAAGAACTCATCGAAAGAAAAACCAATAAAACTAGGGTGACGATGCGCTGAAAGTGTATATTGAACTGTTGTTCTTTTGCAAGACCCTGGATGTACATATTTATACCCATGAGCATAAACTAGTCCATATCGGACACAATACAAACTTCCCTAAAGATAAAGTAAAATTTACAAGCCCGAACTGGACTCTAAATAATCTTTCCAAAAAAGAAATCATCTACTACTATATTTAATTAACAGATATATTGCCATATCAAAATCCTTCCTAAATCCGGCCCCTCTAGGTATCTTTCTTTAATCAACCTTTTCAACCGAATCCGACAAGGACTCAATCTTCTAGCCATCATCATACATCGGCCATTAATCTTCTAGCCAGGAATAAGGTTGATCTGTACCGACAAAATCAACAACCCATAGAGAGGTGTATCGATCGCTAAGATGCAACACAACAACGTTTCGTATGGTTGTAGTCGGGTCAACGTTTTTTCTAAATTGTATTTATCATCAACTCATCGAAAGATCGGGCCAATCAAACCATGAGCGTATTTATCATCAGCTCAAGGTTTATGAACTCTTCTCTTTTTTGTCGTAGTGAGAAATAGGAACTAAAATTTTAAATGTTGGATGGATGAGAAATATTAGGCTCTTGCCTTCATGCGGCTTCCACCGCATATGCACGACGCATGCATGCAAAAGCCAGTCCCTCACTGACTCCCTTCCGTGACCTCTAATCATCTTTCAAAATTTTATGTTGGCAACTCAAGATAGAAATGATCAAATATTAAATATTCAACCGATCATAATATTTAAATCATACAAGATTAAACCTTGCGCATTGCTATGAGAGTTTAGTATAATAATAATAAAAATAATGTGTAACATAGAAAAACAACGTAAGCTTATAGAATTTATATTTTTGATCAATCATTGGAAAGGTCTATAAACCATTTAAGTTGATGTAGTTTATGATAATTTAAATAAGTTGATGTAGTTTATGATAATTTAAATAGTATATAGATTGATAATCCAAAAATGAAAGTAAGGTGATCCAGCTTCATGAGATAAGAAAATGAGAAAAATAATTTGGACTATAGATTAATCATCTAAACACTAGAAACAGTTGAGGTGATATCATTTAATGAGAGAAGATATAAAACATTAACTATGTGGAGATGAAGTATATATCATTTAATGAGAGAAGATATAAAACATTAACTATGTGGAGATGAAGTATACAGGATATTCTAGATAATAATAGAGATATATGTTGAAATATTATGTAAATTATGTGGGATGATGATTTAACATGTTTGTATTATATAGTTTTAAAATATAAATGAAATAACATGTTTGCATGAGGATTAAAATGTAATAATTGCTAATGGATGATGATGTGACATCTTTTCATGTTGAACATTAGTATATAGTAGGTTATAACTTTATAGATAGTATAGATACATACCAATTTATATATATATATATATATATATTGTTATTTATAATCATATCAATAATTTAATGATCAAAAACCTTTATAGAGCTCCTATGATATCACGTGTAACGTCACTAAATTTAGAAAAGTCATAAAAAAGTTATATGAAAAAATCCCCTCTTTTGGGCCCGCATGTGTGCGTACGCCCCCTCCCCCCTATTTCCCGTTCTGTCCCCCTCACTCCTCACCCCCTCCCCCTTCCAAAATAAGCTAACAGTTTAATATATAAACAACCAATAATTAGCTATCAAATGAATAGAAACACGATCAATAATATTAAAAAACCTAATTAGGTAAACATCTGATTTCTAATTTAACCGTTGCTCTATTTTTGTACTTGAATCAACAAGTTAAGATTCATAATGCCTATATTTTGAACTAAAATAAGGCATGTATAAAATAAAAAGAAAATATAAAATATCAATAGGGAGTAAACTAAACCTATTAGAGAAAAATCCAATAAATTCATAAAAGCATTTTGTTCTTACTTTTCTTTTAAATTAGAGACCATTGCCATAACCATTTTTAAGTGCTTAGATATTAATCATCTTCCAACTATCCTATATT
Organism: Oryza officinalis; assembly: GCA_008326285.1. Taxonomy (NCBI): domain Eukaryota; kingdom Viridiplantae; phylum Streptophyta; class Magnoliopsida; order Poales; family Poaceae; genus Oryza; species Oryza officinalis. The sequence goes on from BDMV01000002.1 coordinate 22,892,180, forward strand.
TTGGTATTATGAGTTTCTCTGCATATTATTACATATACACGATTTCTCCATATTAAGGTAGTTGTACATAGTTAGTTCAAAAGTTATATTTGTTACTATTAAATTTAAATGTTAGGAATCATGTTTACTAGGTAATTTGTTTACTATTAAATTTAAATGTTAGGAATCATGTTTACTAGGTAATTTGTTTAAGAAATACTGTAGATCACAAATATAGTACGGAAGCAAGGTCTAACATACGTAATAAAATATGTCAATGTGAACCAATTAGAAGAGCGGTAGTTCAATGGTACAAATAAAGCACATTTATTACTAATAATAGTATTTTTGGATTTGTTAAAAAAGAGCACCCCGAACCATTTGATTAGAAAAAGAATAACACATTCTTTTAATTTACACTTAATTATTAGACATGTTTTCTATACAAACCGAATCTACCATCTTTGTAGATAATGAGGAAGGATAATTGCTTATGAGATGAACTAAATACTTTATTGTAGAAACCTAACAAATTACTTTAAAAAAATCTAATTAATGCTGATCAAGAAAATTTAGGATACATACTGCTTTTGAATCTCGCTTTTACAAGTGTCTTAGACGCAGTCTACAATATATGGCCGTGCAAACGCGCGGGCTATTATATAGTAAAAGTTTATTAAATTTTTTATAAACGCTCTCAAGTCGTCACATGTGACTCCTACAAACACTCGTAAGCCGTCATATGACGCTCTAATAAATTAGAAAAAAATTCCTAAAATTCTCATCGATTTTACTTTAAATATGGTGGACCCACTATTTTTTACTATTGGATACCTTAAAAAAAAGAGCTAAAAAAGAAAAGGCCCACAGGGGCTGTCCGTGTCGTGTACGTGCACCAGTGCACGTACTTACGGCATACCTTCTCCCCTCCTCCGCCGTACCTCCTCCCCTCCTCTTCATGCTGTATTAGATAGGAAACATATTTTGTGATAATAAATTCTAAACATTATACGATCTAAATCATATAGCTAATATTTTATCCATGTATATCATTAGATTATTTTCACCAAAATTTATAATTCAAGACCCAAACTAACTATATATTTAATAAGTAAAGAGATAAAACACATTTGTAGGGAAAATCATGTAGATATTTGAACGATCTATTTAAAAACACATAGCTTTTAATATGACAATATGCAACCCATAGAATTAATTAATAAGATTATAAGAATAAGCAGTTTAATTAGAAAATAGATATTTAATAAGGATAAAGCAAATACATCACTTTGGGTCATTATTATGTTTATAAATATAGATAACTCAAACTAGTGTAACCATTGGATCTATCTCAAAGAAAACAAAACTCCTCCCCTCCTCCTGTCGTACGACATGTGCACATCTCCCCGAAAGCAAGATCTAGGATATGTATATCTACTCTCTCTTTATTGATCCATATGTAAATATATATATAACAAATTGCATCAATGTGAACCAATTAAAAGGAGGGCTCTCTTGATGTTACATTATTAGCAATAATAGTTTTTTGAGATTTGTTAAAAAAAGAGCCCCAAAACATTCAATTAAAAAAGAAAAAGCATCTTACTTTTAAATTAAACTTAATTTGTTAGACATGGTTTTTACACAAATTATGTCTACCTCCTTTTAAATGATGAAGAAAAAATAATAATTGATTATACGGATGAATTAAATATTAGATAGTATAAAGGTAAAAAATTCTACGATACGTTATTTAAGCAAAACCAACAAATAAATTTATGAAAAAAAAGTGCTTCTATAGCTTGGCAAATGCTAAATGGTTGATATTTAATCCTTATAAGTTTCTCAAATACAGCCTATAACATACATCCCCGCACGAATACGTGAGCTACCATTCTAGTTAGAGGATAAAAATAAATTTATAGGTAAAATTTTTATATATGTGTTCTTAGCGACTTATGAGCCAATGTAAAAAAAACTACATTAAAAATATCTTTAAATCAACTCTAATTAAAATTAAGTTTGAAAATTTAAATTTTAGCTGGCGTTGGCTTATTAAAACGAACAATGAGACTCTAAATGAATGAACGAACGAACCAACAAACAAGGCTCCTGACTCGCTAAAATATTGGTTGGTGTACTGTAGCCCGACCGATACGGCCTGATGGCGACGTAGAAATTGTCAACAGTTACATGAAAGCTTGGGTCAAAGCATGGCACTCAAAGCATGCAGAAAGCCTACTAGTACGCCAAGAACCATATAGCCTTGTCCAATCATTGGCCAAGGGAATTAATCCCTAAAAAGCTGCTTACTACTCGCTAACCCATCCTCTGAACATCAACAAGCAAATGACACGCTACTCATCCCAGTGCTTTAAGACCAGATCCATGGAGTTAATTATTAGCAGAAACAAGTAATAGTTAATGAGCATCATTAGGACAACTTTTAGTAAGCATGCATCAAGTTGACATTGCTAAATCCCCTTTTCCCGTGTGGGATTTGACCACTAGCTCGAACAGAAGGGGCGAGAGACGGTCGCACTACTTAAAAAAACCTTCATAGATACCGGCCACATAGGTGCCGGATTTGATAGAACCGACACTAAAAGACAATTCCCGTCAATTTTTTCATGAACCGGCATCTATAAAGTCTTATAGGTGCCGGTTGGTTGGAAAAAGCTCATTGGTGCTGGTTTGTAAGAAAAACCGACACCTATGAGGCCAAAAAAGGTGTCGGCCTTCTTTACGAACCGGCACGTATCACATAGATGCCGGTTATTATTAAAAACCGACATCTATGTGGTGGTTTCCTTTGGAAGGAAACTAAATAGGTGTCGGTTCATAACATGAACCGATACCTATATCCCCCAAGTCTATATATACCCCTGGTTCACTGCCTTCTCATGATTTTGAGGCTTCAGATGAGCTCATCCAAACGGAGGAAGGAGGTTTTGCCCAAAAATTTAAAAAATATCGAGAGATCTATGTGTTTGCATGCGTAAAGGTTAGTATGTGTTGATTCGATATGTAATTCTCACTAATATTTGTCAAGTTATTTTTTGCAATTTGTTTTTTTCAATGAGAAGCATGAGAAAGTATGATGACTTATTATATTAGAGTAATTTAGAGATTAATCATCAATGAGTAATGTAACTGTTATTAACATATATCAGAATTTCAATAGATATAGAAAATGATATATGTATGTTAGTGGTTAATTTAAGAATTTTCGTAGGAGCGATGGATGAAGGAGGGATGAACGTTCCGGAGCACTGTACCTTGGAATATGCCAGGAGAGTAACCAACTTCGTGATCGTAGCCACGAGAACCAGATCATTGAACACGACGGAACACTTGTGTTATCCATGCGCTGATTGCAGGAATGAGAGACAGTTTCCTGAAAAACAAGTTCATGAGCATCTCCTAACAAGGGGTTTTATGCCTAATTACACATGTCAGGACAATCATGGTGAAGATGAGAATCCGGATGTAATGGACGGAGACAATGTGTAGTTGCCTGCTGACGGAGGTAGATATAATAGTGACGAATCAGATGGTTTAGATCAGATGTTACGCGACGGGGAGACAGGCTATGACGATGACAGGCAATACGAGAAGTTCAAGGGCATGGTGGAGGACTCAAAAACCCCGCTTTATCCAGGATGCAATGAGCAGCACACCAACTTACACGTCATTCTCTCGTTGCTGCAGATGAAATCAACCAACGGTTGGAGTGACAAGAGCTTCACAGAGCTTCTACAGCTGATTGGAGACCTCCTTCCAGCGGGTCATGTACTGCCAGAAACAACATACCGAGCGAAGAAGGTTGTTTGTCCACTTGGACTGGAAGTGCAGAAAATTCACGCATGTCGAAATGACTGTATCCTATATCGAGGTGACTATGCAGACTTGGATACATATCCAGTTTGTGGAGCACCGCGGTATAAAGGTGGAGTTAACGATGATGATGATGTTGATGATGACAGTGGTGGCCCAGTCCTGAAGAAGAGGAATGTGCCCGTTAAAGTTGCGTGGTATTTTCCTATAATCTCTCGGATTGAACGCATGTATGCAAACAAAAAACATGCAAAGATGATGCGTTAGCACCACGAAGAGCGTAAGAAGGATGGAATGATAAGACACCCTGCCGATGGATCTCAATAGAGAAAGATAGATAGAAAATACAAAAAGCATTTTGCGCAGGAGATTAGGAATATAAGATTTGGGCTGAGAACGGACGGGATGAATCCATTTGGTGACATGAGCAGTCGGCATAGCACGTGGCCAGTGGCACTTGTTATCTACAACCTTCCTTCATGGTTGTGCATGAAGCGTAAGTATATTATGATGCAACTTCTAATCCAAGGGCCCAAGCAACCTGGCAACGATATCGATGTTTACTTCAGGCCATTAGTGGATGATCTTAAGTTTCTATGGGACCGGGGTGTGCAGATGTGGGATGCGTACAAAAGAGAGTACTTCACCTTAAGGGCAATGTTGTTCATTACCATCCAAGATTACCCTGTAGCTGGTAACACATCCGGGCAAACAGTGAGAGGTGGTTGTGCATGTGTGCAGTGCATGCGGGATACAGCGAGCAGGTGGCTGAAGTACTCCGGAAAGACTGCGTACATGCGCCATCGGAGGTTTCTTCCAGCCGGCCACCAGTACCGTAGCAATACAAGAGATTTCGATGGCACGGTGGAGGAGGGTACAGCTCCAACACACCGTACTGACAGAGAGATTTTTGAAGAGGTACAAGATATTGAATGTATATTTGGTAAGGGGCAAGGCAATCGAGGCACAACGAGCAAAGGTGGTGAGAAACCTCTTTGGAAAGAGAAATCTATCTTTTGGGAACTACCATATTGGAAAGATTTGGATGTCCGTCACGCGATTGACGTGATGCATGTTGGGAAGAATGTCTGCGAGAGTTTGATGGGACTCTTGCTAAACATACCCGGTAATATAAAGGACACGTTGAAAGCCCGGAGAGACCTCGCAGACATGAACATCAGGCCCGAGCTACATCCTCAAGAACGGCCCAATGGTCGCCAGTACCTCCCTCCCGTGTGCTACACCCTTAGTGCCGCAGAAAAAATATGCCTGTTGGAGTGCCTGCAGGGTGTCCGAGTCCCTTCTGGTTACTGTGTGAACATTAAAAGACTTGTCAACATGAAAGAGAAGAAATTAGTGGGCATGAAGTCACATGATTGCCACGTGCTGATGACACAACTTCTTCCTGTTGCTATTAGAGGCATTTTGCCAGATAAGGTTCGAAACCCAATCATAAAGCTGTGCTCGTTCTTCAACGATATATATCAGAAGGTGATCGATCCAAGCACGCTAGACAAGCTCCAAGCAGATGCAATCATTACCCTTTGCCAGCTCGAAATGTGTTTTCCACTATCATTTTTTGATATAATGGTTCACCTCGTGGCACATCTCGTGAAAGAGATAAAGATTCTCGGCCCAGTGTATCTGCATAACATGTGGGCTTTCGAGAGGTTCATGGGGATCATAAAGAAGTATGTGCGTAATAGAGCTCGACCAGAAGGCAGTATCGTAGAGGGTTATGCAACAGAGGAGGTGGTTGAGTTCTGTATCGACTATATGGATTTGCATCCCATTGGTGTGCCGATGTCTCGGCATGAGGGCAGGCTACAGGGAGAGGGACACTAGGGCATAAGGCAATTTTTGCTCCTAGCCTAGAAACATTACGGCAAGCACATTTCGCAGTGCTCCAGCAGTCAGCCTTGGTGGCTCCATTTGTCGACATGCATTATAACACACTCCGCAGCGAGAACCCAAGCAAATCAGAGGCATGGATAGCTAAGCAGCATAGGCTGAATTTTGGCGATTGGTTACGGAAGCATATCATGGCTATGAATACTGATAGTGACCAGCTGTATGTTTTGTCTCGGGGACTTGCGAGCACAATTCATTCATTCCAAGGGTATGACATTAATGGATATACATTTTACACGACAACCCAGGATGCCAAGAGCTCGTATCAAAACAGTGGTGTTCGCATAGACGCCTTCGATAGTAATGGTGTAGAACAAACGTACCATGGTTATATAGAGGCAATCTGGGAGCTTGAATATGGACCGCTGAAGGTACCACTATTCTAGTGTCAATGGGTCAAAATTCCAAGTGGTCCGAGGATTGACAAGTACGGAATGTTCATCGTGGACTTAAACAATGTGGGTTATCAAGATGAACCATTTGTGCTCGCAAAATCCGTAACACAAGTTTTCTATGTGAAAGACCCTTCTTCGTTGACCGATCGCCATGTGGTTCTCCATGGAAAGCGAAGCATTGTCAGAGTTGAGAATATCGTTGATGAGGAAGGCTACGATCAAATCAACGAGCTACCACCGTTTGCAACAGATGTAGAAGGAGGTGAAGAAAGTCAGGAAGACGAAAATGAGGAAGAAGCACCATATGTTCGCAGCGACCATGAAGAAGGAGTAATTGTGATAGACCTGCATGTTTGAACTTTATTGTAACAAACATGGATGTGTAATTAGTGCCGACCAATTGGCGCCGGCCCAGAACCGGTACCTATGTTGTTTCTTGTAGTAGTGGCCAAGTTGGATAAGAACAAAAGGTAGAAAAACAAGCAACAAACAGTTCACACTTTGTGTTAAAAAAAGTGCGTAAAATTGTAATAACAGATGTTATTGGGACGAAAATCACAATTAAACACTATAAAATAGTTCTTTAGGTGTAGCAGACAGCAAATTTCGCCTAGATATTTGTGGTTTTGCCGCAGGACATGCAAACGTTCTGAAAACTAGTAATTTGCTGAGTAACACAAGAGTCATTATTTTATTATTTTTGGTTAGAATAAAGAGAAACCATGTGAAAAAGACAATTTTGCCCCTGGGGCCAGAAGCTTGTAATCCAACTAGGTTAGGTTCCGTCGTCGCCGACCCTGAATTCTAGGGTTTCTGAGAGGGATCAAAGGAGGGAGAGTGGCTTGGGTCTTGTTCCAAGTAGACCCAGTTGGGTTATAAGCTTATGACCTAGGGGCAAAATTGCTTTTTCTAAATCTTTCTCACTCCATTTGGACTGAATAGTAAAATAATGGGTCCAGCATTTGTTGGAATGAAATCCAACAGCTATGTTTAGCGAGATGATTTTTTTATATTTATTTACATATGAACATTTCAAACCAGAATATAAAATATGTGCATCGCTGAGTATAACTATGTATGACTTGAGGACAGATGGAAGTTTACAAACACAATTATGAACTGAACATTTTCAAGTGATATACCGAAGTAACCGCCCAGAAGGTCCATAGGAACCGGTTCGTATTTACAACCGGTACCTATTGTGGTGAAAAGGTGTCGGTTGTAATTAAGACCCGGTACCTATACGATACAAAAGGTACCGGTTCCAATGTACAACCGGCACCTTTTCACCACAATAGGTACTGGTTGTAAATACGAACCGGTACCTATGTGGCTTATATATATATATATGCCGCCGTCTCTGCCGTCGCCATTTTCCCCAAATCAGCCCGCTGTCGCCATCGATCTTGTGCCCGCCGCACGCCATCGCCCTTGACCGCCGTCCCCTCGCTCACCCGCCAGCCAGCGCCATCCCCATCCTCTACCGCCGTCGGTCCTCTCCTAGCCTGCATCGATCTACCGCTGTCGCCGTCCACCTCCTCCTCCTCCTCCTCGGCCGCCATCCACCTCCTCCGCCGTCGCCGTCTACCGCCGTCCAGTACCGCCGCCGCCATCCTCCGCCGCTGTCCTCCATCATCGCCGCTGCCTTCCTCTTCCCTGCCATCGGGTATGTATGCACTCTTTGGAGTGATTAAATCGAAATATTAGGGGCAGGAACAGGGCCAAAGGTTAGCTCGAGAGATTGTTAATAATTTATGGTACCGCAAGTGTCAAGCCAAAACGATATTAATCTGTATCTTGATTTTTTCAGTATTCTGATGCGATCAAGTTCTTGCGTAATATCCCGATGCTATGTGATAATGTGAATAAGTAGTTTCAAAATCTAATAAGATTCCAATCCTATGAGACTGTCACTCAAAATGATCTACCTAATATCCCGATTAATAACTTTGGCTTGTATCTAATAATGAGGCCCTAGTTAGGAAGTTAATATTCTGAGTAGTTGATGAGAAGGAAACTTGTGAGAATCTGAAATGGCTGGATTTTCTAATTTTGACTTTAGCTTATTTTCTACTTTTTATAATTTGAATGATAATCTAAATTGTTTTGGAGCTTCTCATAGAGATTATGTCACAGAGGCTCTCCAAACCGAACCTGACTGTCTTTGAGCAAGAGAAAATTTTTTTTAGCAGTAAACATTCTTGACTTGCAGATTAGCATTTTACTGGCAAATCCTATTTGTCTTGTTCGTGGACCCTTATATCCTAAACTAGAGAAATCAAGGAGAAGCTTAAGCCATGTGGTTGGTGCGGTTTGTTGGATGGATTCTGTCCCAGCATGTGAGCATGTTTTCATGGCTTCAACTTGTATTATTATGTCCACATATTTAAACATCTATGCTTCTTTTTCATCATTAACACCTTAATTTATGGCTAAAGAGACAATCCATCTAACTGCTATATGTGACATCCCCTTGTTTATAGTTAGATGGGTGAAGCATGCTTTTTTTGGTTTTCTTTTTAGATGTTCAAATTCAATACTTGATCGAATTGCCACTGTATCATTTGTTCTAACAAGAAAAATACAAATCATTTTTCTTAGGTGATTTGTATTTGCTCTTTCAAGGCCTGGCCATCGAACCTATCAACCACTGCAAGCTGCAACGGCGCCGCTGTGCTGCTCAGGATCGCTGCCGACTGGGATTGGTTCGTCATGCTCAGCTCCTCCGACTATCCGCTCGTCACGCAGGACGGTAACAAATAAAAAAACCAACTAAATTATATACTAGTACTTTTCTCTATTACTTTCTTGCCATGTTAGATTTGTCATGAAGTTCTTGGAAAGAGATGATATATAAGTAGAACACCATAGGTCCAAAACAGATGATATATTTGCTTGCTTGTACAGATTGTTGAAAGCTGGTTGAAAATAGTATATAGCATAAGTTTTGAAGCTGTACTGTTGCTAGCATTTTAAACCAACATGTCATGGCACTATTTCCTTTCTTTCTTTTCGAGCTCAAAAATACTGTATTGTTTAAGTTTTGAAGCTGATGGCACTCTTTAATTAGACTGTCACTTGTCACATGTGGGTGAGCTCCAAAATATTGTATTGTTTAAGTTTAATTGATGTATGCACGCTGCTGGGTTAGCTACTACCTCGTGCAATTATTTAATTAGATCCTATGGTCCAGTCAAGTTACGTATGGAATTAGATGGCATTACTTAACTTTTGCTAGATTTAGAAGAATATCATCAAGAGGACAATAAGTTCTAACACTAATTTCTTGTATCTATGTAGCAATAGTTCTAGCTTAGGTCTACAAATTTGGAAATGTCAGGCGAACAAGATAACAGTAGGCCTGCAAATTCTAGAGAAAGCGATGGTGGTAATGGTAGCCCAAGTGGCTTTCTAAACTTGAATCAGCCTGGTGATAACCCACACAATATGAAGGTAAATTAACCCATCTGGAACAAATAATACCTTATAAGTACATATATCATCAAATATGAATGACTAATTTATACTGATGTTTGAAGGAGGTTGATCCTTCGGCCACTACGCACTCCGCGAATACTTCAACCTCATCGGCAAGAAGAAAAGCTAGAGGTCCAACTAGGATGCCCTCAGGTCTATACACTATCACGGAGTTAGCTGCAGATGGGACCCCTATAGCTCCAGAATCGGCACTCACCCCATATGGCAATGCTATAGGTGTCATCGTGAAGGATGACATCCCCATCAAGTACCAGCACTGGAAGAGCAGTGATAGAGATGAATTGGAGTGGACGGTACCAGACAGAGACAAGGATCTTGCTTGGGAAAAGTTAAAGCGGACATTCCAGTTTCCCGAGGGACAAGAAGAACTCACAAAGTCCGGGGCTCTTAAGAAGATGTCCATCAGCTTCAAGAAGTGGAAGACGGGTCTTAACAGGAAGTTTGTCAAGAAGGGCCTGACACCAAATTTTGAAGATGCCAATTATCGAAGGTGTCATCTTTTCTGGGATGACTTTGTGGCCTATAGAACATCAGATAAGGCAAAGGAGATTAGCGAAAGGAACCAGGCCAATGCGGCCAAAAACCGATACCCTCACCGTCTCGGCCCTAGCGGATATGCTAAGAACATAGCCAAATGGCAACTCCGGGAAGATGAGCTGCTACAAAAGGGAATCGAGATCGAGACGAAGGACCGGTGCCAACGGGGAAAGAATTACCAATACGCCCGAGGTTCAACACTCTCGGATACTGGCGAGTTGGTACACATGGGTCTTCGAGAGCAAGAAGTGTCCCAGGGGCTCCACGATGCTCATCAAAAGTCCTCAGAAGGTTCTTTTCTTGCGAGCAGGGAAAGAGATGAGCTTACACTTGCATTGCAGAACCCTAAGTACCCGGGACGCACAAGAGAAATTGGCCTAGTTCCATGGAGGGAAGGTTTTCCTGAAGACAAACATAGGTACCGGGCTCGGAGCAATAAAAATTCCAGAGACCAATTGAAAGAGATAAGGCAATTGAAGGAACAAATGGCACTGGTAATGGCGAGGCTTGAAAGTCAGGATGGAGCTGGCCGTGTAACCAGTCCAGGGGGAAAGAAAAGCAGCTGCGCTTCAACTGAGGTTCCTCAAGAACCGGACACGGTTCATTACCCTGTGGACGACATTACTATACGTACTGCATGCAGGCTGCATGTGCCACTTCAAAACATCAGTCAAGAGGTGGCACGCGCTATGGTACATCCTGTAACGGAGGGAGGAAGGATACACGGTAAGCCGATACCAAGTGGCTACTCAAGGGTTGAAGTGGAGGACGTGCCGAGGAGATACAGGGCAGTGCAGCCTGATTTTGCTTCTGAGGAGGGGGTGAACACTCTTGGAAAAGCCATCCACAACATAATCATGTGGCGCAAGCGTTTCATTATCTTCTCTTCAGGAGATGGTGATGATGAGCCAAACGATGGCGGGTCTAGCTCTGAAGGACCTCCTCCCTCCCCTCAAAGGATGCCTACTCCACCGGCACAACGTAAGAGCCCATCTCCTCAAGAGATAGCACAACAGAGCCTAGCTTCTTCAGACCCTCCGAGAAAGAGGGGGCGCCTCTGTAAAGCTTCCCATATGTCTGAACCACCATCTCTGAAGAAGACCAAGAAGACGCCATTGCCTAACAGGTCGGAGCCATCTTTGAAAGTGCCAGTTGAAGTACAGGATCACTTCATTCGCATGGCAAGGCCACCTACCCAAAAGGAACCTATTACGGACTTCCGACGCACGATCAGGAAAAAGGGATTGCAAGAATTTTCCAAGAAAGAATTCGAGAAAGATGAGTCTAGCAAGACTATGCAAGCCTTTCTAAAAGAGGCAGGGCTGAAAAGTTTGGATGATGTGGATAATATTGAGAAGGCCCCATTGGCAGCTCAGTTCAAGCTTGATCATTCTTTGACTACCAACGAATATCGCCACGTCGTTGGCAAATGTACTCAAATGAGAAGGGTAGAAGAGTGGTACTTACAGATGGCCAAGGATGGTAAAGAGATGTTCCCCATCTTTTACAGGGACGAGGACTTTCATCACTGTGATGGTATAGTTTGGGTCCCATTTAGAGAACTATTTCATCTATATAATCTGAGGGAGCTAGACTTATCGGTAATTCAATTATGGGCATTGTAAGTATACTCGACCTCTCGCCATTTTTCTAAGTAAATATCCTCGTTGTGTGTCTAATTTTTTCCCTTATGTAGAATGGGGGCGCTTGAATGTAGAGCGACCCATAACAAGCTAGGATTCCTCGATCCTCAAATAGTCAATTCCTCTAATATTGAGGCAGGCGAATGGTCCTCCCAAGAAGTGCTGAACTACCTTTACACATCCTTTGTCAAGCTGCAGGACATGAATACCATCCTTCTGCCCTACCACTTTAAGTAAGTGTGGCATTATTGTTGTACCTCCCATCATTGTACTTTAAGATGTTAATTGTTCTCTTCCCTTGTATGTAGGCCTCACTGGATTCTTATTGTGATCCATTTAAACGATTCGAAGATTGTCGTCATGGATTCAATGAGGAAACCGCAAGCCAACTACCAATCCCTCATTGACATCATAGATAAGGCACTTGTGAAGTACAAGAAGAAGTGTATTCGACACGCTCCATGTGCAAATAAATTTCGAGTTTGGTGCCACCCTTATTGCTCACGTCAGGATCCGGGCACGAGCACATGTGGGTTTTATGTGATGAGATTTATGTGGGTTTTCATGGAGGACGGCAACTGGAACATTACGGATGCTGAGGTTCGCCATGTCTCTTAAAACATAAATCCAATTTTCTAAACACATAGTACCTTTCCACATCTTTAATCCTTCCATTTGCAGAAATTAAAGCTCCCGACAAGTAAATTGCTGCCACATGTTTGCTTGGGCCTCGCTGAACAGCTATGTGGATTCATTTTCGACCATATCATCTCGTCAAACGGCGCGTACAACATTCCAAAGGCTCCTGCTGGGCTAGTGGGTTTTATTGAGGCTGGTGGCCCTAGTGATACTTTAGATAGCCAATCAACGACAAAGCATGCAAAGACCTAGAACTAGTGGGCAGAACCTTTCAAACTTTTTGTAGATTAGTTATTTGGATTGATGTGGTTTTCTTAATGTCTTGAACATGAATTAAGTTTCTCTAGTTGTTAATGTTTATCTATTATTTTTTGACACATTTATCTAATCATGTATTACATTTTCTCTAGTTAATATTTTTATCCCTCAAAGCAATAGATGATCTCACTGACTGGATGTGGCATGGATGAGGGAGGCATCATCATTGTTGTCTCTGTAAGCAATAGGTGAGCATGTGTAATTAAAATTTTTATACGAGTACGAGTTTAGAGCATTTGAGATGTTGTAGAGCTCAAGCGAATTTTTGTCAAGTCTCCTGAGATGTGTAACACATCTGGTCGCCGCCTGCGTGTGGTTTGACGGGCACGTCTCAGGCTGAAGTTGACTGGCATGCTGAGTCCCAGCAATATCTTCTATGCTCTCTACTCGAGGCTTCGGGTTTTTTTAACTTATATGAGTCACATTTAAATTTGAACTTGTATGATTATGAAGTGATAAATAAATATTGATTTATGCTGTCAAATATTTTTTAAAACTTTTAAAACTATTTAGATGATATGTATTAAATTAGAGGGCATCCTCTTAAGGACAAAATAAACCATCTTATGATCACACATATTTTTTCATATATTATAATATAAAATCATAGTTAAACATATATTTTAAAGACAGGCTGTATCATTATTCAAAACAAAAAATTATGAAATTGGAAAAAGTATGTAACAATCAATGCGATTTGGAAACTAGTTCCCTGTAAAAAGAAACATAGAAATAGTTAGATTATAGAAATAGTTAGATTTGTCAAAAAATATTAAATGTTATGCTCAAGTCTGAATACATATTTTTCATAACCTGTTCCCTGTATTTTCATACATATGTACCGTTTTGTCTATGCATTCATGTGCCAAAAGAACAAGGCTTAATTTTCTTGGCTTTGCATTTTTGGTAGAAAATTGAGCCTCAAATTGCAGAGCCATTTGGGTGCAGGTTTTCAATTTTAGATTAAGAGTAGGCTTACTGAATATCTTACTTTTGCGTAGGTATATGTTCTGAAAAAACTGAGCAACTCTTGTGTTTCCTGGTTGTTAGCTTCAATGCAGACATCAAATAATCTGTTTGATATCTTTGATGCTGTGTCTCCCTGACAAGAAGTTTTGTATCTTTTGGCCTTTATGTTCTGAAACTTGCAGACTGCTGAATGCTGACAGTGTTAGGTACTAGAACATATGCCTGAACAAATTGTGCAGTGGTATTGGTTATAGTTAGCTAGTTATATTTTTCAGTTTGAACAACCGATCGATATCCAGATATATAATTTGTGAGGGGCAATGAATTACACATAGCTGGAGCTAACAATTTTTTTTTGACTGGGAGACCTAACAATTTGTTTATCGATAAGATCAGAAATCCGTTAACAAAGAGTGAAGACATTATTCATGAGCTAGAGTAAGAAAATCCCAAGTATTGAATTATTTTTTCTTGTTGAAGTTGCAAGGATATTTGTTATCTTAGTGACACATCTGGTTTGGCACCGAAACGAACATGTCAGCCTCATGTACTTGTTTGATTTCTCCTTCTGTGAATGTAATATTGTAATATTATGTGATTTCTGTGAAATTATTTTTTTTGTGCTTCAGGACTATAGGTGCCGGTTTGTGTAAAGAACCGACACCTATGAGGCATCAAAGGTGCCGTCCTATCACCTATAGGTGCCGGTTATTTACAGGTACCGGCACATATAATATTATATAGGTGTCGGTTAGATATTTACAACCGGCACCTATAGTATTATAGGTGCCGGTTGAAGAACCGGTACCAATAGCTTTGATCATTGGTGCCGACTAATTGGTGCCGGCTTCAAAACCGGCACCTATGAGGCCTTTGGAACCGGCACCAATGAGTATTTCTGTAGTAGTGTCGGGATGGGATCGATGCTAGCTTGCTCGATCTCTTCTCGCCAAAAGGGCAGGCTCCGCTAGTGCCAACCCCAACATGAAGATGCTCTGCATTACACAAGCAAGCAAAGCATGCACACAACATATACCCACGGGAGACGGGGTGGCAACGTGCCATCGCCATCATGAGCTAGAAGCACACGCACGTCGTCACAATGATGGCATTTTGAGAGTGTAAGCACTAGCAGTGCGTCCATCCATGCATGCATGGATCATGGTTCATGGATCGATGGATGGAGAGGCCAAATGGAACAAGACAAAGGCAGAAGCAGCTGCAGCAACAGTAACCAGTATAACTGAACATCAAGCTAACGAAGTAGGGGATCATCAATGGATAATTCATCCAGGGGAAGGGGGGGGGGGGCAAAATCAGCAGTGACATGGCAGGGGCAGAAAGGGAAAAAGCAAGCAAGAAAGGCAACAAATGAAGAGGGGTAGTAGCAGACAAAGCCAAAGCATGCAAACGTGCGATTGCAATGCTGCTCTTCTCCCTCTCCTCTCGTCTGCTTTACTAGAAAGTCCACTCACTAGCTTAGAAACTCCATATCCATCATCTCTCCACTACTACTACTGCTATTACTACTACACCCAAAGCAAATAAGCACATTGATGATGATCGCTGCCTCTCCTCTGCCCGCTCCCATGCTCCCTCTCTCATCATGAACGGAGCATAAAGCCCGTAGCCAAAAGTAGAGCCGACAAAAAGAGTTTGGCCAGATCATGGCACTGCGAAAAGAGCATCAACTAGCTATGGCTGGCGATGCAGTGCAATCTACTCCAGGAGTAGGGTACATGTCGTGCATGTCGTGTACGGCATGCAAGCAAAATGCACTAGCGAGCTAGGCAAGGTCGCAATGTTTGTTTGGCATGCCGTGCAATCTACTTCAGGATTGGGCATGCAGTGGCACAACACCATACCAAGTTAACAACAACAACATGGTACGCAACAAGTCTTCAACAGGTTCAGCATAGCAGAGAACTTAATTCTGTTTAGCAGTATAGTATGTCTAGAAAAATGTGGCTAAGTCAGTTAATATATCAGAAATAGTAAGAGGTCATAAGATATGGTTGGTTGACGGGCTTGACTGCTACACCAGCAATATCACCTTGTGCGACACTTGACTTACGGTTGTCGTAATCAGAAGACAAACAAGCTAACAAGACGTGCGACTTTTACATAGACATGCCAAACGTTATCTTCTTTTTGTCTCCCAACCGTGAGTAAGCATGTGCATGTGCATATGCATATGCAAACATGCGATTAATTATCTCAATTAAGACAGGACTAATTAAACGTCACAGAAACAGAAACAGAGACGTTAACGAGAGCAGTAGCAAAGTAGGAAAAAATAAGAAAAAGGGAGCAGAGAAAGAGAGGCAATACATGCAATGATCGAGCGCCTGGCAAACCCTGGTCAGCGTGTAGTAGTACGTGATGGCGCCACTTCTCTTCACCGCGTCAGCAGTGCTCGTCTCGCTACAACTCCTCCTGCTGCCTTGGAAACAAATGCACATTCTCAGCCTCTCAGGCGAGCCCAACACCACCACACCTCAATCACCGCCAGCCGATGGACGGAGTAGCTTATTAGGTAACTCTCACCTGCAAATGGAAACACGATGGATCATTAGCTGTTCAGTGGACAAGCAAGAAGAGTTCAGTTCTCGGATATAGTAGCTACATGCAGCCACGGGTGATGTAAAGCAGAACGCTACCCACATGATGACGCGGAAGAATATGACCAATCCAACGAGGAAGCCCATCCATGGCATCGCCTCTGTCTCAATGATTCATGGAGATTGAGATGGACGGGGAGAGTTGGCTGGGCGGGTGAGAAGCCAACCGAGGCATGCAAGTGAGAGGAGCTAAGGGAGAGAGGCGATAGGATATGGTTGTGCTTGTGCAATGGCGAATTGTCGAGGAGGCAGGCACATATTTATGAAAGGGTATGGGTTTTTTTTTACCGGGAGTCTTTAGGCCGGCCTCACCATGCCCCCATCTTTAAATTTTATTCCCTTTCACTTCTTTTGAATAGATACAGGTGCGGATAGAGAGAGAGATGATACTACTTACTACTACTACTCATACTAGTAGTAGTGTGTGTTTGAGGAGGGGGAAATGAATCGAAGAGGGAATTAATGAAGCAAAGAGGGGGATGATATCGAGCGTGGCTATGTGGGCACTCGATTGGGGTGGTGGGTGCGCGTGCCTCGTGCCCTCGCCCCCAGTTTCGAAAAGCCATGGCAACACAGCTCACCCCGACTAGCTCTCGTAGTAGTAGCTCCTCCTCTCACGCTCTTCCACTACTTAAAAACAATTTTTCATTACACTTAGAATTTATTTTCATTGACGGACCTAAAAAATCTTGCTTGTAAAAATAATAGAAGACTATAAAATCCTAACCCATTTTTTACTGACGAAGGCTTAAGAAAACCGCTTCCAAAAATACCTTTTTTTTTGCAAGCGATGCTCTTAAGATCCCGCAACAAAAATCAAATTTTTACTACCGAGGTGTTAAGAGCCCCACTTGCAATAATCGAGAGAGAATAAAATTGACCAACCAAGCCACGCCTGGAAGTCAATTTTTCCCCTCCCTCTTTCTTCCTCGGCTATATCTCCCACTCTTTCCCAGATGCAACCCCTCCCCCCCTTTCTCTCTCGATTCGACGAGCGGCGACACAAGGAGACAGCGATGGCAGGTCGTGGGGATGCAGATCGGGTGATGACGGGTCACGGGAGCGTGGATCCAATGATGATGTCTTCGTCTCGGCGGTGGCTTCCCCTCGGTAGATCCTCGTCCACAGTGGCGAAGGAGACAGGCAATGACAGTGGAGGGATTGGATCCAGCAACAGCGAAGGAGAGAGGCGGTGGCGGTGGAGGAGGTAGATCCGGTGGCGACAGTGCTCGGGATCGTCGGGTCCGCTTCCATGGCAGTGAAGATGAGGGGCCGTGCCAGTGGATCCCACGAGGGCAACAAGGGCTGCGAAGAGGGCTCCGCAACGGCCACGCCAGGGAGCTTGCATATGATGTCGACGATGTTGTCCCTGCCCTCAGGCACGTACCCGCTTTGCCGCGACGCAGTGCAGGACTGCCTCGAGCTTCACGCGTCCACCTCGCTGCAACGCTCGCCAACAAGGTCACCTGCCTCGACGGGCTCACCGGCACGTCCAGCCCCGAGATGGACAGCCTCCTCACCTCCCATTCGCGGTTAGGGCTCGCCGACGTTCATGCCCACCTCGCTACGTCGCTCGCCAACAGGGCCACCCGCCTCGACGGGCTCGCCGGCGCGTCCAGCCCCGAGATGGACGGCCTCCTTGCCTTCTTCAAGGACGCCTACGTCCAACTCAACAACTCGCTCTCCCTCGTTGCCAACGGCGACTGTCGTAGCAAATCGGTGGCCTGTTTTGACCCTGCACCCCATCCGATCTTCATTTTTATGCTCCAAAAATATTTTTACTGGTGGATCTCTTTAGCTTGCCGCCAGCAAAACTCGATTTTTGCTGGTGGCCGGCTTGCCGCCAGTGAAAATGAGCTTTTGAATGTGCATTACTTTCATAGGCAGCAGCATGAAAACCTATTTTGACCATCAGCAAAAATTATTTTTTAATTGTGTTATCCTCCTCTTTCCACATTTCGCTCACTCGCCTCCACCGTGGTGCCTTGCCGTGCATGCCAGTGGATAAACATATTGGCCGGCAGAGGTGGTGGTGGTGGCCAGCGTGCGGCGTGCCGTGCGATGTGCGCTAGCCAGCGGCTGATCGATCCGCACGTCCGCGACATTCGCCCACGCCACGTCACACCGTGCTGTGCCGAGATGCCGAGACGAGAAAGGCAGCACGTGAATAGGACAAGTGGGGAATCACTACTAGAAAGCCCATTTTCGGTGTCGTAGGGGTTAAATTTTCTTAGGCGGGTATGGTCTTCGGAGCCAAAATCCCGCCGACGAAGTCGATACCCGGGGTGGAGGGGGCGGTCCGCTTGCGAAGATCGATCTTTGCAGGCGGACCATATAAGCGACGCCTGCGAAGATCTATCTTCGCAGGCGGTAGGCGACGAGCGCCTACGAAGATCGATCTTCGCAGGCGCCGCTTATATGGCCCGCCTGCAAAGATGCCCCTTCTTCCTCCCAGAGCCATGTTCATTCTCCCCGAAGTTTCCCTCTCCTAGAGTGACTTAAATATAGGGGGGATTTTTCTACGGTGCTTACATCTACTTGTTGGCGCAGAATTTAGACCTGTCTCGCAACCAAAAAACGGGCTCTACGTTTCCACGGCGCCCTGGGAGATCTGCTTAACTCCAGTGCAGGTCCAAATTGGCTTGTCTAGTCGTGTGCAGAGCGTGCCAGTTGATTTGATCTGTAATCAACAAGAAACAAGTAAACCATGGCAGAAAACAATGGTCGATCGGCCGATAGGCCGATGTCACATTGTTATAGCCCAGCCGATAGGGCAAAGCTGTATCGGCTTACTCAATATAATAAGCAAACTGAAAAGATCTAATCTCATCGGCCCATGCCAAAAGCGTGTGACAAATTAATAGAATTAGCCGATGAGGGTTTCACGAGGATAACTACACTAGCTATTACTCCAGTGTAAGCTTATACAAGTCAATCGGCTAACATAAATACACCAACCACAAAGAAGTCTTTAAAAACACTCTGTGGCCGATATGTTTATATTCGTCGATCCATATGTATAAGTGGCAAACACATGCAAGAACATAAATAATCACATGCATTAGATAAGACCGGCTGAAACCCCGGCGCTATCCTTAATTACAATCGAAAGCAGGCTTCGTGTTAGATCTCGAAACAGGACTAAGGTCGATAGCAACTCAAAGTGTGAATCGAGACTTAACACAAAGAAAATCAAGCCGTCGATTGCTTTTGGGGATGGTAAATGCCTTAGATAATCTAAACGAGCAAACTGATTCAACCATCGTCGGCAATAAACCCTAAAACGAGTTAACTGCTGACAAGACAGAATCAGAAGACCGCGTCAAGATTAGCTAACACACGATAAACGACGATCACATCATCAGGGCTTAACGTGCCTAAAGCGACACGTTAGCCCCGACGATGTAAATCGTCGGGTACGAGTTCTTACCTTGCTTTTGGGAAGCAAGAACTCGTTAGAAGTCAGCCTCTTGCGAGGGTTGGCGAGGCGCCAAAAGTAGATTAGTTTGATTGTATGACTGATTGAAAGTGTTGAGAGAGTTTTTATGTACAAACTACCGGGATATTTATACCCGAGATTACAACAGGGTCCTTGTAGGACATGATCTTATCTCTAACAAACAACAAGTCTTCACGGCAGACTCTTATCACAGATTAGATCTAAACCTACTTGATTTACATGATACAATTGCCTAAAACCGAGCCTTATCTCTATTTGGCAACTTCCTTAAAGCTTATCTTGAGGCCAGACCAAGCCCACGCTGACTCTGTCAACTTACAACCCATATCGGCCAACCATCACATCGAATCCGTATCGGCTAATACGTCCTTTCTGGCAGCACCTCCCCAGTCCGATACGGTTACCGAGTCCGATACGAAGCCTGGTCCGACTCCAACTCAATCCTTCTTCTCTGCTTCGGTTTCCTCTTTTACTTCCAAGTCGATTACCAAAATCCGTCGTTAACACATGCCCCCCAATTCCGCTTCATTATATAATGTGGCGGAATTAGCTCCGAGGAACCCATCGACTTCTTCGCTAGGTCTCATCTGAAAACCGCGCAGATCCAGATTCGAATCCTTCCGCCGTCGATTCAACAAACCCATCGCGTTCTTCACCTCTGGCGACCCCTCGGCGTCTCAACGACATCGACCCCCTTCACAGCAACCCCTTCGGCGATAATGATGGCCTCCGCTCCATTCTACGCCTTCGAGATCCCTACGGTAAGTCGATTCCTTCAAAATCCGCATTATCGCACTCTCCACCGATTTCTCCAAGTTAAGGTTTTTACTCTCTGCCCCCCCGGGTCTTATATTTTCATCGTCATTCTCATGATTTAGGTCTTCAAAAACCAAATCTTGATCCCCACCGACGACAAATCCCATCGCTTTCTACTAGGCCCTATGGGCGATTGCGACCCAACTTGGCTAATCAATGCTGAAACAGATAGAATCCCCTTCAGGCAAGCCAAGCCCAATGTTTCTTCATGGAAACATACCTTCAGGTCCTGGCCATCAAAGCTAAACGGATACAGAACATGGCACAAGAGGATTGCTGCTGCCAAACAATTCCACTGGGACGAGATTGGGATCGACCAATGCATCACTTTATCCCTGGCCGATACCAAGAAGAATGAACCACTCATGTCGGCTGCCAGCTACTTCTAGTCCAGTACCTTGAATGCCTTCATGTTCAAGCAAGGTCCGATGACCCCAACCCTTATAGATGTCAAGATACTAACAAGATTGGATATCGACTCCGAGATCAACCCCTTCAGCCTCCTGGTAAACAGCAGTCACAAGTTGAAGACCAAGAAAATTGGAGGCTGGTCTGGGTACATTTCTGAGCACATGGAACAAGGATCAATCTCAGAACGAGAACATGTAGCCTTCCTGACATTGTGGCTGGAGAGATTTGTCTTTTGTGGATCAACCTGTGGCCCCACCACAAACTGTCAACACTTGGCTCAGGCTTTGGTCGACAAGAAACAAATCCCCTTGGGCCGATACCTCTTGGGAGCTCTCTATCGACTGCTCCATGTTTCCACACAAGACTTGATGCTAAAACAGACTGTGGCTCATGGAGGACCATGGTGGTTTGTTTAGCTCTGGCTCACCATTCACACCAACACCATGGTTGATCGGCCACCTCTATCGGACTCTCGCTTCCCATCAAAATATGCCGATCACGAAGATCCCAGGAGCAGAAGATGCATGTCCTACGGGGAAGCAGCCTCCATTTATCCAGCAGCAGACCAATCGGCCGATGACATGTCTTCATGGTTCACCCGATTCTTCACCGGCTCTCCATCAGCCAGGATGGACATGCTCGTCTACACATCGGACCGAGATTTCGAACTCCCTGATGATCTCCAGTTGAGCTTGATAAATGATGACATGGAGTCGAGGGAACTATTCATGATCGGCCTCACTCTGTGCCTGCTCCCAGTAGGCATATTTTAGGGAAGAAGCACGAGCCTATCTTATGAATTTTACAACCCAATGGTGGCTGCTAGACAATGCGGGCTCGGGCAACTCCTATCAGTCTGTATCTTCATAAACTCCTAGAGAGCAGAGGCACGGTTCCATCGGCACTGGTCATGAGCAAAGCGCTGGAAATCGAGCTCCCAAATCTCGGCGATTGCAACTGATTGCATCTGAGCGCCTTTGTTCATATCAACTTCCAAACATGGTGGCAAGAGTGGGCCGCTCACATTTTCCATCAATCGGCCAGATTTTATGTGACAGAGCTTATCCAGGGTATCAGCCCTCAAGTCCCAGACGAGCCGATCCCATCAGTGAGCAACAGTGCACGGAAAATCTTTTATGCTCAAGCCATAGCTCCATCAGGCTCAACCATCTTGGAATCCATCATCGGCCTTACTGCCCCAAAGATTTCAACGCTACTTCAGGGGCCAATGATTAAAGAAAACCCCAAGAGGAAACCACCAACCAAGGGCAAATCCCAAAAATCCAGCAAGAAGGCTAAAATTGATGACCAAGCCGATCTTGAAGAGCTGGACCCCTCCATGGAAGAATTTCTTGAAGAACAAGTGATGGAGGAGGAAGTCGATGCAGCGGCCGCCGATGCATATGAAGAAGAAGACACACCGGCTGAAACCACCAAAGAGCCATCGGCCGAAGCTGCTGAGATCCCACTAGCCGATGACCAAGATGATGCCCCGCAACCAAAAAGGACCAGACACGCAATTCGCAAGGTCAGTATAATCTCTTCTTTGTGTTTACATAATCCCCTTGTACTATCATACTTTAACTTCATATCCTCTTCAGGCTGCGGCGTCATCTGTGTTGAAGGAGAGAACTCGATCGGCCCCTTTACCTAGAACCAAGAAAGCCACTCTACAACGGCGCGAACGAGCCAAGGCACGATTGAGGACTCCTTCTCCTTCTCCACCACCCTCTCCGACTGTCTCGGTAAGAGTTGATTTTTGCATTATCTTGCTATTTACATAACCCTATTTACCAATCTCCTGCGTTTTCAGCCTAGGGCTCCATCACCTTCACCACATCGGCCAACCCCCTCGCCTACTGAATCGACAAAGCAAAGGGAGGCCGATGCGAGCACCACCATTGCTCCAACACAGGTAACTAGGATTACTCTGATCCCCTTTCTGCCGGTTCCTGTTTAACGAGGTTGACCTTGACCCATGTTGATATTTGCAGAACCTAGCCGATATGTTCTCCTTTGATATCGGCCAGTTTCTTGACGATGAGGACAAGGAGCTACCCAGCACAGCTAGGGCACCAATCTCTGATGATCTGAAGAACCGGCTGATCGATATCGCCAATCGGCTGGAATCCTCGCTGGAGTACTTGGTGGAAGATTGCACCCCCATCAGGGTCAGGGTACAAGAAATTCAAGACGAACTGCCTGAAGACCTGATGGAGGTCCTAACACCGGCCATCTTCTTGGAACAATACCGATTCAAGCTCAACAAGGGCAAAGAAAGACTCGCAGAGCAACGAGAGCGTGACCAACTGGAATCGGCTTTGTCCGCCAGCAAGGCCCAAGTTAACGCTGATAAGACCAAACTGGACGAGCTAGCGGTGGAGCCGATCGTCTTGAAAAACAGACTTGAAGAACTCCGTCGTCTCGAGGCAGAGCTAGAATCGAAGCTGGAAGCCATGCGTCAAGAAATCCAAGAAGTCGAAGCCGGGATAGCTGCATCACCTAAGGCCCTAGAAGACAAATATTACTTTTGAAGTCCTCTTTGCAAACAAATATCCCTTTACTATGAAATCCTCTTTGCAAACAAATATCCCTTTACTATAATCAATCTCATCGGCCAGAAAGCCGAATTCGATCTTACTCTAAAAAAGAAAATTCCTTGAAAAAATTCCGCGCTTGTATATATATATGCCCCCCAAATTTTAGAAGGTGAGGGCTCATGTTATAAAATTTGAACTAAGGGCGATAGTATGTATCAGCCATCTAAAGACGATGCATAACACATCGGCTGTAATCATAAATCGGCTGGAGGGCCGATCATGAGTCGATCCAGACGCTGGGATAATATTTCTTTAAGTACTTGCCATTAAGAGCTCGTCCATAAATCTCACCATCCAGCCCCTTGAGCAAATAAGCATTGTGAGGAACACAGCGATGAATTTGAAAAGGACCTTCCCAATTAGGTGACCACTTGCCGAACTTATTATCTCTGGAGCCAATCGGCATTATTAATTTCCATACAAGGTCTCCTTCTTCAAATGACTTGGCAACAACCTTTTTGTTGTAATGACGAGCCACTCTGTCTTTATCACGTTTAATTTTCTCTAAAGCCTATAATCGGACATGCGGCAAATCATCTAACTCATCAACCATAAGATTATGGTACTCATCGGCTGTCAAGTCGTCTTGCAAAGCAATCCTCCTTGAGCCGATGTTGGTTTCCCACGGCAGCACAGCTTCATATCCATAAACCAGCTGATACGGAGGCAGTTGAATTGCACCATGGCAAGCCATCCGATACGCCCAAAGGGAATCGGCCAGCGTCGTGTGCCATTGCCTCGGTTGTTCGTCGATTTTCCTCTTGATTAGCTTGATTAAAGTCTTATTGGAAGTCTCTGCCTTCCCATTAGCCTGCGCATAGTAAGGAGAAGAATTTAATAATTTAATGCCCATGCTGTCGGCAAACTGGACGAACTCATTGGATACGAAGATTGATCCCTGATCGGTGGTTATTGTCTGAGGTAACCCAAACCGATATATAGTATATTCCTTGACAAACCGAATTGCATCTTTGGAATCAACCTTCTTAAGGGAAACGGCCTCAACCCACTTTGTGAAGTAATCTGTAGCCACCAAGATATATTTGTGTCCTTTGCTCGATGGTGGGTTAATCTGGCCAATCATATCTATTCCCCATCCACGAAACGGCCACGGCTTTATGATTGGATGCATAGCCGATGCCGGTGCTCGCTGAATTGCTCCAAATTTCTGACAATCTTGACATCCTTTATAATACTTGAAACAATCCTCTAGCATGGTTGGCCAAAAATATCCGACGCGCTTCAACAGCCATCTCATTTTATGGGCCAATTGATGGGTTCCACAAATCCCTTCGTGTAGTTCACTCATAACAATTTTGGCCTCCTCGGGACCTAGGCACTTGAGTAGGACACCATCAATCATCCGATAATACAAGTCATCGTCCAGTAAGACATAATGTAAAACTTTATACTTCATTCTTCGTGACGCCGATTGAGAAGGATTTCTCAAATACTCGATGATATCAGACCTCCAATCATCAGTATGCACGAGAGCGATCTGAATCTGAACATCTTTAGCCATCGGCCTGTATCCCGATGCCCCCTGAGCTAAATCATTGGCCTCGAAGTTTTGCTTCCTGGGTATATGCCTCATCGTCATAATCTTAAAACCTTGTAGTAACTCCTTGCATTCCTCATTGTAGACTCTGAGAATATCATTCTTGCATTCATACGCCCCAGAAAGTTAATTAATTACCAGTTGTGAATCACCAATGATCTCTACGGAATCGGCCTCGACTTCTCGTAATAACTGCAAGCCTTTAAGCACTGCTTCATACTCTACTTGATTGTTAGTATAATAAGGCTTGATAGTAAAAGCAAACTCAAAACTTGCCCCCCGAGGGGATATGATAACTAGGCCAATACCGCATCCATGTCTACAGACGGATCCATCAAAATACAATGTCCATGGCACAATATCTGCATATGCAACTGACTTGTCTCTGTGTTGAACAATAAAATCAGCTAGGGCTTGTCCCTTGATCGCTTTAGCCGATTCATACCGTAGGTCAAACTCTGTCAAGGCAAAAATCCACTTCCCAATTCTTCCTTTTAATACGGGGGCCGATAGCATGTATTTCATCACTTCGGCCTTACTTACCACAATGCACTCATTGGAAAGTAAATAATGCCTCAACTTAGTACCTGAGAAATATAAGCACAAACAGAGTTTTTCTACCGGCGTGTACCTTGTCTCGGCCTCCAGCAACCTCCTGCTGAGATAGAAAATGACTCGCTCTTTGCTGTCAATGTCCTGAACTAAGACTGAGCCGATATACTTCTCATCGGCCGATAGGTACAGCCTGAACGGAACTCCCTTCTATGGAGGAATTAAAACTGGTGGGGAGCTCAAATACTCCTTGATGTCGTCCAGCGCCTTCTGCTGCTTATCGCCCCATATGAACTCTTCATCCTCTTTTATCTTCAATAACGGAGTGAACAGCTCTATTCTTCCTGACAGGTTCGATATAAAGCGCCGAACAAAATTGATCTTGCCGAGCAGAGATTGTAACTTGGTCTTGTTCGTCGGAGGTTTGATTTTCTTTATAGCATCGATATTCTTCTGTGTAATCTCAATTCCTCTTTCGTGGACCAAGAAACCCAGGAACTAACCGGCCGATACGCCAAAGGCACACTTGTTAGGGTTCATTTTTAAACCATACTTCCTCGCTCTTTCGAGTACTTTGCGTAAATCGGCCAGGTGCATATCATATTCTCTTGACTTCACGATGACATCATCAATATAAACTTCAATCAAAGAGCCGATAAGATCATGAAAAATATAATTCATGGCCCTCTAATACGTAGCTCCAGCATTCTTCAAACCGAATGTCATGACAACCCATTCATATAGGCCAATTGCCCCTGGGCATCGGAAGGCTGTTTTGTGAACATCTTCTTCGGCCATGAAATTTTGGTTGTAGCCTGTGTTCCCATCCATGAAGCTGATAACCTTGTGCCCAGACGCGACATCGACAAGCAAATCGGCCAGAGGCATAGGGTACTCGTCTTTCGGTGTTGCTTTGTTCAAGTCTCTGAAGTCAATACATACCCTAAGCTTGCCATTTTTCTTCATTACTGGAACTATGTTGGAGACCCATTCTGCGTATCGGCAAGGTCTGATGAAGTTGGCATCATAAAGTCGTGTGATCTCTGCCTTGATAGCTTCGTGCATATCGGCCTTAAATCTCCTAGGAGCTTGTTTAAACGGCCGATAGCCTGGTTTGATTGGTAGCCGATGTTCTACAATCGATCGGCTTAATCCTGGCATCTCATGATATTCCCATGCAAAACAATCCATGAATTCTTTCAACAGATTTATAAGATTACTCTTGTATTCCTTTGGCAGGTTAGCACTTACGTACGTCGGCCTAGGCCTATCACCTATTTCTATATCAACCTCTTCAAGTTCATTGGCCGACGTAAAACCCTGTCCCAACTTGCCATCGAGCTCGTCCACCGCATCGTCTGTGTAGGGACTAGCTTGTTCATCTTCAACGGCGGACGACACATCTTTACTAAAGTAACTGTTTATCTTGATCTTCAATCGTCTCGATGTCGCAGTCAGTTACTTTGAGGAAATCGGCGTCCCAGACTCGCCCGGACAAGCAGTCGATGCCCTCCATCTCCCATACTGCGAGATCGGCATTGGCCACGTGTACCGACCGATCGGCCTGCATGATCTCGACCTGGTCCCCTTGCCATTGCATGAGGCATTGGTGCATTGTTGAAGGGACGCAACAGTTTGCGTGGATCCAATCCCGTCCCAACAACAAGCTGTAGGAACCCTTTCCGTCGAAGACGAAGAAGGTGGTGGGTATTGTCTTGCTGCCCACGGTGAGTTCCACATTTAGGACCCTCTTCGCCTCGGACGCGTTGCCACCAAAGTCTTTCAACACCATGTTTATCTTGATTAGATCTTCAGGTACCTTTCCAAGCTTCCTGAAGGTTGTGTATGGCATCAAATTGACCGCCACGCCGCCGTCGACCAGCATCTTCGTCATCGGCCGCCCGTTGATGAATCCCTTGATGTATAACGGCCGCAAGTGCCTGTAGTTGTCGTCAACTGGCTTGTCAAATATGGCTTGATCTGGTGACAACTGTAGCCTAGCCGAAGATTGTTCATCGTCGGCCATTGCTTCATCGGCCGCCTACACGCTGTACTCTGCTGGCAGTATAAAAACCATGTTAACAGGCGCCGATGTCGCTCGTTTACCTTTTGAAGCTGCAGAGGCCTGGGCTATAGTGGATTTTATTCTCCACTCTTTCTTGGTCTTGGCCGGCCGATAAGTTATTGCCACCTGTTGCTCTTGGATTTGTTCTTTCCTCCTTAGCCTCTGAACCCGCCATTTTTGTGTCTTAGTGAATACATCGCTTGGGCACCATTGAGGGTTCTGGACCAGTTCCTCGGCTTCGGTCTGTTGGTCTTGGTGTATCGGCCCTAACCTCTCATGAACAGATTTCCTTTTGCTTGGCCGACCGATGCGCTTGCCTGCTTGAGTTGCCCTGATAATAATCTTCTGCCCCGTTGCACGCAGGGCACTCCTGAATGGATCCCCTCATTCCAGCAAAACCGGAAAAACTCGCACTCCCAATGTGGGTTGTAAGAGTTGTCTTGATCGACGTGGTCTTGAGCTTGTTCTTCCTGCCTCCGCTAGTATTTTCTAATTAGGCCCTCAGCGGTCTGATAAGGTCGCTTGCCGGTCCGATGGGCACTGCCATCGGCCCTGTCCGCCCGCACCATGTTGACTGGGAACGGGTGTCCTTCGATCTTCATCGGTCGCTTGGCATCATCGATTTTAATCCTGCCTTGCTCGATGGCCGATTGAATCTGTTGTCGGAAGATCTTGCATTCATTTGTATGGTGTGAATAAGAGTTGTGCCACTTGCAATATCTCCGTTTCTTGATCTCTTCGGCTGATGGCAACACATGACCTACTGGCAACTGAATTTGCTTTTCTTGCAACAGTAGGTCAAATATTTTATCGGCCTTGTTGATGTCGAAGTCGAATTTGTCTTCTTTGCCGCCCTTTTTTACCCATTGGCAATTTGTCGGCTTCCTCATCCGGGCCCACTCAGCCAGGTCGACATCAACATCTTCTTCGTCGTCGTCGTCGGAGGCATACTGATAAACTGTATTGATCTTTTTTGCAAATTTCTTAGCCTCCTGGAATCGTTGTTCTTGGGCCGACACCCGTTGTGCTAGGTGAGCTAGGCTTTCAAATTCCTGCGAGGAGAACCTCTCGCGTATCGGCCCTAACAATCCTTGGAATGCCAAATCGGCGAGCTGTGAATCGGTCAAGCTAAGGCTGTAGCATCTGTTCCTTATGTCCCTGAATCGTTGAATATACTCCGGGACCGATTCGTCGACTCGTTGTCTAATGGCGGTCAGATCGGACAGTTTTATTTCTTGTACGCCGTTAGAGAAATACCAATGAAACTGTTTCTCCAGATCTGTCCATCCTCTGATGGAATTGCAGGGTAAAGATGAAAACCACGTAAACGCAGACCCTGAGAAGGACAGAGGAAAAAATCTCACCCTCAACTCCTCGATAGCCGATGCCTCCCCGCACTGTGCTAGGAATCGGCTTACATGCTCGTAAGTCGAGACGTTGTCCTGCCCCGAAAACTTGGAGAAGTTCGGGATCTTGTATCGGCCTGACAATGGCACTCTGTCAAATTCCTCGGGGTACGGGTGCCGATATACTGTAGAGTTCTCCTTGGGCTTCAAGCTGAACTGATCACGCATCACTTTGGCTATCATATCGGCCCAGTATCCTACGGGCCGATGTGGGAGGTATTGCTGATACGATTGTTGCAAACCCTCTGCTTGATACTGCCTGGGGGAGTACGGCTGATAATGGTGATCAAGGTTCTGCGCGCCATACTGCCCTGTGGTGTGCTGCTAGTAGCCCTGTGGCGTATTGTAAACCGCCTGTGGTGGAGGATTGTTGAAAACCAGGGCTTGCGACTGTCCGGCCGATGGCTGATTGATATGAACTTGCTGCATCGGCTCGATCACTGGTTGCTTCCCCTTGGTCCATTGTGAATACTGCTCCTCCGTGATATGCTGAGGGCTCCCCCCTGTCTGCTTGGTAAGGACCAATGGCAGTGTTGTCGTTGACTGCGCCGATGGGGGTGGCATCGGCGCTGTTGGCTGAGCCGTGCTCAGGTCGTTCCTCAGGGTCCGATAGGCAGGGAACTTATTTTCTGGTAAGAAAATCGGCCCCTGAGGCTTGTATTGGTGAATCGTCCCATCTAGGATCGATTCGACCGTATTGGTCAATGTGTTCACCAGAATCCCCGACTGGTTGACTAGCGCAGAATGAACTGCAGAGTCAATCCTATCTTGCAACGTCAGCGCTGCAGTACCCTCGGTCTTGACGGCGTTGTCATGTGCCGCCGCCGACGTGCCAGCTCCATCTCCGGGACTCGGCATAACTACCTTGGTTTTTTGGATCAAGGTGCCTTGCCGAGTCCTAGAATATGTTTGCAGGTACATATTCTGGAACTGCTCGACCAGATTTTCCATCTCAGCCTTCTGTTCTGCATTGAGCTGGTCGGCGGTCACAGGGACGATGTTCTCCTTGGAAATCTCGACCTGCTTCGACATCTTGAGGAGATCTTGTTGTGGTTGCTGGGTTTGCGTTGTTTGGTCCCACCGGGCGTGCCAAAAGCATGTTGGCGCAGAATTTAGACCCGCCTCGCAACCAAAAAATGGGCTCTACGTTTCCACGGCGGCCTGCGAGATCTGCTTAACTCCAGTGCAGGTCCAAATTGGCTTGCCTAGTCGTGTGCAGAGCGTGCCAGTTGATTTGATCTGCAATCAACAAGAAACAAGTAAACCATGTCAGAAAACAATGGTCGATCGGCCGATAGGCCGATGTCACATTGTTATAGCCCAGCCGATAGGGCAAAGCTGTATCGACTTACTCAATATAATAAGCAAACCGAAAAGATCTAATCTCATCGGCCCATGCCAAAAGCGTGTGACAAATTAATAGAATTAGCCGATGAGGATTTCACGAGGATAACTACACTAGCTATTACTCTAGTGTAAGCTTATACAAGTCAATCGACTAACATAAATACACCAACCACAAAGAAGTCTTCAAAAACACTCTGTGGCCGATATGTTTATATTCGTTGATCCACATGTATAAGTGGCAAACACATGCAAGAACATAAATAATCACATGCATTAGATAAGACCGGCTGAAACCCCGGCGCTATCCTTAATTACAATCAGGCTTCGTGTTAGATCTCGAAACAGGACTAAGGTCGATAGCAACTCAAAGTGTGAATCGAGACTTAACACAAAGAAAATCAAGCCGTCGATTGCTTTTGAGGATGGTAAATGCCTTACATAATCTAAACGAGCAAACTGATTCAACCATCGTCGGCAATAAACCCTAAAACGTCTTAACTGCTGACAAGACAGAATCAGAAGACCGCATCAAGATTAGCTAATATACGATAAACGACGATCACATCATCAGGGCTTAACGTGCCTAAAGCGACACGCTAGCCCCGACAATGTAAATCGTCGGGTACGAGTTCTTATCTTGCTCTTGGGAAGCAAGAACTCGTTAGAAGTCAGCCTCTTGCGAGGGTTGGCGATGCGCCGAAAGTAGATTAGTTTGATTGTATGACTGATTGAAAGTGTTCAGAGAGTTTTTATGTACAAATTACCAGGATATTTATACCCGAGATTACAACAGGGTCCTTGTAGGACACGATCTTATCTCTAACAAACAACAAGTCTTCACGGCAGACTCTTGCCACAGATTAGATCTAAACCTACTTGATTTACAAGATACAATTGCCTAAAACCGAGCATTATCTCTATTTGGCAACTTCCTTAATGCTTATCTTGAGCCCAAACCAAGCCCACGCTGACTCTGTCAACTTACAACCCGTATCAGCCAACCATCACATCGAATCCGTATCGGCCGATACGTCCTTTCTAGAAGCACCTCCCCAGTCCGATACGGTTACCGAGTCCGATACGAAGCCTGGTCCGACTCCAACTTAATCCTTCTTCTCTGCTTCGGTTTCCTCTTTTACTTCCAAGTCGATTACCAAAATCCGTCGTTAATTGAGACAGAAGTTGTAGTAGAAGAGTGTTAAAGAGGTTATTTGAATAGTTTAGGAATGATTCTTTATTTGTATCCTTTAATTATTCGTAGACGTTCATGGCTCCATGTGGGTAAAGTATCACCGATAAAAGACAGGAATACAGGATTGGTAGAAGCTTGGCAGGATGGATTCCTAGTTTGCTTTCATGGGACGAAAGACTAATAATGATTAGTTCCGTGAGGTCTGTAGTTTTTAAATCTTAATTATTTATATTGGACTTTGCAGTCAGGATGACTCCAATTTTTCAGCTAAGCAAGTTTCCAATTTTCATTCAAGCAAAAGAACACCATTGTTTGAAAATTTTTAAAAAAATTTAAAGTAGTCATATTAATGTTTCAAACATTTAAGTAAGATTTACATTTGAAAAGTAATAATATTAAGGTTTGTATATTTGTATGTACAATTACCATTTTTATTACAACTACTGTAGACATTTACAAATTACAAAAATAAATTAAAAAATAGTTTGAAATAAATATATTCACCTCTGTAACAATCTTCGTAGGCGGACGGACCGCTTGCGAAGACTGTTATGCCGAGTAGGGTTTACATTTTCGCAGGCGGACGGTCCGCCTGCGAAGATAGTAAAAACGATTTTCGCAAGTGGGCGGTCCGCCCGCGAAGACGATCTTCGCAGGCGGACGGACCGCTTGCGAAGATCGTTTCCCTACATAAGGGCCTGCCCGCGGCGCCAAAACTTCTAAGTCTAGGCGGGAACCCTAGAAATTTTGGTGCCGTTAGGCTGCCAAATTTTTTCGCCGCCGCACGTCTCCGCCGTCCTCCGCCGCCGCCCGCCTGCAACCATCGCCCTCCGACCGTCGTCCTCTGCCGCGGCCGACCGTCGTCCTCCACGCGCCGCCGACTTCGAGCTCGCGCCGACCGTCGTCCTCCGTTCCACCGCCGTCGGCCTCATCGCCGCCGCCGATTGCTCCACCGTCAAGCTCCACTGACCGCCTCCGCCGTTCCACCCCTCCGCCACCTCCGCCGCCGCCGACCATCCACCGCGCACGAGCTCCACCACCGCGCGCGCGCGAGCGAGCTCCAACTTAATGCCGCCCGCGCTCCACCACTGTCGGCCCCTCCACCGCCGCCGACCGTCGTGCCGCCATCAGCTCCACCGCGCCGCCGGCCCCTCCACAGCCGCCGCCGCCACCTCTCTCTCTCGCTCGCAGTCACGGTCTCGCGGCCAAACGGCTTCATCGGCCGGTCGTCGTCCACGAGCGAAGACGTCCTCGACCGAACGATGTCTTCGGCCGGTCATCGTCCACGGCCGAACCTCGTCGTCGGCCCGTCCTTCGTCGTCCACGGCCGAACCTCGTCGTCGGCCATTCGTCGTTCACGGACGTGTGTGCATGTGGGTGTTTGTTTTTTATATGTGTGTGCATGTGGGTGTGAATGGGAATAAGGGGTGGGTGATATGTGAATGAGGGGTTATATGTTGATTGTGAATGTAAATTTGGGAATGTGGATGATATGTGAATGAAATTGGGAGGGTATGTTCGATTTTGCAGGATATGTGAATTTGTCAAATTTTTTTTAATAACATTTGGGAGGGTATGTTCAAATTTTTTTTTATAACATGTGGAGGATATGGTCACCTTATTAATTTTTTAGCAAATTAGTTTGTACTAATTTAGCAAATTAGTTGGTCCTAATTTTAGTTTGTATTAATTTAGCAAATTAGTTTGTACTAATTTAGCAAAATAGTTTGTACTAATTTATAAAATTTTACAATTTTGTACACAAGTTTTTATTATAACCTTTTGCAATTATGTACACAAGTTTTTAATACACAGTTTCGCAGAGTGTTCATATACAGTTTATTTTTTATGTTAGAAGTTTGAAACGATGGCCAATAGTACTAAAGGGACCGAAGAGAAGGGTTTAGGGGAGGAAGAGCCGTCCCTTGCAATTGTGGTTGCTCCGGAACCAACGGTCCCACCGGAAGATAGTTCCGACAGCGACGTAGCTGACGATGAGTACTCGTCGCCAAGCGATCCATGCCCAAGCCCGAAGAGAAGGAGAAAGGGCGATGGTGAAGAAGGTGACAAGGACTACATACCCCCTAAAGAAGGCGTAAGTAAACTTAATATGTAAACTGTTCACCGTGATAACTATTAGCCCGAGCTAATTCGAAACTTTGATATATACCTTCTCGTAGGAAACAGCGCCACGGCGATCAAAACGGGAGCCGAAGGAAAAAGATCCGTCGAAAGACGACAAGGTCCCAGCTAACACAACCGGCTCAAAGAAAAGCGAACAGTCAGCAAAGGCGAAGAAAAGGAGGGGCGAGAGAAGCGTGACTAGAAAGGATGAGGGGTTCCATGTTGTTACCCATGTTTCGCCAAAAGGAGAGCCGCTCGCCCCTAAGACGGCACGTGCGAAATTCAGTTCACAGTGTGGCATAATAGTAAGGGAAAAGATCCCCATCACGGTCAAGGACTAGGATCATGTATCGAATGGGGATAAGGATGTCCTATGGAAAGAGTTAAAGAAAATCTTCCAGTTCCCGGATGGATCAGAGGCAGCAGTGAGGAATTGTGCACTGCAAATAATGGCCAAGTCTTGGTGTGGTTAGAAAACCACCTTGAACAAGAAATTTGTGAAGACGGGACGTACACCATTTTCGACGTATGCCAACATAACCCCGAATTAGTGGAACGATTTTCTGAAGTTGAAGAAATCCCCGGAAGAAATTGAAAGGGGCCATATGTTTTCAGAGTTGGCCAAGAAGAACAAATTTCCTCATCGCTTAGGCTCCGCGGGATACGCACCAAAGGTGGAGCAGTGGACAAAAGAGGAGGAGGACATGAGGAAGGCGGGGCTTCCGGTACCAATGGAGGAATGGACATAGAGATCAAGGAACTGGGTAAGAGCTAGAACTCCGAAGATCACGGATGAAGGCAAAGTATCGTTTGAAGATCCGGAGCTGCAGGGCGTTGTTGATAAAATAGAGAATTTATCTAGTTCACAGAAGAAAGAATTTTTCAAGCCTAAGAGGGAGAAAGATGTGCTAAGTACGGCGCTGGGTAATCCTGAGCATGGGGGTAGGGTTCTAGGTATGTCGTCCAAGATGAGTTGGAAGGAAGGGTTCAAACATGACCCCCACAAGAAGCGTGAAGCATACAAGAATAAACTTAGAGACGAAGGGGCTGCGGATTTGAAAGGCAAATGATGGATTTCTGCGTCAAGCACATGCTTTTGCCTCCCGCCGAAACCAAAGAACCTGAGCCAGATTACCCCTTCGATGACCTCAAGGAGAATACACCCTGCAGATTGCACGTTCCCATTGAACGCTCCAGGAAAACTCTTGAGGCCGCTACAGCCATTGCTATCCCTGGGAGAACATATAATGAAGAGTTCATACCCGATGCGTATGCCAAAGTGCAGCCGCAAGTGGTCCACGAAGGGTTTGAGTCCTACGACATAGACTTCCCTACTGTAGATGGTGTATCCGTACTTGGGGAAGCGGTTGATCTTGTAATTCTCTGGTACAAGAATGACATATCCTTTGGATTGGGCACCGACACCACGTGAAAACCTATGGTGCCAAAACTGGGATTGGGAAAACCTCCGAGTACTCCTAAGAGGAAGGTGACTGATAAGGCGGAGGAACCTGAGATGCATAAGGAAAATCTAGTGCCGGAAGTGCCACCGGAAATTGAAGTGCCAAAGGTGCCCATGGAGATTACAGTGGCAGAACCAGTGGTGCAAATAGTGGCATCAGTCGGGAGAGATATAGAAGAAGTCCCAGGATTGAAATGGGACGGTACAGAGCCAGAAATATTTGAAGACCCTTCTCCTGCGAAAGACCCCGAGGTACCTAGAGTGCTTAGGAGCCATGACTCCAAGTCGAAAGATGAGAACAAGGAGAAGTTCATGGTAACCATCTTCAGAGGGGGTAAGGAATGTGCCAAACTCAGAGATGATGACCCCCCAGAAGGCCGCTGAACTAGCCGGGCCAACATACTGGCCAACTGATGATTGCCCGAAAAGTACGAACACGGGAAAGCACTCTTGTCGGATTGGGCACTAAATGAAGGACCATGGGAGATGAGAAGATTACATACCTTCTACATGGAAGCCAGCAAGAAAGGCTTGGGCAATATAACAGCTCGATCACTGGCAGATTGTTTCAGCGCCGAAGGTTACGTATGGCTAGATTTCTCATATCTCCACACCATATATCGTCGGGATAAGATGGACGTCAACTATGTTGCTGTTTGGTGCATGTGAGTATGAGTTTTAATTAATTACATGAAAAATATGTACAATACAAATCCATGTGATTGTTACTAACAAACTTCTTCTTTAGGATGCAATACATGGATGCTAAGAAGAAAAAAGAACCTATCGGCTTCTTGGATCCAACTCGGATCTGTCAAACACAGCATACCGTCAGGCTAGCACCAGAGTCAGACCAGCTGAAGGGAAGCACTCCAATAGAGATAGCTGAATACAAGAAGGGCTTGCACAAGGAGAAATTGATTACTGTCGCACAGTACATTAGACGAGCCTTCTTGCACTTTCAAAATAAGAGAGTCGTCATAGCCGCTTATAATTTTAAGTACATCCGGTACATTTATCTTCTACACATATGTCTTATTTTAGCTGGTACTAACTAACTATACTGTTGTTAATATGTAGCGATCATTATATCTATTTACTCATCGACCCTAAAGACGGAACCGTGGTAGTCTTGGACCCTCTCAATTACAGACACTAGCAATACAAAGAATTTCTAACAATCTTACAGTAGTAAGTGATTATGACTCTTGCATTTTTATATGAATGTATTATAAATAAATATCCTCCTTAATGTGAAACGGTACGACATCCATACAGTGCGTACCAATACTACAAGTTCAAGGGTGGAGAACAGACCCGAACAAGGGAGAAGCTGCTAGTACGTACCTATTGGCCGGTAATACTCCACTCACTTAATGTATTTCAATTGTTTCACTAATTGAAAATTTTAACGATTTTTTTCTATGATATGTCCTGAAGTGTCACAAGCAACCTAGAGGAACTGTCCTTTGCGGGTATTATGCGTGCGAATTCCTTAGGGTTAATGGGAGGTACAGGACTAACGCAGAGGATGTAAGTCTCTATACTATGTACTAGACAGCTTCACATATTTATGGTACTAATATATTGTTTATCTTCAATGCATGCAGTTGCCAAGATTAGAACGTCGAACAAGCTTTGACGATACAGGCATCACAAATGTCCAGCGTGATCTGTGCTATTTCATCCACCGTGAGTGCTGTCATGTCAAAGGAGATTTCTTCGACCCAGAGGGTGCTTTAGCGACAAATGACGAATTCAAGAATCTTCGGGAGTGGAACACTGCTATGCCATAAGGTAACTAGATGGCATATTTGAAGTCATAATGTAAAAAAATATTGCAATATATATATTTTGGCAACACTTTTGAGTTATGCAATATATATAAATTTCTCAGTACCAAATGCTTGATAATCTTCCAATATATGTACATAATAATCTACCTGCAAGAATTTCTATTAACGGGCAAATTATTATTAAATTTCAAAAATTTCTACCTATCTTCGCAGGCAGATTTTTTTTTTGCAGGCGGCAGATTCATATTTTCGCAGGCGGACCTGACTAGCCAACGTCCGCCTGCGAAAATTATCTTCGTGGGCGGACGGCCGCCCCGCCTGCGAAGATCGGCAATCTTCACAGTCGTTTTCTTACAGGCGGACGGCCGTCCCGCTTGCAAAGGTCATTTTCGGCCGCTTGCGATAATGCTTTTCCTAGTAGTGAATCCGATCCTCTGACGATGGCATGGCCGGGCCAATCAAGTCAGCCAGCGAAATGCTCGAATGCTCCAGCATGCGTGCTTCGATCGATTCGAGGCGCACCCACCCACCACTTAGGCTAGGCCACTTGGGTTAGCCAGCACCAGCTGCAGAGCTCTCGATAGATGGATGGATGGATCATGAGCTTACCGTTGTTCTTTCTAAGGAAAGGTGATCATGAGCTAGCCTATGCCAAAGTGCTCCAGGCATTGTTTGTACCCTAGCTGCTATACCTACAGCAGAAGTAGCTACCGTACGCACAGCTCTCTATTAATGTTCGTATTGTGCACAACACACCATACCATTGGCTCCTCTGAGTAAGTATATATAGAGATAGTATTTAACTTTTTTTTGTCATTTTTAGATGTGACATTTAACGATTTGTCTAGACTTATATTTTATAGACATATGAGAACCCATATGTCATAGATTATGAGTGGTAAATTGTTAAATGCGACATAAAAGTGACAAATAGTTAAATGTCTCCATATATGTTGTACTATTAGAGTTTAATACTATTTCTCTCTATACCATACTCATAACCAGAAATAACTATATTTTGAAATGAAGAGATAGTTGTTAACGACGGATTTTGGTAATCGACTTGGAAGTGAAAGAGGAAACCGAAGCAGAGAAGAAGGATTGAGTTGGAGTCGGGCCAGGCTTTGTATCGGACTCGGTAACCGTATCGGACTGGGGAGGTGCTGCCAGAAAGAGTGTATTGGCCGATACAAATTCCATGTGATTGTTGGCCGATACGGGTTGTAAGTTGACAGAGTCAGCGTGGGCTTGGTCTGGGCTCGAGATAAGCTTCAAGGAAGTTGCCAAATAGAGATAAAGCTCGGTTTTAAGCAATTGTATCTTGTAAATCAAGTAGGTTTAGATCTAATCTGTGGCAAGAGTCTGCCGTAAAGACTTGTTGTTTGTTAGAGATAAGATCGTGTCCTACAAGGATCCTGTTGTAATCTCGGGTATAAATATCCCGGTAGTTTGTACATAGAAACTCTCTCACAATCCAAAACAACAAATCAGTTCAATCTACTTCGGCGCATCGCCAACCCTCGCAAGAGGTTGACCTTGACGAGTTCTTGCCTTCCCAGAGCAAAGGTAAGAACTCGTTCCCGACGATCGGCATCGTCGGGGCTAGCGTGTCGCTTTAGGCACGTTAAGCCTCGATGATGTGATCGTCGTCTATCATGTTTTGAGTAATCTTGACAGGCGTCTTAATTATGCTACGCCGGCGATCTATTCGTTTTAGGGTTTATTGCCGACGACGGTTTAATTATTATGCTTGGTTAGATTGTTCAATGCATCTACCATCCCCAAAAGCAACCGACGGCTTGATTTTCTTTTTGTTAAGTTTCGATTCACACTTTGAGTTGCTATCGACCTTAGTCCTATTTTGAGATCTAACACAAAGCCTGCTTTCGGTTGTAATTAAGGATATAACAGGGGTTTCAGCCAGTTTTATCTGATACACGTGTTTATTATAATGTTTTCATGTGTATCTGTCATCTACATTAAATGGATTGATTAATAGGAATGCATCTGTTATGGATAATTCTCTGGGTTTATCTATAATTGATATGTTTTTATTGGTTGATTGGTTCATGTAGATTTGCACTAGAGTATTAGCTAGTGTAGTTATCTTTATTGTTCTTATAGGCTGATGCCATTAATCGACAGCAAAATGTTGTTGAAGGCCGATAAGATCTATGCTTTAATCTTGCTTTATCATGAGTAAGCCGATATAGCTTTGCCCTATCAGCTGGGCTATGACAATGTGTCATCGGCCTATTGGCCGATCGGCCGTTGTTTTCTGACATGGTTTACTTGTTTCTTGTTGATTGCAGATCAAATCAACTGGCACGCTCTGCACACGATTAGGCAAGCCATTTGGACCTGCACTGGAGTTAAGCGGATCTCCCAGGCCGCCGTGGTAACGTGGAACCCATTTGGTTGCAAGAGGGGTCGAAATTCTACGCCAACACGCTTTTGGCACGCCTGGTGGGACCTCAAGAACGCAAGCTTTGCAACAGCAACAAGAACATTCAAAATGTCGAAGCAGGCCAAGATCTCCGAGGATAACGTCGTCTCCGTAACCGTTGACCAGCTCAACGCAGAACAAAAAGCCGAGATGGACAAGCTGGTTGAGTAGTTCCAAAATATGTACCTGCAGACATATTCTAGGACTCGGCAAGGCACCTTGATTCAAAAGTCTATGGTGATAATGCCGAGTCCTGGAGATGAAGCTGGCACGTCGGTGGCGGCACACGATCACACCGTCAAGACCGAGGATACCGCGGCGCTGACATTGCAAGACAGGATTGACTCCGCGGTTCACTCTGCGCTGGTCAACCAATCAGGGATCCTGGTGAACACATTGACCAATATGGTCAAATCGATCCTAGATGGGTCGATCCACCAGTACAAGCCTCAAGGCCCAATTTATCTCCCGGAGAATAAGTTTCCTACCTATCGGACTTTGAGGAACGACCTGAGCACGACTCAACAGACGGCGCCGATGCCACCCCCATCGGCATAGCCAACAACAACACTGCCACTGGCCCTCACCAGGCAGACAGCAGGGAGCCCTCAGCATGTCACGGAAGAACAATATGCACAATGGACCAAGGGGAAGCAACCAGTGATCGAGCCGATGCAGCAAGTTCCTGTTAACCAGCCATCAGCCGGACAGCCACAAGCCCCTGTGTTCAACAACCCTTCACCACAGGCTGCTTTCCACACGCCACAAGGCTACCAGCAGCACACCACAGGGCAGTACGGCGCGCAGAACCTTGATCACCATTATCAGCCGTACTCCCCCAGGCAATATCAAGCAGAGGGCTTGCAACAATCATATCAGCATGACTTCCCGCATCGGCCCGTAGGATACTGGGCTGATATGATAGCCAAAGTGATGCGAGATTAGTTCGGCTTGAAGCCCATGGAGAATTCTACGGTGTATCGGCACCCGTACCCCGAGGAATTTGACAAAGTGCCACTGCCAGGCCGATACAAGATCCCGGACTTCTCCAAATTTTTGGGGCAGGACAACGTCTCGACATATGAGCATGTGAGCCGATTCCTAGCACAGTGTGGGGAGGCATCGGCTATCGAGGCGTTGAGGGTGAGGTTTTTCCCTCTGTCCTTATCAGGGTCTGCATTTACATGGTTTTCATCCTTACCCTGCAATTCCATCAGAGGATGGATAGATCTTGAGAAACAGTTTCACAGATATTTCTACAATGGTGTACAAGAAATGAAACTATCCGATCTCACCGCCATTAGGCAACGAATTGACGAATCGGTCCCAGAGTATATCCAAAGGTTTAGGGACATAAGGAACAGATGTTCCAGCCTCAGCTTGACCGATTCTCAATTGGCCGATCTGGCGTTTCAAGGATTACTCGGGCTGATACGAGAGAGGTTCTCGTCACAGGAATTTGACAGTCTAGCTTAGCTAGCACAGAGGGTATCGGCCCATGAGCAACAATTCCAGGGGGCAAAGAAGTTTGCGAAGAAGATCAATACGATCTATCAGTATGCCTCCGACGATGACGATTCGGAAGATGTCGATGTCGACCTGGCCGAGTGGGCCCGGATGAGGAAGCCAACAACATGCCAGTGGGCAAAAAAGGGTAACAAAGAAGACAAGTTTGACTTCGATATCAACAAGGCCGATAAGATATTTGATCTACTGTTGCAAGAAAAGCAAATTCAACTGCCAGTGGGTCACGTATTGCCATCAGCCGAAGAAATCAAGAAGAGAAGATATTGCAGGTGGCATAACT
The DNA here is from genome assembly GCA_008326285.1 of Oryza officinalis. Taxonomy (NCBI): domain Eukaryota; kingdom Viridiplantae; phylum Streptophyta; class Magnoliopsida; order Poales; family Poaceae; genus Oryza; species Oryza officinalis. The sequence goes on from BDMV01000002.1 coordinate 22,933,569, forward strand.
CTTATTCACACCATACCAATGAATGCAACATCTTCAGACAACAGATCCAATCGGCTATCGAACAAGGCAGAATTAAGATCGATGACGCCAAGAAGCCGATGAAGATAGAAGGACACCCGTTCCCAATCAACATGGTGCGGGCAGACAGGGCCGACGGCGGTGGCCATCGGACCGGCAAGCGACCTTATCAGACCTCTAAGGGCCTAATCAGAAAGTTCCAGCGGAGGCAGGAAGAACAAGCTCAAAACTACGCCGATCAAGACAACTCTTACGACCCACATTGGGAGTGCGAGTTTTTTCGGTTCGGCTGGAATAAGGGGATGAGGTTGCCATCCATCCAGGAGTGCCCTGCGTGCAATGAGGCAAAAGATTCCTATTAGGGCAGCTCAAGTAGGCAAGCGCATCGGCCGGCCAAGCAAAGAAAATCTGTGCATGAAAGGCTGGGGCCGATGCGCCAAGAGCAACAGATCGAAGCCGAGGAGCAGATCCAGAACCCCCAATGGTGCCCAAGCGATGTGTTCAGCAAGACACAAAAATGGCGGGTTCAGAGACTAAGGAGGAAGGAGCAAATCCAAGAGCAACAGGCGACAATAGCCCATCGGCCGGCCAAGACCAAGAAAGAGTGGAGGATAAAATCCACGGTGGTCACGGCCGATGAGGGCACCTCCGATACAGCTCGGGCTTCTGCGGCTTCAAAAGGTAAAGGAGTGGCATCGGCGTCTGTTAACATGGTTTTTATTCTGCCAGCAGAATACAGCGTGCAGGCGGCCGATGAAGCAATGGCCGGCGACGAACAATCTTCGGCGAGACTACAGTTGTCACTAGACCAAGCCATATTCGACAAGCCAGTCGACACCAGCTACAGGCACCTACGGCCGTTATACATCAAAGGATTCATTAACGGGCGGCCGATGACGAAGATGTTGGTTGATGGCGGCGCAGCGGTCAACCTAATACCATACACAACCTTCTGGAAGCTTGGAAAGGTGCCAGAGGACCTTATCAAGACCAACATGGTGTTAAAAGACTTTGGTGGCAACGCCTCTGAGGCGAAGGGGGTGCTCAACGTGGAACTTGGGCAGTAAGACGATACCCACAACCTTCTTCGTCTTCGATGGAAAGGGTTCCTACAGCCTGTTGTTGGGACGAGACTGGATCCACGCAAACTGTTGCGTCCCTTCAACAATGCATCAAGGTTTGATACAATGGCAAGGGGACCAGGTCGAGATCGTGCAGGTTGATCGGTCAGTACACGTGCCCAATGCCGATCTCGCAGTTTGGGAGATGGAGGGAATCGATTGCTTGTCCGGGCGAGTCTGGGACGCTGATTTCCTCAAAGTAACTGATTGTGATATCGAGACGATTGAAGATCAAGACAAGCAGTTGTTTTAACAAAGATGTACCATCCATAGTCCAAGACGACAAACTTGTCCCTACACAGACAATGCGGTGGATGAGTTAAATGGAAAATTGGGACAAGGCTTTACGTCGGCCGATCAGCTCGAGAAAGTTGATATAGGAATAGGTGATAGGCCTAGGCCGATGTATGTAAGTGCTAACCTGCCAAAGGAATATAAGAATAATTTGATAAATCTTCTGAAAAAGTTCATGGATTGTTTTGCATGGGAATACCATGAGATGCCAGGATTAAGCTGATCGATCGTAGAACATCGGCTACCTATCAAACTAGGCTATCGGCCATTTAAACAATCTCCTAGGAGATTTAAGGCCGATATGTATGAAGCTATCAAAGCAGAGATCACACGGCTTTACGACGCCAACTTTATCAGACCCTGCCGATACGCGGAGTGGGTCTCCAACATAGTTCCAGTATTGAAGAAGAACGGCAAGCTAAGGGTATGTATCGATTTCAGAGATCTAAACAAGGCAACACCAAAGGACGAGTACCCTATGCCATTGGCCGATTTGCTAGTCGATGATGCATCTGGGCATAAGATTATCAGTTTTATGGATGGAAACGCAGGCTACAATCAGACCTTTATGGCTAAGGAAGACATTCATAAGACAGCTTTCAGATGCCCAGGGGCAATCGGCCTGTACGAGTGGGTTGTCATGACCTTTGGCTTGAAAAATACTGGAGCTACTTATCAGAGGGCCATGAATTATATTTTTCGTGATCTTATCAGTTCTTTGATTGAGGTTTATATAGATGATGTCATCATAAAGTCAAAAGAGTATGATATGCACTTGGCCGATTTACGCAAGGTACTAGAAAGGACAAGGAAATATGGTTTAAAGATGAACCCTAACAAGTGTGCCTTTGGCATATCGGCCGGTCAGTTTCTGGGTTTCTTGGTCCATGAGAGGGGAATTGAAATTACACAGAAGAGCATTGATGCCATCCAGAAAATCAAGCCTCCAGAAAACAAGACCAAGTTACAATCTCTGCTCGGGAAGATCAACTTTGTCCGGCGTTTTATATCAAATCTTTCAGGTAGAATAGAGCCATTCACTCCACTGTTGAAGATAAAGGACGATCACGAATTCGTATGGGGTGATAAGCAACAGAAGGCGCTGGACGATATCAAAGAGTATTTAACCTCTCCCCAAGTCTTAATCCCTCCACGGAAAGGGATTCCATTTAGGCTGTACCTGTCGGCCGATGAGAAATCCATCGGCTCAGTCTTAGTTCAAGACATTGATGGCAAGGAACGAGCTATTTTTTATCTCAGCAGGAGGTTGTTAGATGCCGAGACAAGGTACACGCCGGTGGAGAAATTATGTCTGTCGACATGGATGCGGTATTTTGATGGATCTGTCTGTCGACATGGATGCGGTATCGGCCTGGTCATTATATCCCCTCGGGGGGCAAGCTTCGAATTTGCTTTTACTATCAAGCCTTATTATACAAACAATCAAGCAGAGTATGATGCTGTTCTCAAAGGCTTGCAGTTATTACAAGAGGTTGAGGCCGATTCCGTGGAGATCATTGGTGATTCACAGCTGGTAGTTAATCAACTTTCTGGGGATTATGAGTGCAAGGATGACATTCTCAAGGTCTACCACGAAGAGTGCAAGGAGTTGCTTCAGGCATTCAAGATCGTGACAATGAGGCATATACCCAGGAAGCAAAACTTCGAGGCCAATGATCTGGCTCAGGGGGCATCGGGATACAGGCCGATGGCCAAGGAAGTACGGGTTCAAATCGCCGCCGTGGACGCCGACGATTGGAGATTTGCTATCATTGATTATTTGAAAAATCCTTCCCAATCGGCATCACGGAAGATGAGATACAAAGTATTGCAGTATGTCCTGTTAGATGATGACTTATATCATCGGACGATTGATGGTGTCTTGCTCAAGTGCCTAGGTCCTGAGGAGGCCAAAATCGTTATGAGCGAGGTCCATGAAGGGATTTGTGGAACACATCAATCGGCCCATAAAATGAGATGGCTGTTGAAACGCATTGGATATTTTTGGCCAACAATGCTAGAGGATTGTTTCAAGTATTATAAAGGATGTCAAGATTGTCGGAAATTTGGAGCAATTTAGCGAGCACCGGCATCGGCTATGCATCCAGTCATAAAGCCGTGGCCGTTTCGTGGATGGGGAATAGATATGATCGGTCAGATTAACCCGCCATCAAGCAAGGGACACAAATATATCTTGGTGGCTACAGATTACTTCACAAAGTGGGTTGAGGCCGTTCCCCTTAAGAAAGTTGATTCCAAGGATGCGATTCAGTTTGTCAAGGAACATATCATATATCGGTTTGGGTTACCTCAAACAATAACCACCGATCAGGGATCAATCTTCATGTCCGATGAGTTCGTCCAGTTCGCCGACAGCATGGGCATTAAATTATTAAATTCTTCTCCATATTACGCGCAAGCTAATGGGCAGGCAGAGGCTTCTAATAAGACTTTAATCAAGCTAATCAAAAGGAAAATCGACGAACTGCCGAGGCAATGGCACACGACGCTGGCCGATTCCCTTTGGGTGTATCGGATGGCTTGCCACGGTGCGACTCAAGTACCTCCGTATCAGTTGGTTTATGGACATGAAGCTGTACTGCCATGGGAAACCAACATCGGCTCAAGAAGGATTGCTTTGCAAGACGACTTGACAGCCGATGAGTACCATCATCTTATGGTTGATGAGTTGGATGACTTGGCGCATGTCCGATTGCGTGCATTGGAGAAAATAAAGTGCGATAAGGATCGAGTTGCTCGTCATTATAATAAAAAAGTTGTTGCCAAGTCGTTTGAAGAAGGGGATCTTGTATGGAAGCTAATAATGCCGATTGGTTCCAGAGATAATAAATTCGGCAAGTGCTCACCTAATTGGGAAGGTCCTTTTCAGATTCATCGATGTGTCCCTCACAATGCTTATTTGCTTAAGGAGCTAGATGGTGAGATTTATGGACGAGCTCTTAATGGCAAATACTTAAAGAAATATTATCCTAGTGTCTGGATTGATTCATGATCGGCCCCTCAGCCGATTTATGATAGCAGCCGACGTGCTATGCATCGTCTTTAGATGGCCGATATATACTATCGTCCTAAGTTCAACTATTACAATATGAGCCCTCATCTTCTTAAATTTGGGGGGCATATATATACTATCATCCTTAGTTCAGACTTGGCCTTTTTTCGATTGAGATCGACTTCGGCTGCTTGGCCGATGAGATTAATTATAATAAGGAGATATTTGTTTACAAGACGGACTTCACAAACAATTTTCAAGCTGGAATGTCTTCAGATCTATTTAGACCAAATTCGGCTGCTTAACCGATGGGATTTGTGTTTATACAATATAAAGACAAAATATGTTACGTCACCCGATGAAATCTGCAATAGCTGTGATGGCTCTACAGCGAATCTGCTCGATATCGTTTATAACATGGGCTTCATCGGCCGTCGATCCTGGAATTGGCTTCAACGATTTGCTCAGGGTCGCGAGGTACTTGGCCGATGCCTTTAACTTTGCTGTTTGGTCTTCTATAGCCTTCGGTGATGCAGCTATCCCGGCCTGGACTTCTTGAATTTCCTTGCGAGTTGCTTCTAGCTTGGAGATGAGGTCTGCTTCGAGGTGTTGGAGTTCTTCAAGTCTGTTCTTCAAGACAATCGGCTCCATAACTAGCTCATCCAACCTGGTCTTGTCAGAATTGACTTGAGCCTTGCTAGCGGATAGGGCCGATTCCAGGTTTTCGCGTTCCCGCCTCTCCGCAATCCTTTCTTTAGCTTTATGAAGCTTGAAGCGATATTGTTCCAAGAAGATGGCCGGTGTCAGGATCTCCATCAGACCTTCAGGCAGTTGATCTTGAATCGCTTGTACTCTAACCCTGATGGGAGTGCAATCCTCCACCAAGAACTCTAGAGAGGATTCCAGCCGATTGGCAATGTCGGCTAGCTGGTTCTTTAGCTCGTCGGAGATCGATGTCTTGGTTGTGGTAGGAGGTTCCTTGTCTTCATCATCAAGAAACTAGCCGATATCAAAGGAGAACATATCGGCTAGGTTCTGCAAATATCAATATGGGTCAAGGTTAGCCTTGTCTAGCAGGGATCGGTGCAAAAGGGATTAGAGTAATCCTGGTTACCTGTGTTGGAGCATCAGTGGTGCTTGCATCGGCTTCCTTTTGCTGTGATGAAACAATAGGCGAGGGGATTGGCCGATGTGGTGCAGGTGATGGGGCTCCTGGCTGGAGAAAAGCAAGAAATTGATGAACAGATCTATGTTACTAGAAGCACAATGTAAAATTAACTCTTACCGAAGTGATCGGCGAGGGTGGCGGAGAAGGAGAAGGGGTCCTCAATCGGGCTTTAGCTTGTTCACGCTTCTGTAAGGTTGCCTTCTTGGTTCTTGAAGGGGCTGATCGAGCTCTTTCCTTGAGTATAGACGACGCAGCAGCCTGAAAAAATGTCAAATTATAGCATACCAATAAGAAGGGGATTGCATGAAGTCCAGTAAAAGAAATATTTTAACCTTGCGGACTGCATGTCTAGTCTTCCTTGATGGGGCAGCACCGGCTTGGTCATCGGCCGATGAGATTGTGGTGGTCTGGGCTGATGGTTTCTTGACGGTCTCAGCCGACGAATCTTCTTCTTCAGACACATCGGCGGCTGCTGCATTGATCTCCTCCTCCATCACTTGTTCATCAAGGAATTCTTCCATGGGGAGGTCCAGCTCTTCGAGATCGGCTTGGTCGTCAGTTTTGGCCTTCTTGCTGGATTTTTGGGATTTGCCCTTGGCTGGTGCTTTCCTCTTGGGATTTTCTTTAATCATCGGCCCTTGAAGTAGCGTTGAAACCTTTGGGGCAGTAAGGCCGATGATGGATTCCAGGATAGTTGATCCTGATGGAGCTATGGCTTGAGCATAAAAGATTTTCCGTCCACTGTTGCTCACAGATGGTGTCGGCCCCTCTGGGACTTGAGGGCTGATACCCTGGATAAGCTCTGTCACATAAAATCTGGCCGATTGGTGGAAAATATGAGCAGCCCATTCTTGCCACCATGACTGGAAGCTGATATGAACGAAGGCGCTCAAATGCAATCGGTCGCAGTCGCCAAGATTTGGGAGTTTGATTTCTAGTGGTTTGCTCATGACCAGCGCTGATAGGACTGTGCCTCTGCTCTCTAGGAGTATATGAAGATACAAATTGATGGGGAGTTGTCCAAGCCCACACTGTCTAGCAGCTACCATTGGATTGTAAAACTCGTAAGACAGGCTGGTGCTTCTTCCTTGAAATATGCCTACTAGGAGCAGGCATGGGGTGAGGCCGATCATGAATAGTTCCCTTGACTCCATGTCATCATTTACCAAGCTCAATTGAAGATCGTCGGGGAGTTCAAAATCTCGGTCCGAGGTGTAGATGAACATGTCCATCCTAACTGATGGAGGGCCGGTGTAGAGTCGGATGAACCATGTAGACATGTCTTCGGCCGATTGGTCTGCTCCTGGATAAACGGAGGCTGCTTCCCCATAGGACATGCATCTTCTGGTCCTCGGATCTTCGTGATCGGCATATTTTGATGGGAAGCAAGAGTCTGACAGTGGTGGCCGATCAACTATGGTGTTGGTGTGGATGGTGAGCCAAAGTTGAATAAACCACCATGGTCCTCCATGAGCCACAGTTTGCTTCAACATTAAGTCTTGAGTAGAGGTATGGAGTAGCCGATAGACAGCTCCCAAGAGGTATCGGCCAAGAGGAATTTGCTTCTTGTCGGCCAAAGCTTGAGCCAAGTGTTGACAATTTGTAGTAGGGCCACAGGTCGATCCACAGAAGACGAATCTTTCCAACCACAGTGTCAGGAAAGCCACATGTTCTCTTTCCGAGACTGATCCTTGTTCCATGTGTTCAGAGATATATCCGGACCAGCCTCCAATCTTCTTGGTTTTCAATTTGTGACTGTTGTTCACCAGGAGGCTGAAGGGATTGATTTCGGAGTCAATGTCCAATCCTATTAGTATCTTGACATCAATCAGAGTTGGGGTCATCGGACCTTGTTTGAACAGGAAGGCGTTTAAGGTACTAGACCAGAAGTAACTGGCGGCCGACATGAGTGGCTCGTTTTTCTTGGTATCGGCCAGGGATAAAGTAATGCATTGGCCGATTCCTATTTCGTCCCAGTGGATTTGTTTGGCTGCAGCGATTCTCTTATGCCAGGTTCTATATCCGTTAAGCTTCGACGGCCAAGATCTGAAGGTATGTTTCCATGAAGAAACATTGGGCTTGGCTTGCCTAAAGGGGATTCTGTCTGTTTCAGCATTAATCAGCCAAGTTGGGTCGCAGTCACCCATGGGGCCTAGTAAGAAGCGATGTGATTTGTCGTTGGTGGGAATCAGGATTTGGTTTTTGAAGACCTAGGTCATAAGAACGACGATGAAAATATAAGACCCGAGAGGCAAAATTTTGAATCCCTAGTTTGAAGAAATTAGCGGAAAAGTGAGAATGTGGAATTAGAAGGGATTGACTTACCACAGGGACCTCGGAGGCGTACAACGGAGCGGGGGCCATTGTTGTCGTCGAAAGGGGTCGCTGTTGAGGGGGTCGATGTCGACGAGACGCCGAGGAGTCGCCGGAGTTGAGGAACACGAAGGGATTATCGAATCGGCGGCGGAGGGATGTGAATCTGGATTTGCGCGGTTTTCAGCCAAGCTCTAGTAAGGAAGTCGATGGGTTCCTCAGAGCTAATTCCGCCACATTATATAATGAAGCGGAATTGGGGGGCATGTGTTAACGACGGATTTTGGTAATCGACTTGGAAGTGAAAGAGAAAACCGAAGCAGAGAAGAAGGATTGAGTTGGAGTCGGACCAGGCTTCGTATTGGACTCGGTAACCGTATCGGACTGGGGAGGTGCTGCCAGAAAGAGTGTATCGGCCGATACGGATTCGATGTGATTGTTGGCCGATACGGGTTGTAAGTTGACAGAGTCAGCGTGGGATTGGTCTGGGCTCGAGATAAGCTTCAAGGAAGTTGCCAAATAGAGATAAAGCTCAGTTTTAGACAATTGTATCTTGTAAATCAAGTAGGTTTAGATCTAATCTGTGGCAAGAGTCTGCCGTAAAGACTTGTTGTTTGTTAGAGATAAGATCGTGTCCTACAAGGATCCTGTTGTAATCTCGGGTATAAATATCCCGGTAGTTTGTACATAGAAACTCCCTCACAATCCAATACAACAAATCAGTTCAATCTACTTCGGCGCATCGCCAACCCTCGCAAGAGGTTGACCTTGACGAGTTCTTGCCTTCCTAGAGCAAAGGTAAGAACTCGTTCCCGACGATCGGCATCATCGGGGCTAGCGTGTCGCTTTAGGCACGTTAAGCCTCGATGATGTGATTGTCGTCTATCATGTTTTGAGTAATCTTGACAGGCGTCTTAATTATGCTTCGCCGGTGATCTATTCGTTTTAGGGTTTATTGCCGATGACGGTTTAATTATTAAGCTTGGTTAGATTGTTCAATGCATCTACCATCCCCAAAAGCAATCGACGGCTTGATTTTCTTTGTGTTAAGTTTCGATTCACACTTTGAGTTGCTATCGACCTTAGTCCTATTTTGAGATCTAACATATAGTCTGCTTTCGGTTGTAATTAAGGATATAACAGGGGTTTCAGCCAGTTTTATCTGATACACGTGTTTATTATAATGTTTTCATGTGTATCTGTCATCTACATTAAATGGATTGATTAATAGGAATGCATCTGTTATGGATAATTCTCTAGGGTTTATCTGTGATTGATATGTTTTTATTGGTTGATTGGTTCATGTAGATTTGCACTAGAGTATTAGCTAGTGTAGTTATCTTTATTGTTCTTATAGGCTGATGCCATTAATCGACAGCAAAATGTTGTTGAAGGCCGATAAGATCTATGCTTTAATCTCGCTTTATCATGAGTAAGCCGATATATCTTTGCCCTATCGGCTGGGCTATGACAATGTGTCATTGGCCTATTGGCCGATCGGCCGTTGTTTTCTGACATGGTTTACTTCTTTCTTGTTGATTGCAGATCAAATCAACTGGCACGCTCTGCACACCATTAGGCAAGCCATTTGGACCTGCACTGGAATTAAGCAGATCTCCCAGGGCGCCGTGGTAACGCGGAACCCGTTTGGTTGCAAGGCGGGTCGAAATTCTGCGCCAACAATAGTATACCAGACTCATAACCAGAAAATACAGAGAACTTTTGTTTTGTCAATAGATTATTTTATGACTAAATTTGCAGTTAAATACTCATATTCACTGTATTTTAGCTTTTATTGTTACTCACTATTGCAAAAATGGACAAACAGATCGGTATTATAGGTGCCGGAAATGCTAAAACTGGCACCTATATTGCTTTTTCTGCCCAAAATGCGCATCAACGAGACGCGCGGCCCGGCTGCAGGGGGGTAGGGGGACGGAGAGGTGACGCGGTGGCGGTGCCCTCCCCCTCCACTCCATCCGGCGGGAGGGGAGATGGCAGTGGCCCGGCGGCTGTGGCGGCGCCCTCCCCTCGGCCAGATCTGGTGGAAGGGGAGGCGGCAGCGGCCCGGCGACGCCCTCCCCTCCGCTCTATCCGGCAGGAGGGTAGTCTCACCCCTCCTCTCCATCGGGCAACAACGGCTTCCCACAGCAGCGGCGACGGTGGTGGTGGAGAAGGCGACGGCGCCCTCCTCCTCTCCATCCGACGACGGCGGCAGTGGTGGAGAAGACATTATAATAGAAAGGTTGCGCCAAGGACTTTTGAGGAAGGAGAGCTTGTTTGGAAGTTGATTCTACCGATAGGGACCAGAGTTAATAAGTTTGAAAAGTGGTCACCTAATTGGGAAGGACCCTATCGGGTTCATCGTTATGTACCTAAAAATGCATACATGCTCGAGGGGCTTAATGGGGAAGTCTTTGGGAAAGCTTTGGATGGAAAATATTTGAAAAAGTATTACCTCAATTCATAATCGGTTGTTTAGCCAATGTATGATAACATCGCCTCAAGATGGTCGATATATATTACCGCCCTTAGACCAAAAATACGACAAGATTTGGAAGGTGCAGGTATGGAAGCCAAAATCGGCTAAAGAAGTCAATGAATATATTACACAAAGTCATTTGACGTAAGATGAGACAAATGTATCAAGAACCTAAAATTATTACATTAACCCAAGAAAGCTTAGATTGCTGATATCGCTCGCAGGCGAATTTGGTTAACCTCTTCAATAACTTTAGCATCATCCGCATCTGTCCCTAGAATTGGCTTCAAGGCTTTGTTTTGAGCTACTAAGTGTTTAGCCGATGACTTCAATTTTGCTTGTTGGGCGTCGATGGCTTTTGGGAGATTGGCTAGTTTTTGCTTTTCTTGAGTGATCTCTTTGCGAGTGTGTTCCAATCTAGCCAAGAGATTAGCTTCTTGTTGTTCAAGCTTGATAATGCGTTTTTGGGTTGCTTCTGGGCCGACAATTAGCTCATCAAGCCATGTCTGTCTTGGTTCACTTGTTTTCGGCTACTTTGAAGAGTTGATTCCAAAGCTTTAAGTTCACGCTGATCTGTAAGACTTTGCTGCACCCTTTGAGCCTGGATTTGATGGGACTCAAGGAAGGCTGCTGGAGATATGGCATCAATGACTTCGTCAGGCAACTGATTTTGGATTTCTTGGACTCTGCTCTTGATCAGCCCACAGTTGGTGGCTAAGGTGTCCAAGGGGGCATTAAGCCAATCGGCTATGTCTAGCAGTTGAGCTCTTAAATTTTCAGAGATTAGAGATTTAGTCTTGCTGGTAATTTCTTCGTCATCCTCATCCAAGAATTGCCTAATGTGAAAGGAGAACATATCAACCAGATTATGCAAAGAGAAGATTGATGGTTAAAAAATAGAACAAGGTTGGGCCGATAAGAAGTGTTTGTGATGAGCTTACCTAGGCTATCAGCGCAACAGTGGTTTTTTCTTGTTCTTCTCCATGGTGGCTATCAACAATAGAGTGAGCTTGATCACTTTGAATTGGCCGATGAGGGAAAGCCGATGGAGCTCTCGGCTGAAAAGATAGTGAGTTTTGAGTGTTTGTGTATCAGCTGGTGTTACAAGTGTAAAAGGTTTTGAGTATTACCGATGCTACTGGGGAAGCTCGAGGGCTTGGAGACAAGGGGGGCATCAGAAAGTTCTTGTCCTTACCCATAGCTGATACCATCTTGGCCTACAAAATGCAAGAGTTAGCAAAATTTTGCGAAAGGTTAAAACTGAAGATGAATTATATTTTACCTTCACTTTATGGATTGTCCTGCATTAATGAGGTTAAGGTGAAGCTTGGGTATCAGATTTGGCTGGTGATCTTGTAGGAGTGGCCACATCAGCTGGTTTGAGATCAGCTGCATATTGGATTTCAGTAGTGCTTATATTGGCTGCAGCCTTATCAACTTCTTCTTCCATAATTGCTTTGTCCAAGAATGCTTCTACATCAGAATCAAGTGGAGGGATACTATCGGCAAGCTTCTTAGGAGATGCAATTTTGAATTTCATTGTCAGCTTTTTGATGACCGGTGGCTTGCATTTCCCACAAATCTTGGGTATCGGCTCTCTAACTTGGTCTTCTAGCAATGATGCCACTGTAGGGGCAGCGAAACCGATGACCGATGGAGCCAAATCTCCTGATGGCATTAAGGCTGGTGCGTACACAATCGGCTGACCACCTAAACTTTGAGCAGGAGGAAGAGTATCTGGAATCTATAAAGAAAGAGTTAGATGATTTTTGAAGACAAAGTTTAAGGTTGATTGAAAAATAAGAAGAGGAGAGATTTAACTGAGGGCTGAGGGATGGAATCGTTGTGGTTAAATAGAAGCTGGACGATAGATGAAATAGGTGCTTCTTCCATTCACTCCACCACTTGTCAAAGAGTTGGTTTCTCAGAATATGGATATTTACATGGTCTAAGGATCCAAGTATGGGACCTTCAATGCTCAGAACTCTGTCCATCTGCAGAGCCGATGTCACAACACCCCCTGTCTGAATCTTCCTTGTAAAATATAAACTGACAGGGAGCTGGCCCATTCCAAGTTGTCTCGCAGCCAATGTTGGGTGATAGATGTGGGCACCCAAAAATTATATCGTCCAGTGCAATTTGTGACCACCACATAATTTTGGATGAGTGGGATCCATACACGCATAAATAGCCACTCATATCTCAATGTGCCCATGATCACAAATTAACACCATTCGATACAAAATTCATAATGCCGAATAATGAGCAAAGGAGATATTGTTCAGACTCAGCATGCCAGTCAACTTCAACCTGAGACATGCCCATCAAACCACACGAAGGCGGCGACCAAATGTGTTACACATCTCAGGAGACTTGGCTCAATTTGCTAAAGCTCTACAACATCTCAATTGCTCAAAATTCATACTCATGCTTAGCTAGTCCCCAAGAAAAATGACTAGCCTTGCACTTTCATCGCAAGCAATTGATAAACATCACGAATGCATAAATATGGATAAAAGGATAGCAAGGTACATATTTCATAATGGGGTTCAACAACCCATCATACAACACAAAATATGGCAGCAGAAGTTTTATAATTTCACATAAGCAAAAGTAAGACCCGTGGTTTGCCAACCATCCCACAAGGGCAACCAACCGGGCAAGAGCCAAGCTAAAAAGGTTACTCACTACCCTCACCGTCCTCGATAGTTTTGTAAGAACAATCAACCACGCCGATATCCTCGTCTGAAATTTGCAGGCATCGGGTTAAGTACAAGATTGTACTTGCAAGTCTTACACATTAATATATATACACATAGAAGAGAGGAGTATGCAAGCTTCTACCTTAAAAGATGGTATAATGGTTCAAGTTTTGCATAAAGCCAATTTAATTGAGCAAATAGTACGTTGAAAACATAGCATTTCTGAGATAGCATATTCTAAAATTTTTGGACAGCCGGCATGTAAATCTGAAATTGAATCACAAATAAGCACAACCAGTGCTCTCATCGCCATCCATGGGCTACCATTGACCAACCATGGATTACAAACATAACTATCCCCATATCCAAGACTAAACTAATCCATTTAGCCCAAGTTTGATGCTAACATAGACTGACTAACACATCAACCGATCGTCCTGTAACCGTGGACATGGCTATTCGAATAGTTTTACTCTGATTAGAGGTGTACATCTTTACCCAGACGAAATGAACAAGAATCAAATGCTTCACACGCACACAGGTGTGACCTACAAGTGATACAAGCTCATAACATGTCCTTTCCTAGTCACACCCCAACCACCTAAACCACGCCTAGGCCCTCGACGACTTAGCCATGTGTGTGTGATGTGGCTAAGGCTGGCTCACCATTGCGGGAGAAACCCCCTGCCAAAACCAGGCAACCTAGGGCACTCCAAAGGGAAAACCACCCTCACGATGACCAGCGAAGCGTAGATGATCACAGTGCAACATAGTACTAAGTCAAGCCGTCCCATGCCCGGCATATGGAAGTACGTAAGGTGCTTCAATAGATGTCAACATGTTCGGTCCTTAACAACCCAGACGAGACTACTTACATCAGGGAAAAACCACAATCCCATCATCGCCCTATCACTCGTCCAAGTTAAAGCATGTTTCCATATTAATCATTTAGTTAAGTAAGCAGATTTTATGCCCATAAATTGCAGGTAATAAATAATTTCAATCGATGGCTCCATCCGTCGATTTTTGACACTACTAGACCTAAGCATGGCTAAGCATCGGTAAAACAATAAAACATTCCCAAGTATTTCTATCCAGAGGTTACAAGGATAAATGATAACAACGAAACAAGGAAGGATATGCAACAATTAGGTATAACCAAATCTAACCAATACCGATGATTTTGTAGTAAATCAACACATGCGTATATATTGTTTTGCAATCAAATCATTTTAGCAAAAATAGGGATTCTATATGCATAGATGCTTGCCTTGCTGCTGTGAGAAATCACACTCAATCTCAGGTTCTTGCTCCACGTACTCCGGAACGTCTGAATCTACCGATAAGAGGCAATGATGCAAATAAGATTCAACTAAACATGCATATGCACCATGCTCTATAAATCATGGCCTAATTACAGTAGGTAGAGAGTATGATCAAATGATTTTAGAAGTAAGAATCATCTCATTTACATTTATGGTTTGAGAGCTTTAAAAATAACAAGCCATATACTCTGAAAATGGCATTTCTGTAATTATATATGAACTACCCTAGGTCGTAACCTATCCTATCATTTTCTAGTTATATTTCATAAGTGCTATCATTTTTAATTAAAAGAGGATAACTCACTGGTTATAACAAAAATTGGTTCATTGCTTTTGGAGTTAAAATGATTTAGTTATGAATTTTACAAATTCAACAAAAAGAGGATTACTTAATTGTTTAAATTTGTGGTAGGAGGTAGTTTTGTCAAATTCCTTTCATCCAGAGTAAATGGTACATACTTCAAAGATGAACAGCAGTGACTTTATAATTTTGGGATTAACCAATAACTTTCTAGAGATTTTACAAGTCCTAGGTGCAAAATAAATGTTTTTATGTTATTCACAATTTTAGTTACATTTTCTGTACAGAAGGTGTCATATTTTATTTTACTAAATTAAAGTTCATACTTTGCTGATTCTACAGAAATTTAGTTTACTCCATTTGGAGTACAAATGAATTTCCTACAAATTTTACAAGTTCTATGTTAACTATTTCATATTTGAAATTTTGGAAATAAATATCATACTGTGAGCATAGGATTTTATTATACAATATTAAAGTTTACAATTTTATGGACCTACTGGAGTTGGTTTCACCTCAAAATGAGTTATATTTGATTTTATATGAATTTCATAAGTTTGGAATAATTTTCAGTTGAAAAGATAAAGATTTATCCATTTCCTTTTATTTTCCAAAATATAAATCATTGGGGTCCACAAGTCAGTCTCTGGCATTATGCAGAAAGACCCCTAGGTTTCTCAGGATTCAACCTGCAGTCCTTAAGCACGTGCTATTAAGAGTCCCTGAGGTCTTTTCTATTTATACTTAGGTCCTAGGTCTACATCTAATATTAAGGATCTTTACAAATTAAACCTTGCGAGTCTTAAATCCTTTCTAAGCCGAGTCCTTCAATGCTAATCAAGTAGGGCCCGCTCGTCAGTGACTCGGCGGCTAGGAGGCAGGGCAGCAGCGCATCGCGGAGCTTCTCACCGGCGGCAACGGCGAACGGCGGCCGATCTCCATAGGCGGCTATAAGAGAAAATGGATAGGGACTCCTAGCGAACCTATCGGTGGTTGTCTCATCGGCTGCGATGGTTGGGACCGATGGCAACGACGGTGCAGGCGGCGGTGGCTCTCAGGTTGACGACGCATATTGAGTCCCCGCTCGAATCCGTGAGAACTAATGCATGCATGCGTGTCTAAGGGGCTCCTGGAGACTTACCAAAGGGTTGGAAAGGGTTGGCGAAGCTCAGAGAACGACGGCGATGGAGAAAATGGCTTGGCGGCGGCGCAGACCTTCGGCTTCACGGCGATAGCCTGTTTCGTTCAATGGAAAGATAGGCAAGGATGCTCAAGTGGTTAGAGAGGTTCCTAGGGTGACTCATGCGCAAGGAATTGAGTAGTGGCTCACCGGAGTAGCCTGAATCGATGATTTGCGTCGATGGCCAGAGTTGGGCAAGAAATGGCCGATCTCTGAGTTCACAGCATCGTGGTTTGATTCCTTCGGTCGGCGGCCTCCTAGGATCGAGATAAGAACGATGGCGCGGCGGTTTGGCTCGGCTTGGACGAGGTTGGCCGAATGACGATGATGTCGTAGCGGCGGCGCTCTGGAGTTCCCGGGACAAGATGGCGTTCTGGTATCACCACTGCACGACATGAGAGGAGGTTAGAGGGGATGGGGTCGGCAACATATGGAGGTGACAGAACGCGGAAAGAGGAGGGATGACCGTGGCTCAATAGCGGCAGCGACGGTCGTCGTTCCCACGGCTGGCGGCGAAAATATGGGCGTCGGAGAAGCTAGGCTCCTTCCCTCTCGGTTGGTTTGGCATGGGGATGGAGAGAAGGACCGTGCGACACGGCTAGGTGATGATATGGGTGAGCTCGGCGGCTGCCACGTCCCGGCCACGCGTCGAGCACCACTGGAGCCGACCTCTCTCACCCTCTGTCTCTCTCTATCTCTTGAGCGGTGGAGAAGTTTGAACACAGAGGTGAAGCTAGCCCGTGTGACTGTCAAGTGGGTCTAGGGCGTGGTAGGCTAGGCAAAGAGGAGAGGCATGGGTAGGTTTATTGGTGAACACAGTACTAGGAGAGTATTAGGGTTTTTATTTATTTATTTACTTTCTCCCTTCTTTAAAATTCCAAAACTTATTTTTTGTACATGATAAATTAATGTGGATTTTTTTGGAGATAGATAAAAATACCTAGATTCCATTTTCTTTGGTTTCACACAAAAATTCCCAATATTTTAATGTCAAGAAAATTAAGAAATTCAGTTCAGCGGAAAATGATTTGAATTTTTAGAAGGTCAAAACCTGTAAAATAAATTCTGAAAAAATATATTAATTCATGATAAATTGAGTAGTAATTGAATAAATTATATCCCCTATACATTTTTATGTGATAAAATACACATATGGAACGTGTATCAATTTTTCCGATTAAGGTTTTGCTTGGTTTCCAAAATTTATTCGAACGTATAAGCTAATGCAAAATTATTAAATATGTAAGCTACAAATAAAGATAAGTAATCCTAAATACCTTGTACTAAAATTAGGGTTGTGACAATAGAATTCATAAGATACTTGTACATTGCGGCCTTAAGATACCCCTATTGGGAGGACGCATGGAGAGATAGCCGATGTAAAATTTTCCCTTAAACTAGGATCGGCTGCATCATTCAAGTCATTCAGCCTCAAATGAGCTAGGAGCTCATAGTTTGTAAAATTGACATAAGGGAACCGGACCCTTGCAGCTTCGGGAAACTCGTCATAAAACTGGTCGAACCACTCTTGGAAAGCTTCCCCAGATGGCCCTAATCCAAGATAGGTTGATGCTGCCTCACCAAAGGACATGCATCAGCGTGTGTTAGCTTTGTCATCATCTGAGTGATCTGATGGGAAACTTGAGGAATACAAGGGGCTTCTTTCAGCAACATTGATTGTGTAAAGGTTCAGCCAAAACTGCAGTAACCACCAAGGTCCCCCATAGCCCACAGGAGTCCCAGAGAGGAGTTTGGCTTTTGATTGGCCTAGTGTTTGGTATACAGCCCCAAGTAAGAACTTGCCCAAGGGAATGGATTTCTTTGATGCCAATGCTTCAGCCAGGTGTTGCATATTTGTTGTTGGGCCACAAGTTGATCCATAGAAAAATGAACCTTTCTAGCCAGAGATTGAGAAAGGCTATGTGTTCCCTATCTGTTATTGGTCCTATGCCAATGTGCTTGGAGATATAACCTGACCAACCACACACATTCTTGGTTGAAAACTTGTGCTGACACTTGATCTTCAAGGAGAAGGGGTTAGCCGATGAAACAATGTCTAGACTAGTAAGCATCTTGATACCTAGCAATGTGGGTGTCATCAGCCCTTGGCCGAACAAGAAGTCATTTAGGGTGTCAGACCAGAAGTATGCAGCCGATGATAGCATTGATTCATCCTTTTTCATATCGGCTAGAGATAAGGCTAAGCACTGGGCTATTCTTATTTCTTCCCACATGGGTTGCTTGGCGGCCGATATCCTCTTATACCATGTTCTCCATCCATCCAAGCTAGAGGACCAATATCTAAATAATGTCTGCCAATCAGCCAAATTGGGCTTGGTTTTGTTTGTATGGGATTCTATCAGTTTCAACATTGATGAGGTAGCAGGGGTCTACATCGCCCATCGGACCAAGGAAGTAATGGTTCGGTTCTTTCAAAACAGGAATCGCAATTTGGTCTCTTAGGTGCTACAATTGAGGAAAAACAAGGATAAATCAAGAATTTGCCGAAAAAGGGGATCTAAGAATATAATTCAACCAAGAATAGGGGTAGTGAGCAAAGGAAGCCGATAAAGCTTAAAATGTTCAAGGAGCATACTAGGGGGACGTTAGTGATGGTTGCCATTGTAGCTTGAAGAAGACAGTTGCTGGGAGTTGATGGAGGTCGTCGCCGGAGTTTGCGTCGTCGAGAAGTTTGTCGGAGAGGAGAGAGAAGGCTTGAGTGGTTCAGGCGGTTTACGCGGTGGTCAAAAGTTAACGGCGTGAGGGTTAAGGCCGAGAACGGTTATTATTTATGGCTCACACTTAACAGTTCACGGAAACTATGGGAACCCTAGTTTTTTATGTATCTAAGATAATTTCGTAGCATATCAATTTATACTCTGAAATTGTGAGACATGTGTTAACGGTAAAATTTGGTAAAGATATGCCGGCAATCAAGATTGGATCCGAGGCGGATTTGAAGGAATAAGGGAGTTTTCCAAAATAGACCGCGCATCAGTTGGAGCCGTATTGGCCGATATAGAATTGGACTCGGGCAGCCGATACGGGTAACCCGAATCGGACTTGGTTGAGCCTATACGGATAACCTAGCTTCGTGTTGGCTTCGGAGAAGGGCTCGAAGATATTGCCAATTAGGAACTGAGTCCGGATAAGGCAATTGTATCAATTAATTAGGGATAGGAGTTGATTTCCTTTTTATAATATTGTGGTAAGAGTCCACCAAGGACTTGTTTATTTAGGCAAGTTATGAATAGTGTCTGACAAGGACAAGGTCTGTACATACAGGTATAAATATAAGCCCGAGGTTTATGTAAACAACAACAACAGTTCAATAAACACCTTCGACGCATCGCCACCGTTTTCTTATTGCTTTTTGGACGAGTTCTTGCTTCGAGTTGGGCGTCGACTTCAACTTTCAGCTGGAGGTATGGCTTGTTAAATTAGCACATGACTTAGCTAATCTAAATCGATGGTTTGATTTACCTATATCGGCCAGGCCTTGTCCAAGGTTTCGTCGGTATCGGCTAAATTGGCTAATTGGTTTAGATTAGCATAAGATATCCACCACCCTGAAAAACATTCAAAGACATGATTGTCTAGATATCATGCATCTTTTTATACTTTGTACTGCATCAGCCCTAGTCGTAATTAAAACCATGATTTCTAGCATGTCTCTTGTTTGCAATAGGGGTAGCATCGGGTTTTTAGCCGATCTTATCCGATATAACTGTCTAGTTCTGTTTACAATTGTTTTAATCATGTTCTTCATGTTATACAAGGATATCACTTCAGTTAAATATATCAAGCTTGCCTCGATATATTTGCCTAGATTGATATTCTAGTATAAGGCTGTATCGGAGCATTAGCCAATGTGGTATCTATTTTGACCTAATTATAACTTCATTGGCTATAATCTAATCTTTGCTTATAGATTATGTATTTACAGCCGATGGAACATAATCAGTTCTTGTTTAATGTTTTTATTTTCACACCTTATAGCTGATTCGATCAAATCATATCGACTAGGTCCCTACGGTACGTCATCGGCCTATCGGCCAATCGGCTATCGTGTTTCTAACTCAATTCTCTTGTATATCTTGTTGGTTGTAGGATCAAACCAATTGGCACGCCCTAAACTTTTTTTTTAAGATTTGGACTTGCACTGGAGCTAAGCAAATCTCTTAGGCCGCCGTGTTTTTGCATCAACAGTGCTCCATATCCACCCTAGGGACCCAGAGACCGAATTCTCGGGAGGAGGACGAGCCACATGCAACTCTTTGCATAACCGCTATAGAATGGAGTAGGAGTTCTTGAGGTGTGCCGAGATCCATATCTCCTTGCCCCTCAGAAGCTCCATGCCCATATCTTTTCTGATGTTGTTGGCAGCCCTCTCCAGTCCTTCCATCTCGTACATAGTTTTCCAGTACTCTGCCCGCCCTGCCATCTCTTCCAGAGAATGTCCAACGTCTAGAAAAATGATATCGTTAACAAATCTTTAGTCTGAGTACAAAAACAATATGCTACAATGTTACAATTTTCTTACTATGGCATAGTTCACGCAGCACTGTCACTTGGTCCTCCTCGGAGCCCAAGGCGTTATCGGAAGTGATAGCAACCAGGGCACGTTCTCCGTCACTTGGCGTTGAGAAGCCTTGGGGCGTACTGGGTTCTATAACTATATGTGACAGGTGTCCGCCCAACTGGATGTCGTCGTTCATGATTTCGAGAAATCTTCAATATAGAGACATCGAGAATACAAAAATTCAGAATTGGATATTGCAAAAAAGGTAATGTTTTCTGCACATGAAGCCCAATACTTGTCCACATCTATTACAATAAAGGGTGAAATAAAAAAGATCACTCTTCTAAAAGAGGGATGACCGAATCCTCAAGTTCCTCCACCTGCGACATGATGTCATCACAGCGCTTGTCAGCTCCCTCCTTGCTCATCGCCTCTTCTAGGTTGATCTCGGGGTGGGTGAGCCTAAGGCCTACTCAGCGTGGTCATTGGTGGCAGTCTCCAGTGTTGTAATGAGGGTTCCAAGGGACCCCGACACATTTGTCTCGTTGGGGAAGGCTGGTTGCCCGACGTGCTTCCCCAACCTTTTGGCCACCACGTCAAGACGCTCATAGTTCTCGTGTAGGGCTTAACGATGGGAAGACAGGCTGTCCCTCCTCTTTAAGAGCTCATGCTCGAGACCCCAGTGCTAGCGGTTGTTCCTCGCCACTACCTCCCCCAGTTTCATGTTGTCGGCCCGTGCTTCTTTAAGCTGGGCTTCCAACACCACGACGCGATCATTGGCAGTTGACGCAGCTTTCCCAAGCCATCCGATCTCGGCGACGAGATCTCGGGTGCTCATCTCAATCAGCTAACAAGCATGCAAAATCTTGTCAGCGGATGAAGACGGCCCCGAGACAGTAAGGGCGCCGGCTGAGGGGTGATGCGAGGGGAGAACGATAGTCGAGAGGGGCGATTTTGAGCTCGCCTCTTCTCGGGCACCAGTGCTCTGGCTTGAGTTCGAGGGGGAGGGGCTGTAGTCAAAGGAGCCTCATTACTACAGAGGATGGAGAAAGGTGGATCTCGGTAGGATAGGATTTCACTTACCCGGTTTTTTGCTTCTTCTGCAGCAGCGCCTTCTTTGCGGGGGCCAGCTTTGCACTAGAGGTAGTTCGCAGAAAAGAAAGGATGTGGATAGAAATGACTACCGCAAAGAAGTCTTTACCATTCCAAACCTATGATGTCAACCTCAATAGCGCTTACACTTTATATCTCATGAAGGAAATATACCATATAAAATTGCCAATACCAGCAAAATTAGGTGAAGGGAAACCTGAAAACCAAAATCATGCGATCATTTTTACCCGGGGTGAAGCCCTCCAAACTATTGATATGAACCAGGTGAATTGAGTGGTTATGGTACAATTCATGATATATATTGCAATATTTGTTGTATTTACGAATTATCTTCAGGACAACTATTTGGAGAAGCTTTGGAAATGCGGAATTTGCTAGAAGAATTCAACAAAAACCATGGTGTCCATCAACCCATGATTCTTGGAGTGCATGAGCACATACTTATTTGAAGGTTGTATGGTGAACCTGAGTTTAGCGTCTCACCTCGGTGCCACCAGTCCACACCAACTTCCCCATCCCTGAGGTCTTTGGCAGCGTTTCCTCTTTGTTCCATTACCTCTAGGGGCGAGGGCTGCGGCTGCTTGTTCGGAAACCGCCTGTTCCTTTAGGGAAGCAGATGCCTGGTGATCGACGAGCACCCCGATTACGTCCGTTAAGGCCAATGCCTGACAAAATCAAGATTACTACTCCTACAGGCATTGAAATGAATGACACAGAGTAGTGGTCGAAAAAACTTACGTTCATGATGACGTCCCGATCTGTCGGTGTGAGGTCACAGAGCAGAGTAGGGATGTCGACAGCAGACGATGGCGGGTCGACTAGCACCTTGCCAACGTGCTTGGCCACAATGTCCTCAAGAAGCTCTCTGATTGATACAAAAATAACAAGGTTATCAGTTAAAAGACAACTATGGTTCTCTATATCAACGATAAAAGAACTATAAGTTGTAACCCGATGCGAAAGCCGTGAGAATGGGCTTGGAGAGACTGGATCCGACAACGGACAAAGTCTTAGATGACTTCATATCCGGTCTGACCACGTCCTCGGAGATCATGGATTTTTTCTGCGAAACTCGCTAAGGAGGGGGTCATTGAAGGTTTGAAAGTCCATGTCTCTAGGCATGTGGGTATTTGGTCAAGGGTTTTAAGGACAGGAGATCAGTCCTTGATATGGAGGTAAAACCAGCTTTTTCGCTAATCTTTTCTATAGGATGGGCAGTTAAAAGGAATGTATTCGTCCTTCATAACATCCCGAAGACAGAGGCCACAGCATCCCGAGATTTTGGAGGCCTCCATCCATCTTACCTCGTAGAAGTATCTAAACAAATCTATAAAAGGTTGTACCCCAAGGTATGCCTCGCATAGATAGGTAAAGATACTCAAGAAGACAATGAAGTTCGGGTTAAGATGAAAGAGATGGATTCCATAGAAATCAAGAAGAAAGGACAGGAATTCAGAAGGAGGAACGAGAAAATCACATTGGACAAAACAGGCAAGAGTGATTATTTGGCCTAGATTTATCAAGGGATCAATACCTCCTTCTGAACATGCCACCACTTTGGCACTCAGCAAAGCACCATCTAGTTGCATCTGCTTCATCTTAGCATGGTTGACATTAGACTCAAGGAGATCCATTGAGAAATGTCAAAAGGGGTTGAGGGTAGCTATGGTTTAGGGTTTTTTGCAAGACAAGGCGGCGAAGGTTGGAGGCATAGGGAAAAAGTTTGGGGTTTTTTGCTTTAGCAAATGGAACCAAAATGGATCCCAAAAGTACAATTTATAAGTCCCATCCGACGGTTCAAATTTAGAAGAAGACAGACAAATCATCGCCGAAGTTTTAGCCAATTTGTTTATAACCATTAGGATTTTCTGACTTGAATCCAAATGACCGGCCTACATCGAGTCTTCGGATTCGGAGCGACCATGTCGCTTGCTCTATACCTTCTCGATGTCCGAGAACAGTTTGATGAGTTCGACAACAGTTGTTCTCGGAAAAGCAGTTGAAGGATATCGGTAAATCATTTGCATTGAAGTCAGGGGCTATTGTCAGAGTCGAGGATAAGACATACCTCGTATACAAGGGTTAATGAAATACAATAGAACCATATACCCGATATTATATGGCAAGGTTTCTTTTAATCAAAGAAATACGGTTGAAAGAAAAGGAAATTATATTTCCGGAGTAGAAGGTGTCAAAGTCCTAGTTCGATAATAATCCATATAAATTGGAGTAGGGTTATTACTCATCTGGATGGCCCGAACCAATATAAATCTCTATTTTTTATTTGTTTGATCGACTCTCGTGAATATCATGGTTCCACTTATCCCCATGCTCTACAAATACCTTGGTCAGTGTACAATCCGTTGATAGCCGGGACCATCAAAACAGAATCGTCTCACCGCCAAAGTTTTGTTTTTTATTTTTTAGAAGTTTTTGTTGAGTAGTTTTGGAGTTGCATATAGGGTCTCTGTTCTGTGGTTGTGCCTTGCATGTGTGTGCGAGGAAGAAAAAGAGAGGATAACAGATGGTTTTTGGAGGAAGTTTTGTAGAATGGGTTCCTACGACGTGAAGTCTTGTAGATTGGTTTCTATGAGAAGAAAAGGACTCGACTTCCTTCTTTCAAAGTTTTCACCGAGTCCCACTACTTTACGTGGGCTGGTGGTCGAGACAAGAAGAGTCCGAGACCATCCAGCCACATTCTCCTCTCGGTATTGTTGACATCGATTTTGGCTCGTGTCCTAACTAACTAACTGTAGTTTGTTAAATTATAAACTAATATATTATCTCAAATATAGTGTATAAAAATATATATAATAATAAGTAAGGATGTTATTGGTAATAAACAATAAAAACAGTCGGATGAATTAATTTAATTAAATAGCGGCCAAAAAATAGGTGGCCATGAAGCAAAATAAGATTCACCTGTGTTGGAGTAAAATAATTTTCCATATAAAATAGAAATGGTGTATGTATGTGCCATATAAAAATAAATAGACATAGTGGAAGTGTGTAAAAAAAAGAAAAAGGATTAAATGGCATGAACAAATATTTTTCGCGCGCTTGTCATCAGACCAAAGAACGGTAATACTTAGCCCCCTCGTCATGTTCACATATGAAATTTGTGCTATAATAAAAAAGATCATATAAAATATATTTAAACTACGATCATCCAATAAAAGCCAAAATATATGTTCATCAAGCTAATGGGAAATAATTATACTCCAAATATTCGCGAAATAAAATAAAAATGCCTGTCGTGTGTACCCTGCTTTGAGGGTGCAAATATATGTACACGTGAGCGCCAAATAGAAAGGGGTCGTGTTTGACATGATCCAATATTTTTATCTCGACGCCTAGACGTTAGCTCGAGGAAGCCACCGTGATAATATGGATGTCAGGACGCAATATGCGATAGTCCGTTCGATAAAAAGAGTGTGCGAAAATATATACGTGTACGTCTCTTTAAAAGAAACTCAGAAGCAAAATAAACTATGTTCATGTGTATAATAAATAAATAAATCGAGAGGCCCAATTAAATTAAATAGGAATGTAGACAATTAGAAAATAAATATTTTCTATGGACCTATAGAATAATCCATGCATGAAGCAAAAGAATATCTAGTACTTAAAAATAGTCTAATCAAAAGAGGCCCACGTGTCAGTGAGGAGATGCATGGGCTCTCTCCCTCTTTAACCAGCCAATTAAGCAGTTAATCAAAGAATAAAAAAAACAAAGAAAAGCATGTAACGACCAGGTCTGCCCACGTCCACCACTACCTGCATGCACATTTTACCACATCCATCCAGTCAAAATGAAAAAGCCCACAGATCAGCCAAAGAAAAAGAAAAGTGCATGCCGTTAAGTCCCCTTTCCACGATCTGCGTATGTATGTGCACGGGACTCTGTTCAAAATCAGAGAAGACTAGTTAACCCCCCTTTAATCCTCCCCTATAAATAGAAGACCAAGGCATAGAGGGAGAGAGGTTCGGGGGGAGAGGGTAGAGGGCTAATTGAAGTGCTGTCCACAAAAAGGCTGGTAGAGGAGGCTGCTGCGCCGGTGCCGCTGCATCTAGCCGGTCACGGTGAAGTGCTCCTGCACTGCTGCAGGTCTACCATCCTGCTGCTTTGTTCGTTCTGCTGCCTCGCCTCTGCTTCCTCGCTTTGCTGTACTGGAGGATCACAGGAACTGCAAGATGGAAATCATGCTCCTCCTTGTTCTTAGGCTCGTTCATTGTGTACGAGTCGAGGAATCTCTCGATTCTTTCTTCCTATGCTCATGTTAATGTATTCTTCTGCTATGTCCTTTGGTTTGACCAATAAGTACGACCCAAAAAATTATTATCTTGTCATGTTTTTAGGCTCGGCCGCCATGAGTACGAGCCTAGGAGTTGCTTGTCTACATTTTTCTTTATCATCCCATCATGCTCTCTGATTCGGTCCCATTAACGGATACAAGCCTGGACAAAATTCTTGCTCTCAGGTTCGGTCCACTTCAAGCGAATACAAATCACAAAGACAAAAAATGAATT
Source organism: Oryza officinalis (assembly GCA_008326285.1). Classification (NCBI taxonomy): domain Eukaryota; kingdom Viridiplantae; phylum Streptophyta; class Magnoliopsida; order Poales; family Poaceae; genus Oryza; species Oryza officinalis. The sequence goes on from BDMV01000002.1 coordinate 22,959,651, forward strand.
TTGCATAACTCATCATAAATTAAACAATCGCTCGTTTCGGTCACGCTTCTGGTGCTACGCCATGCTACTAGTGATACAGGCGGGGTGATAAACACAATTAATCAATCATGTTAATTGGCACACATAGTTGCTCATATTAACATGTTTTCAACCATATTTCTTTAACAAGAATTAAAATAATATGGCATTCATTTATTTTTTTAACACAGTCAGAAACAGGAAATAGATGAACCCATGCATATATTCTCTTTTCATCTGTTCATCCACAAAAATGGTGGATAAAGCACAAACTAAGTAGGGAGTAAATCAACACTCGCTTCGGTTACGCTTCATGGCCTTGAGCCGCGTGAGTAGTAATACAAGCAAAAAATTAAAATAATTCAAGAGTGACAAATTAAATTAGTGCAAGCATATTTTAAATTCGCTACACATATATATTTGTCCACGATAATATATACTCGCTGCATCATACGTAAAGTGTAGTGCAGTATATATATATATATATATATATATATATATGTAAAGATTTGATATTCATGCATGCGTGCTGTAGTCTTATACGGCTCACAAAAAATCATCAACAAGGTTCAAATACAAATATATACGCCACAAATAAAAATGTCTAGTAATATGACAATTATCAAATATAAAAGTGAACAAATACTCGCATGGTTACGCCTGGTGGAATTATACCACATTGGTAGTAATACATGTGCGTAGTAAAGAAAATTAGTCAGGAGTCATATACCTGCTACATATAAAAAAAATTACTCAACTATATACTTTGTACACAGGCTTCGGGAAACTGAGCACTGTGTCCTAAATACAAGCACCAAATTTTGCTCTACTCATGTTATGCATATTCATCGAGTAGGATAAAAAAAATACGTGCATGCTATATGCGCAGAAAAGCTTTTCCGGCATTCAAATTAAATAAATAAAGTCATGAAGCATACGCCATATCTAAAGGTAAGGCGTCATCATAATGAAGGAAAATCAAGTATATTGACAATATGCAAGATATGTGTTCGCTATAGTCTACGCTTAAATTCTAAGACACATAAGTGCCGTATTAAATCGATCAAAATATAATAGCATGTGCTAAAATATATAGGGCATGAGTAAGAAAATTCAAGCTCCTTATGTACATATACATAAAAAAACACCCTGCCTTCATATATATATATATACACACACAATAAGCAAATTAAAAGCCAAGAAATTATAGATTAAATAGGACATCCAAATATTCATGTGTGTCCAAAATAAACATAGAAATAAAAATCTACGGACGATTCAACGGTTGCGACAGCAAGAGCTTAGGATATATTTTCCTTCTTGGCTTTGTAGCAGATATGTAATTTTCTTTTCATTATGTTGGAATTCCTAATAAAGGGTTTTCTCTATGGAGATATAATTAACAGAATTTTTATGTAAATGTATGAATTCTGGAAGTAATGAACTCGCAATTTCTTATATTTATTTACTTTTAGCATTTAAATTAAATTGTCTCTAACGATTTGCGGATAACGGACCTACTACCATGACCGTTCTGGTTTTCCCATTGTCAGGTATTAGTTAGTACCATAACTTCTCATTCACTTTGGTACAAAATTTTCGAGTGTCGGACTCAAGATCTGTTTATAAATACGGAACCTATAGGACGAGAGCATTCCATTTTTATATATTGCTAATTTTAGGGTTCAGATTTTTACATTTAAGTCCCTATAATTTTGTATTGAGGTCCTTAAGTTGGTCTTGCTGAAAAAGATTCAAAACAAGAGAAAAAAGGTGAAAAGGTGCTTACAAAATGAAAAAAAGCCGCACCAAAAAAAAAGAAACGAAAAAGAAGAAAGAAAGAAAAGAGAAAATCAGTTGTTATTTTTTAGATTGTTTTCATATATCAGAGTTGTGTTTGAGTTATTTCTAGTGTTATCTTGTGGTTTTGTGTCTAGGCTCGCGTCTCTAGTACGTTCTAGCCTAGTACCAACACGGTACTGACTTTGGACAATTATTCAACTTTGCATTCTCTGATTTGAGCATTTGCTATTCCTTTGTTACATATTTAAGCCTACTCAAAGCTCCATAGATTTGATTGCAACTGTACGAAAAGTGTTTACCAAGGCATCCATACATCTAACCTCCGTTGGGTCTAGGTTGAGTCGGTGTGGTTACCATTTTGCTTGCTTTGGTAAGATCTTGTAAGAGCTTCGTTAAAAGCTTGAGTGTGTGTGAAATTTGAACCTACACTACCTAGTAGTTGATTAGAGCGTGCTATTCTTGTGTATGTTTCATATTTGCTACTAACCATGGCAGGGTTATGCAAGGAGATACAAGACGGTCATGCTCAACATCAACTTCTTCACATTCAAAGAGTTATGGCTACTTCTCCATGTGATGTATATGAGGTACCTAACAATACTTTTGCATGAGACAAATCTAAGTTCTCATTCTATGATGGTAAGTATGATTTTGTTGCTTATATTGATTGGGAGCTAGCAATAGATAATGAATTTGATAAATATGAATTTTCTGATACTCAAATGGTTAAGGCTATTAGTAATAAGTTGACCTCTTCTGCATTCTTTTGATGAATCATATTAGTAACAAACCTAAAACTTGAGATGAGTGCAAAACTATAATAAAAAAGCATTTTGTGAGTTTTATTTACAAACGTACTCTTCTTGAGAAATTAGAACTTCCGAAACAAGGTGATAGAACTGCTAGGGACTACATCCATGAATTTACTGTTTGTATCCTCTACATTAATCCAAAAGAATGCAATGAAAATACAATGCATAGATTTTTTAAGGGGCTTAATTCTGAAGTTCAGGTTATGCTTGCTAAAGTAACATATAATCATATTGTACACTTACTGATACTTGCTCGTAGCATTGAGAGTCAAATTTTATAAGATGATGTGACCATGGCTGCTATTGATACAACCATTGTTCACATCATAGGTCAACCGGAAGACATCAAGATCAAGCTATCGAAGTTTTGGAATCCAATTCGGCCACCTGCTAGAGTGCTGACTTCAAACAGCCGCCAAATATGCATACGAGCTCCATTTTGGACTCATGAGTTCTTGATCGAAAGGTCTCAGAGTTCTCTTTCCAATGGATCCAGCCTCATCTCCAAATTCAATCTCAGTCGGCCGTAATCATAGAGACAAGGTGTTCTGTCATCTATAATTGGTCTATGGGCTTGTAACTTCATCTGAGACCCCGGCCGAAATGGGGCCCATGTTGGATGCACCCCAATCTGGTGGAGCACAACCCTAGGGACCCCTTGGTCATTCTCCCACCACCTTAAATAGCTAAGTACCCGTTTAGGGTTTCTCGGGTTTTGTTAGATTAAAAGTTTTAGCCATCGCTACTTTAACTTGTAATTACGTGTGTCGGCTAGACAACCTAGTTACTCATCTTTGGAACCCCAACTTATCATGAGCTTTAATTCCTATTTACAGTTCAGATTGATTTTATCTTCTTCGTGCTTGTTTTGTCTATTTGCTTGCAGGAATAAGGTTGATCTGCACTGGCAAGATCAACAACCCACGGAGAGGTTTATCGATTTCTAAGGCACAACACAACAATGTCTTTTCGGTTTTAGTCGGGTCGTCAACGTTTCTCTCAAATCATAGTTATCATCAACTCGCTGAAAGATCAGGACAACGAGACCCCTGAGCGTATTGAGTGGAGCACAAGGTTTATCAAGTGGTATCAGAACTTTCGTTGCTTGGTCAGTTTTTATCTACCTATAATCAGAAAATAGCCATACAAAAAAATTACATCCTTTACTTAGCCTTATTTGTGCCATTGCATTGTTCTTTTCAGTTTTTGCTTTGTTGAGCTTTGTGTTACATCGTCAAGTCGTGTTAGTGGTCTTGGCGTCCAGTATGTTCAGAGTTTCGAGTTTTGTGTCACATATAATACCACTATCGTCGCCGCCGTCGTGTCTTTGTTGTTGTCGAAACCTACAAAAACGAAATCGTCTCGCCGCCAGGGTTCCATTTCTTTAGTTTTCAGAAGTTTTTGTCGGTCAGTTTTGCAATTGCATCTAGGTTAGAGTTTATGGTTTGCACGTGAAGAAAATAGACTCGAAGTGGAGATTAGATTAGATTAGATTAGATTGGTTTCAGTTCGGTTAGGAAGAAATAATAGATTGGATCAGCTGGAAATCAGTTTTCTTTTTATGCGGTGCACCAAATCCGAACTCTGAACTCTCCAACTCCCCTAGCCGGCTCCCACTCCACCTCCCCATGGCCGGCTCCCACTCCACCTCCCCACGGTTGTTTCCTCCTCCACCATAGTGTTGTTAGATGCCTTGGTGAAGATATTTTGGTGTCGGATACATGATCTGATTTCGAAAATGGAACCGGTATAATTTCAGTATTCCATTTTTGTATGGTTCAAATTTTAGCGTTTGGACATTTACATTTGAGTCCCTGTAATTTTTATATTTATATTTGAGTCCCTGTAATCTTGCATTTAGGTCCTTGAGTCGTTTGTGCTGAAAAAACAAAATAGAAAAAAAGGCAGAAAGGTGCTAAAAAAAGAAAACAAAAGCCGCACCCAAAAAAAGAAAGAAAAAAAGAAAAAAAGAAAAGAGAAAATCAGCTGTTATTTTTGAGTTTGCTTTTGTATATCGTAGTTATGCTTGAATTGTTTCTAGTACTATCTTGTGGTATCGTTTGTGATTAGGCTCGCATCTCTAGTACGTTCTAGCCTAGGACCAGCACGGTACTTGACTTTGAATAATTATTCAACTTTGCATTCTCTGATTTTGAGCACTTGCTATTCCTTTGCTACATATTTAAGCCTTCCTAGAGCTCTACAAATTTGATTGCAACCGTACAATAAGTGTTTGCCAAGACATCGATACATCCAACCTCCATTGGGGTGCTTGGTTGAGTTGGTGTATGTCACCATTTCACTTGCATTGGTAAGAACTTGTAAGAGCTTGGTTAAAAGCTTGAGTGTGTCTTTTGAGCCTCCACTACCTAGTAGTTAATAGGAACGTGCATATTTTTATGTATGTCTCTTGTTTTCTACTATGGTAGGGATACGCAAGCCAATTGGAGATAACTGTGCTTAACATCGACATCTTCGTCGAGACATAAGGAGTGATCAACATGATACATATGAGGTAAATGACGTTGTTCTAAGCAAGATCAAATCTGCACTACCTTATTTTGAAGGAAATTATGATCCTCATGCTTACATTAAATGGGATTTAGCGGTTGATAGTGAATTTAAAAAGTTTGATTTGTTTGAGAAACAAATGGTTATGTGTGCCTCTAGTGTTTTAGCGAAAAATGCTTCTTATGATCAGAAACATCTTTATAGGCATAAAAAATACCACAATCTTGAAAAGACCCGAAACGATATTTGATAGATGTTTGTGTTCCCATGTATTATGCTAACATTCTGCTAAACAAACTGCAAAGTTTACAACAAGATACCAGAACTGTTATTTGATACTATCATGATATGCATGCTTATTTATTACGTTGTGGTTTAGATGAATGCGAAGAAACTACATAATTGAGGTTTTTACGTGGGCTTAGCAAAAAAACTTCAGGACATGTGTGTTTGTCAAAGTTATAGATCTCTTTCTCATTTGTTACAACTTACTTGCAATGCTGAAAGTCAAATAGAGAAGGACATAAAAAAGCAACATACTATGTTTTTGCCTCCTATTACTAACCATTTGCAGGAAGTGCATAATCACGAAAAGGAGAGAGACATGAATGAGCCGCCATTTCCATTATTCACACTTAAATTTGATGCACCTCCATCATCCGAGGAGAGCATCAAAGATAAACTAAATGGTGCTGAAATTAATCAAAGTGAGTGCGTTGTTAATGAATTGCATATGTCCACTTTTCATGCTATAGTAGAGCAACCATTAGTGGAACCGATTGTTGAGATTCCTTTGTTATAAGTTGATTTATTTGTTGTTCCCTGTAATAAACAAGAGTTGTGTGATAATGCTTCACTTATACCCATGCCATAACTAGTGAATGAACATGCTATTCCTATTGCTAGTTCTTTATGTACTGATTTTAAGCATGTTGTTCACAATGCTAACAAAGTTGAGGAACGTGAATTGCTATCTTCTTTAAATACATTGGGCTATGTTCTGTTTGATAATTTTTGTGAGCTCGATAATTTGAAGGAGAAATTATTTTCTATTAATTTGTCATGTCCATCTAATACTATATTTTTTATCTTTGGCAAATATAATGATAGAGGAGTACATTTAGTGCATAGAGTTTTACCAGTGCTCTGATTTAAAACCTTCTATAGCAATGGATAAAATATTCAAGCTGGAGGGACATGTTATTGCTAATCATGCTATTTCGAGGTCACCATATGGGAAAACCGAGGACTGTTTTCCGTGAAGAAGGGGAGGATGATGTGACCATGACTACTATTGATACAACAATTTCTCACATCATAGGTCAATCGGAAGACATCAAGATCAAGCTGTCACAGTTCTAGAATCCAATTCAGCCACCTGCTTCATTGCTGATTTCAAACGGCCGCCAAATATGCATACGAGCTCCGTTTTGAGCCCATGAGTACTTGATAGAAAGGTCTCGGAGTCCTCTTTCCAACGGACCCTGCCTTATCTCCAAATTCAATCTTAGTCGGCCGCAATCACATAAACAAGGTATTGCATACCTATAATGGGCCTATGTGTTTGTAACTTCATCTGAGACCACGGCCCAAGTGAGGCCCATGTTAGGTGTGCCCCAATCTGGTGGAGCACGACCCTAGAGACCTCTTGGTTGTCCTCCCGCCTCCTTAAATAGCTAGGTACCCCTTTAGGTTTCTCGGGTTTTGTTAGATTAAAAGTTTTAGCCATTGTTACTTTACCTTGTAATTACGTGTGTCGGCTGGACCACCTAGTTACTTGTCTTCGGAACCCCAACTTATCATAAGCTTTAATTCCCATTTGCAATTCAGATTGTTTTTATCTTGTTCTTGCTTGTGTCTTCGATTTGCTTGCAGGAATAAGGTTGATTTGTACCATCAAGATCAACAACCCACGGAAAGGTGTATCGATTGCTGAGGCGCAACAAAACAACGTCTTGTACGATTGTAGTCCGGCCATCAACTTTTCTCTAAAATCGTAGTTATCATCAACTCACCGAAAGATCGAGCCAACTAGATCCCTGAGCATATCGAGTAGAGCTCAGGGTTTATCACAAGATTTCATATCAAATGCGAGAATGGATGAACAATGTGATATATCTCCTGTTTTTAAATCTCCTATATCATTATGCAATGATGATGTACAAACATGGGCAGAGCAATCTTTTGTCTCATGTTACTAACGTTTTATAGGAAGTTTAGCACATTCAACTAAAGGAGGAGAATGATGTACTTGAGGAGAAAGAGAAGAAGCATGAAGCACCTGTGATGTCTGAAGAAAGTTTGCAAGGTAATTTAAATGGTGCTAAGATAAATAAAGATGAGTATTCTCAAGCTGAGCTACTCATGTCCGCTTTTCATGCTATAGTGGAGCAACCAGTAGTGGAATCAATTACTGAGATTTTTTGTTACAAGTTGATTTACTTGTTGTTTCTTGTGATAAAGAACAGTTGTGTGATAATGCTTCACTTATATCCATGCCACAACTAATGAATGAATATGCTATTCTTGTTGTTAATTATTTCTATGTTGATTTTAAGCATATTGTTCACATTGCTAATGAAGTTGATGTAAGATAAAGGAGGCCAACTAGAGGATGGTGAATAGGCAGCTTTAAAACTTTTGGCTAAATCGAGTTATATATGTGAAAGCGTAAATCAAAACAGTTTTCCAGAATTCAAAGCCTAAAAGAACTAGCCTCAACTAAGTACACAAAGAAGCTAGCCTATATTGAGGTTTGCAAGCCTAGGATGATAATAGCACAAATAATTTCTAATATGTAAACTTGCTCAAAAGAAATTGGCACAAATGTAAATTACACAAAATAAAGGAGACAAGAGACAAAGGATTTTTCCACCCGATGTTTGGAAGCTTGCCAGCTTCCTACGTCACCGTTGAGGCGAGCTCAACTTCACCGCTCAAACCACCAAGCTTCCGAACCTCCTCGTCAAGAGATGGGCAAGGCGAGAGCCAGTTCCAAAGTGGTCTCCCAAGCCTCTATCACTATGGTTGTTCTTTCTCCACTTCGGAGATAGCGAACACTGTGCCACTCACAATCAACACCGGGAAAGGTCACTGGGCAACTCCTCCAAGCCGTCTAGGAGGTAGCAACCTCCAAGAGTAACAAGTCTAGGATGCTTGTCGAGGATGATCAAGTGCCGAACTAGCGCTAACAATGAAGCAATGCACTTGGATTGGCTTAACTCACTCTCCAACACCTCGCTAGATAAACTAAGTGTACAAGGGTGTGAGAGCTCTTGCAAGGGTTCGAGATAATGCAATGGAGTTCCAAAACTTTACCCTTGTTGCTGGGGAGTGGGTATATATACCCCCAACCACCAAAACTAGTCCTTGGAGGGTCAAACACCTTTTTAGGACGTGTCTGCCAGTCAGACCGTCCAACTATGGTCGAAAGGGATTTCTCTCTCTTCCGCCATGGATGCGAGTTGAGTAGAGTTGATCTAGCACAGGAAATGGGGATTTTTTGAGGGGATGTTGGCAATTGGATGCGGATGATGGATTGTGGTGGAACTTGAGTTCTTTGATGGATGATTTTGCGTGAGCACGAGTTCTCGAACTCCTCAACACGGCTGATGAACAGGAGCGCGAAAAGGGGAAAAATTTCGGGAAGATGAAGCGGCAGGGACAACGTTGGCGCTTTGAGAAAGATTTTAGGGTTTCTTGCTGAGTTTGCTCGTATTTGGGCCGAGCCCATGAGAAACTTGCGGCCCATTTTATGAGTACAGCTTGACATATGTCCATGAGGACTTAAGCAAATTTGCTCTGGCAATATGCGTATGTCTCATTGCCCGATGATTTTAAAATCCTTTCATACGGCAGTTACACAACTTGTTGAAGGTTGATATGATGCAACTTGAAAGTGACAAACAGTAAGGTTTTTTTATAACTATCCTGGAAACTTTTTTATAGGTTGCAGGAGCTGTTTGGTTTTTACAAAGCATTTGATTTTTTATTTATCAATGCTGATTTGCCACCTTGGTGTGCTCTTTTTATCAAGACCAATATTATGGCAAGAGCTATTTAATATTTTGGTCGTATTTTTCAGATGACTGATAAATTTATTAACTCATATTTTCTATTCATGAGAATTGATTGAGCTGTATGTTCCGGGACGACTCGGGCACAACGACTCGAATAAGCATGAGCTTGCCGAGTGCTCGGATTTTTTACCCCTGAGGGTCAGCTAAGTATTTTGTTTTGAGATGACTCAGGTAAATTGACTCGGATCAGCATGAGCTTGCCGAGTGCTTGGATTCATTATACACTATGCCTTGATTATAAGGTTATGTCTTATATGATCTTTTATGATTGCTTTTGGCTTAGGCTAGGCATTTATTTAACTCAGAAGAGTATGATTAATATAGTTCTTGACTATATGCTTAGTTTATTTAACTAAACACATAGTCGGGGGCTACACCTAATTAGGTGCATCAGTCGATGCACCTAAATTTTTCTGTTTGAAATTTTTGGAATTGATTTCAGCCCTTCACAGTCTTTCTTGGATGCTGAAGCACTCGGGAGAATCAGGCAGAGATGATGGAGGCACTCGACAGTGGAAGCACTTGGCTAAGAAGTCAATCGGCCGCGTGTTATTCAAGTTCGAGGCAAAGTTGTCTCATCGACTGCGAAGGTCTCGGGGGCTACTGTGGAGATTATGGGTACCGAATACCCTCACGGCTAGCTTATCCGACTTACCATAGGGGATAGGTTATGCTCCATGATTATGTAAACCGGCTATGACTTGGGTATTACGTTACCATTGAGATAAGGTAACGGCCCATAGTCTGTAGTTGGTAAGATTGAGGAGTCCGACTTAGAATAGAATAGGTCTCCGACTTGTAAACCCACCCTCCGGGACTATATAAGGAGGGTAGGGCGTCCCTTGAGGGATATAGAAAAATACACGGACAGACAGAAAACTCGCGAGAGCCCCTATTGAAAGAGATCAAGAGATCAATAAACACTCGGCGGATCGAATCCCCGAAACAGGAGTAGGGTATTACCTCTCGTTAGAGAGGGCCTGAACCTGTCTAATTCTTTGTCCCGACTAACCCATTGTGTTTGGCACTTGACTGCTACCCCCAGATTGATATTGCCGAAACCAAGTTTCGACAATAATCATCATGAATCGGTCCTAATCATTGATGCACTAGAAGCCTTTTTTGTACTAGCCGATGTGAACTCCTCATAGCATATTGTTGTGAAGAACTCCCATATTCATAAGCCGATTCAGCACCATTGCTACCTGGGAAATCTTTAATCGAAGGCAATCTTATCCCTTCACTCCAACAGAACCAAAAAAATTCACAACCCCAATGTGGATCAAGACAAGATCTTTCCTCTTCATGATACCCCTTGATCAAACCTGATGAGTTCATTCTAGTCCGATGATTCCCCTCATCGGCTTCATTTTTAGACCTCCTTGGATAAACCATGTTTACTGGAAAAGGATGCCTATCAATCTTCATCAGCTTTTTACCATCATCAAATTTAATTCTCCCTTGTTCCACAGCCGATCGAATTTGTTGCATAAACACTTTGCACTCATTTGTACTGTGTGAACCCATGTTATGCCACTTGCAATACTTCCTTTGTTCAACTCTTCAGCTGTTGGAATAACATGATTTTGAGGCAATATCATCTGCTTCCCTTGCAACAAGAGATCAAAGATTCTATCGGCTTTGTTGATATCAAAGTCATATCTTTCTTCCCTTCTATTATCCTTGACCCATTGGCAAACAACTGCCTTTTTATTTTGTGCCCATTGTGCCTACCCAATCTCTGGATCTTCATGTTGATTTGAATCAGATGTATAGTTGTAAATATTGTTGACATTATTGGCTTTTCTAAAATCTCTCTCTCTCTCTCTTAGATTCCTACAACTGCTGCTCATGAGTTGATACCTTCTGGATTAGTTGACCCAAACTCTCAAAGTCTTCTGAAAAAATTTTATCCTTTATTGGCCCCAACAATCCCTTGTGAAAAATCAGCCAATTGTGAATCAGTTAGATTTAAACTGTAACATCTGCTCCTTATGTCTCTAAATCTTAGGATAAAATCTGGAACCGATTCATTAGATCTTTGCTTTATTGAGGTTAAATCTGACAACTTCATCTCTTGAACTCCAGCAAAGAAATATTTGTGAAATTGTTTTTCCATATCGGCCCATCCCCTAAAAAATTAGGTGGCAAAGAAGAGAACCAAGTGAATGCCAATCCAGATAATGACAATGGGAAAAATCCAACTCTTAAAGCTTCTTCAGCTGATGCTTTCCCACATTGTGCTAAAAATCGGCTAATGTGTTCAACTGTGAAAATGTTGTCTTGTTCGGAGAATTTTGAAAAATCTGAAATCCTGTATCGGTAAGGTAATGGCACTCTATCAAAGTGTTCTGGATACGAATGTCGATACATAATTATGTTGTCTTTGAGTTTATGACCAAACTGATCGCTATGACTTCAGCAATCATATCAACCCATTCATGATTCATATTGTTTCTAGATTGTTGTGGTGGAGGCCCTTGATAAAACTGATTCATCTAGAACTGATACTGATTAGTTTCGCCATGCCGATGTTGGTGAGGCGATGGTGGTTGTTGTTGTTGAGGATTGAAATATTGATGCACATATTGTTGATGCGGACTTTGATGAGGCTGATAGTTTTGGGGTACTTCATGCATATACTGTTGTCCTATTGGTTGCCCCCCCATTGGTTGTTGAACTTGTCCCCTACCCGATGTTTGAAGCAATTGTCCTCCATAGTATGCAGTCCGATGCTGATCTTGACTCGGATTATTGACAACCATTGTTGAACTAGAGCCTACTACATGCTTTTGCTCTGGATCTTCAGTCTGAATTGTCCGGTATACTAGAAATTTATGATTTGGGAGATAAACTGGTCCCTTAGCTTGTTCCTCAACTATAGTCCCATCTACCACCTTTTTGATCATAGATGTTAATGTGTTAACCAACACTCCAGATTGATTTATCAAAGCATGGTGCACTGCAGCATCAATCCTATCTTGCAAAGTCCTAATATGAGGTTCTTTGGATTTTGGCTCAGTAGTTTCTTCTACCTTCTTGCTTCCTTCATCTTCAGGCTTCGGCATGATGATTTTGGACTTTTGTATTAACTTTCCTTGCCGAGTAACACTGAAGGACTCTAAATACATTTTTTGAAACCCTTGAGTTAGTTGCTCCATTTGTGCTTTCTGTTCATCGGACTACTTTTCAATGGTGACTGGGATTATGTTTTCTTCATTGATCTCTGACATGGTGAAAGTCTAAGTCCCACTGGGCATGCCAAAAGCATGTTGATGAAAAACATGGTGGCCTGGAAGATTTTCTTAATTTCAGTGCAGGTCCAAAATCTTCGGGTTTAGGGATTGCCAATTGGTTTGATCCTGCAACCAACAAGATAGACAATGGTAAACGTTAGAGACGATAGCCGATCGGCCGCAAGGCCAATGTCATATCGTATAAAACGATGCACGAATGAATCGACTATAGTTTGTAAAAAGATGTTGTTCATAGACTAGAATTAAATTGAATACAATTATAAACAACTTTTCTTTAATAAAACCAATCCCATAGTTCAAACTCAACCGATGCAGCATAAGATTGATAAAATTAAAGTGAATCATTATACAATTATATGATTTAAATAAATAGCCGATGTATAGAAATTTGTAGACTAAACCAAGTTAATTATGATTGGCTGTAGAGATAAATGACATGCAATTGTTAACTTAATCTTTATCTTACATTCAAGCAATTATGATAGATCGGACCTAACCGAGACAGTATTAATTGCTGGTAGCAAAGATCAGACAAATTAATAATTATATGGACTTATATCACAGCCGATGAAATAACTTAGATGATTAAAAGTGACGTATCGGCTATAGCTCCGATACAGCCTTATATAAGACTATCAATCTGGATAAAATTCACTAAACAAGTTAAGATCTCAACAGATCAGACTTAATCGAGACAGTGCAAAATCGATGATAGGCTTAATAGATTTAAAGGATTAATAAACTTATATAAGATGATAGATATAACGTATTAAGTAAAAGATAACATGCAATCTTAAGACGAAACATCTATACCAGATAAGATCGGCTGAAACCCCGATACTACCCCTATCGGCAATCCAAAAGCAAGTTAGTTCTTACAAGTTTGATTATAGCTTGATAGGTCAAATCTAATTGATGCAGCATCAAGCTAAGATCAAAGTAGTAAGATCTAAACAAACCTTTTATTTTTTTTCAGGGTGGTAAATATATTAATCAATCTATGCCAACAATAGTGATTTAAACGATATCGACTTTATTCAAATTGAACTAGTCGATAGGGATAAATAACATTGTTAATTTAGATTAAGTAATATATATATAATAACTTAGCGCTTGTATCGATCAGTTTAGAATGTCAAACTTAATCGATGGAAGCCCTAGCCTTGCCAATACAAGCAACTATAGACGGAACTCACCTCTTGTCAGAGATCGAATCTAACTGAAGCAGCCCAACTCGAAGACAATAACTCGTCAAAAGAAAAACCTAGAAAACTAGAGGGGCGATGCGTTGAAAGTGTATATTGAACTGTTGTTCTTTTACAAGACCCTAGGTATACATATTTATACCCATGAGCATAAACTAATCCATATCGGACACAATACAAACCTCCCTAAAGATAAAGTAAAATTTACAAGCCCAAACTGGACTCTAAATAATCTTTCCTAAAAAGAAATCATCTACAACTATATTTAATTAACAGATATATTGCCATATCAAATTCCTTCCTAAATCTGACCCCTCTAGATATCTTTCTTTAATCAACCTTTTTAGCTGAATCTGACAAGGACTTAATCTTCCAGCCATCAATCATCATACATCAGCTACCTTCAGAATACTAATACTGACGCCGATACACTTTTTCCAGTCCTAGCCGATTCAACCTTCGTTTTTGGAAACTAAAATCACGCCATTAATCCCACAGCTAATATTTCTCTTTTTCAATGGAATATACCAAATTCTACCGTCAACAGGTGTGCCCCATCCTAGTGGAGCACAACCCTAGGGACCCATTGGTCATCCTTCGACCTCCTTAAATAGCTGGATACCCCTTCTGGGTTTCTCAAGTTTTGTTTAGATTAAAGTTTAGCATTACTACTTTTTCAGGTAAAGCCGTAATTGGTTAGATCGCCATTTTCTCGTTATGGAACCCCAATTTATCATGTGTATTCAATTCTTATTTGCAATATCAGATTGCTTTTATCTTGTTCTTGTTTGTTTCTTTCATTTGTTTGTAGGAATAAGGTTGATCTGCACCGACAAAATCAACAACCTACAGAGAGGTGTATCGATTGCTAAGATGCAACACAACAACGTCTCATACACAACAACATTTATTCTAAATCATAGTTATCATCAACTCATCGAAAGATCGGGTCAATCAGAACCGTGAGCGTATCAAGTGGAGCTTAGGTTTATGAGCTCTTCTCTTTTTTGTCGTAGTTAGAAATAGAAACTAAAATTTTAAACTAAAGTTTGTTGGATGGATGAGAAATATTAGCCTCTTGCCTTCATGCGGCTTCCACCGCATATGCACGACGCATGCATGCAAAAGCCAGTCCCTCACTGACTCCCTTTCGTGACCTCTAATCATCTTTCACAATTTTACGTTGGCATCTCAAGATAGAAATGAACAAATACTAAATATTAAACTGATCATAATCTTTAAATTATACAAGATGAAACCTCGCGCATTGTTGTGAGAGTTTAGTATGATAATAGTAAAAATAATATGTAATATAGTAAAATGACGTAAGCTTATAAAATTTGTGTTGTTGATCGATCATTGGAAAAGGCTAGAAACCATTTAAGTTGATATAGTTTATGATAATTTAAATAATATATAGATTGATAATCCAAAAATGAAAGTATGGTGATGTGGCTTCGTGAGATAAGAAAATGAGAAAAATAATTTGGACTATAGATTAATCATCTAAACACTAGAAACAGTTGAGGTGATGTGGTTTAATGAGAGAAGATATAACATTAACTATGTGGAGATAAAGTATATTGCATATTGTAGAAAATAATAGAGATATATGTTGAAATATTATGTAAATTATGTGGGATGATGATTTAACATGCTTATATTTTATAGTTTTAAAATATAATAAAATATAAATGAAATAACATGTTTGCATCAGCATTAAAATGTAATAATTTGCTAATGAATGATAATGTGACATCTTTGAAAGTTGAGCTTTAGTATGTAGTGGGATAGTATATATAAATACCAATTTCTAATATATATATTGTTATTTATAATCATATCAATAATTCAATGATCAAAAACCTTTCTAGAGCTCCTAGGATGTCACGTGTAATGTCACTAAATTTAGAAAGGTCATAAAAAAGTTATATGAAAAAATCCCCTCTTTTGGGCCCGCATGTGTACGTACGCCTCCTCCCCTATTTCCCGTTCTGTCCCCCTCTCTCCTCACCCTCTCCCCGCTCCAAAATAAACTAAAAATTTAATATATAAACAATCAATAATCAGCTATCAAATTAATAGAAAAAGATCAATAATATTAAAAAAACCTAATTTTTAAGATAAACATCTAATTTCGTTGCTCCATTTGTAATTGAACCAATAAGTTAAGATTCATAATGCCTATATTTTCAACTAAAATAAGGCTTGTATAAAATAAAAAGAAAATATAAAAAATCAATAGGAAGTAAACTAAACCTATTAAAGAAAATCAAATAAATTCATAAAAGCATTTTGTTCTTACTTTTCCTTTAAATTTGAGACCATTGCCACAACCATTTTTAAGTGCTTCGATATTAATCGTCTTCAATCTATCCTATATTGGTAATATGAGTTTCTCCGCATATTATTACATGTACATGATTTCTCCACATTAAGGTAGTTGTACATAGTTAGTTCAAAAGTTATATTTGTTACTATTAAATTTAAATGTTAGACTGATGTTTACTAGGTAATTTGTTTAAAAAATACTATAGATCACAAATATAGTACGGAAGCAAGGTCTAACATATGTATATATCTTCTCCATCTTCATTGATATGTAATAAAATATGTCAACGTGAACCAATTAGAAGGAGAGGTAGCTGAATGGTACAAATAAAGCACATTTATTACTACTAATTTTTTTTGGATTTGTTAGAAAAGAGCACCCCGAACCATTTGATTAGAAAAAGAATAACACATTACTTTTAATTTACGCTTAATTTATTAGACATGTTTGCTATACAAACCGAATCTACCATCTTTGTAGATAATGAGGAAGGATAATTGCTTATGAGATGAACTAAATACTTTATTGTGGAAACCTAACAAATTACTTAGAAAAAAATCTAATTAATGTTGATCAAGAAAATTTAGGATAAATACTGCTTTTGAATTTCGCTTTTATAAGTGTCTCAGATGTAGTCTACAATACATGCCCGTGCGAACCCGTGGGCTACCTTTCTAGTTATATACTAAAAGTCTATTTGTCGAAACTGGAATTCGGCAATAATTAAAGGGGGTAGCGCATAAGTGCTAAACATGATGGTTAGTAGACAAAGGGATTTAGACAGGTTCAGGCCTTTTATAAAGAAGTAATACTCTACTCCTGTTTCGGGAAATATATCCGTCGAGTTCTCTATTGATCTTGTCATCTGGTTATGTATGAAGAAAAGCTTAGCTAATTGTTATTACTCTATGCCCTTCAGGGGGCGTCCTGTCTTCTTTATATAGGTTCAAAAGACAGGCTTACAAATCGGAGACCAAACCACATACGGTATAAGACTCCTAAACATTATCCATAATACTACCGACTTAGGTCTATAAGCTGTTCCTTAACACACAAGGTAACGTAATACTTAAGTCCTAAGCCGTTACATAATCATCATCTATAACCTATCCTAATCCATGGCCGAGTGCCTCCATAACCGAGTTCTTCCATACCCGAGTGCTTTTATCATCTCTGCCTGGACCTCCCGAGTGCTTTAATCAATCCAATAAAAAGGTTGTGAAGGGCTAAAAAACCATAAAAAATATACCTAGGTGCATCGACTAGATGCACCTAATTAGGTGTAGCCCCCAACTATGTGTTTAGTTGAACAAACTAAGCATATAGTCAAGAACTTTAATAACCTCACCCGTCCGAGTGATATTATATAAATAAATGCTTAGTCAAAGCCAAAAGCATCCTGAAAAATCATATAGCACATAACCTCATTAATAAGGCACGGTGCATAATGACCCCGAGTTCTAGAATCACATTGTGCGAATGCAGCCTAAACAGCCATGCCCGAGTCCTCTCCATACACACAATTTCACCACCCTCGTAAGTATAAGGCATTTGTGGCATAAAATCCGAGTTAATAGAACCCATAAACAGATTTACCATCCGCCTGTAAATTATGACAAAGATAAAAATAGCCTAGGCCATAATTTTGGTCTTAATCAGAAAAGCACACCAAGGTGGCAAACCAACATTGATATAATATAAATCAATTGCTTTATAAGAACCAAACAGCTCTAACAACTTATAGAAAAGTTGTCAAGACATTTATAAAAAAACTTTACTGTTTATCACCTCCCAAATTGCATCATACCAATTCTCAAAGAAGTTGTATAACTGATATATGAAAGGATTTTAAAGGTATTGGACAATAGAACACGTGCATATTGCCAAGGCAAATCTGCTTAAGTCCCTAAAGACACGTGACAAGCCACACCTGAGATATGGGCCGTAAGCTTCCCATGGGCTTTGGCTCAAACAAGGGAAAACCTACCGATACCCTAATAAAGTAACCACTGAAGCGTCATCTACCCCGCCGCTACAACTTCTAAAAAATTCCCCTTTCGCACTCCTGTTCACAGACACCACCGCAGAAACCTAGAACACGAAATATGCCAAATCCATTCATCCAACGACTCTAGATCTCATCAAAATCCACTGCGCTCATCCAGTTCTTTCATATCCTCCAAAAACCCTAGCCTCCAACTCTAAATTTGATCCACCCCAAATCTCGCTCATGGCGGAGGAGAAAGGAATCCCCTTCGACCAATGAGCAGCTTCTGATGTGAAGGAATCGACGTTAAAGGAAATGGTGAAGGATGGAGTCCTCCAAGCGAAAGAGATCATCAGCTGGCGTTTGGCATACGGCGAGGAATTCCCAACTCCAAACACAAGTGAGATCATCGTCTTCACCCACTTCTTTTACTATGGATTCATTCTGCTGACCTCTGAATTCTTCCACGGCATTCTTGATTACTACGACATCAAAATTTATCATCTAAACCCAAACTCTATACTACACATTGCCATCTTTATCCATGTTTGCGAAGCCTTTCTTGGAATCTATCCCCACTTCAACCTTTTCTGCCGCATGTTCTCTCTCAAAGCCCATCCGACCAAAGATAACCCCTGTGTTGTCGGCGGCACGGGATTCCAACTCCATGGCACTCTCCGCAAAGATTACTTCCCTCTTCCCTTGAAAACCTCCAACAAGGGCAGGCACGCAAACTGGTTCTATATTTCCAACCACGCTCCCAGCCTGCCTGACTTTATCGGCCTTCCACCAATCCAACAGGCCAACTGGAATGCCTTGCCTGAGGGCCAAAACTAGATAGAAGAAAATAACCTTCTGACAAAAATTCTCAAAATGAAGAATAAGGGACTCTAAGGAGAACAGATCACTCAGCACTTCATCAAATCCCGACTAGCTCCTATCAAAGAAAGATCCAAGCCAACCTTTGAATATGAAGGACAAAGTGACCCCAACCGAGAAGATCGTGGGTCACTAAATTTCAAAATCCTGTGTTCTCGCATGTACAAGATCTTCTCTACCAGGATTGTAGTCGACTACAACAACAAACTGCCAGTCCTCCCTTACAATATTCATCGGCCACCTCCTCCAGTATGTAAACTCTGCAACTTTGATGACTCTTATGTTGCCATACTCATCAATGTCTCTTAAAAAGGATATTGTTTGCAAGCAAACGCCTTAATCATTTCTCGACCATATAAAGTACATCATGATGCTCTACCAGCCCAACCAACTGTCAACAAACCGACTGGTGGTCCAAAGATCAAGCCCCAAACGAAAAGCAAAAGAGCCGCAGCTGCAATTCAAGAAACCAGCAAATGTGCGAGCAAGCAGAGAAAATTAACCATTAATAATTCGGATGAAGAATCTGAAGAAATCCAAACTCCCAAAGCCAGTATCAGCTCGCCTAGGCCATTCACTAGATCAGCTCCAAAAATGAAAAAATCCAATAGGTATCCTTTGCATGACTTGTATTATTTTATTGAAAACCCATTTGATTCCATTCTGAATCCTATGCATTGCCTTCTGTAGAAAACCTCAAGATATCGATCCGACCAGCCAGACAGAAACACCAATTCCAGCTACAAGGCCAAGAGACCAAGTAACCGCAGAACAAGGGACCCAGAACCCACCCCCGAGTAAAACAACTCCTAGCCAAGAGCCCCCAACTGTTAGTCAGGATCTCCCGACTGAAAACCAGTCGGGTTCTTCTGAACAAACACCAGCACAAGGACTCCCGACTAGAAACCAGTCGGATAGGGAGAAACAAACTCCGATCAACCAAGGAGCACCAGTTGAAGATCCATCACCAACCATTGAAAATATCAATAAGGATCAAACAACCGAGAATGCTGCCATCCAAAGAGATCAAAACCATCCAGAGGCGACAACAGATAAATCAGTCAATTATCAAATCCTTATCTCGAACATACTTCTTAAACTTTTTCATTCTCATCTTCCTTAGAACAAACAACTGAAGAAGATGAAGAGATCCTCCGGCTTAAATCAACCGAAGACTCATTGCCTCCGGTCAAGATCGAGTGGCATGATGCCGAAGGCAAAAAACAAGGCACCATACTAAACAAGCAAAAAGAATATGAAGAACAAGATCTACTCGTTGCCAGCAAAAATAAAAGATTCAACAAGAACTCAAAGAAGCCAAGGAAGAAAACGTAGCTAGAGAAACCGTCATGCGAGAGGAAATCAGCAAGCTACGAGACACAAACCTGGAGCTTCGTGGTTCAATTGGAGGTAAGAAAAATTAACTCATCTGTTCTTGATTGATCCATTTATTACTATTGACACTATGTCTTCATGTTCCAGCCAACTTAACCGAGATTGAATCCCTTAAGGCTCAATTGAAGAAAAGCAGAAAATGACAACGCCAAGCTTGAAACGGATAAAGCCAAAGTTATAGCAGAACTTGAAGGTAACCTCATAAAACTTAGATTCTTGATTCGGCTTGTCTTGGTCATCAACATAATTGGAATACTGTCAATTTTACAACCAACAAGATAAAATCCCATGCTCAATTCGAAGTCTTCACTGAAAGAGTCCAAAGAGCTAAGAGCATTAGAGATGATATCGCTAACGTAGCCACTCCAATCCTAAATGCAATTTTCTAGAACGGCCTTGGAACAAGTGCTAAAGATGCTCCTGAGATATTCGACAAACTCAGGACTGCTCCTAAAAAATATCTGGATGACATCACTGATGCTACTACCATGAGTGCAAGTCAGGCTCTGGCGATGACAAAATCCTTGTATCCCCGAGTATATATAAATTCTATAGGAGATGGCTTTGCAGATGGCACTTTTGATGAACAAGCTTTAGAACTAATAAATGAAGCTCAGGAATCTGCTAAGAAGATAGCCACTGACGTAGTAGAAACTTCCAAGGATAGATACTTGGTGTAAAAAATTCTTATTACCCAACTTGTAAAGTATTGATTTATTTATGTTTATGCCCTGATTTGAATCTTGCTTTTAATTTCTTAAAAATTTTCGTCCGACTGTCACCAAGCCTAAAACTTGATTAAGTCATCGAAAAATTTTCAGTCCTTATCCACTTGACTCAAACCAGAACAAAAAACAATGATAAACCAAATACAAACAAGTTATATTCAAAACAAACTTCATACTTTATTAATACGAATAGCCCCCGACTGACAACTCAAGAAGGCAACTTACTTGAAGTCGGCAGTCGAGAACATCAAAATACAATAAACTAAAGTTAAGCATAATATCGACGTAGGTGTTCAATATTCCATGAATTCGCCACAATTGTTTTGTCTTCACGCTTCAAACGATACGCCCCTGGCCGAGTGACTTTAGCAATTATATAAGGCCCTTCCCATAATGGAGATAATTTATGTCTATCCTTCATCGTCTAAATTTGTCTCAAAACCATATGACCAACGATGAACGCTCGTGATCGAACATTACGATTGTGATAACGTCAAAGTCCTTGAAGATACCTTGCCGACTGAACAAGAGCAGCTTCGCGAGCTTCCTCCAATCGGGTTAAGTCATCAACACAGGCTTGATCATAACACTCATTATTGAAATTTTGAACTCGAAGAGATTCAAACTCCATCTCACTTGGCAGCATGGCTTCAGCCCCATAAACTAAAAAGAAAGGCGACTGACCCGTAGCCCGACTAGGCATAGACCGTAATGACCATAAAACTGCAGGCAACTCTTGAACCCATCTTCCAGCATAAGGGCGTAATGTATCAAAGACTCGGACCTTAATACCCTGAAGAACCATGTCGTTAGCGCGTTCAACCTATCCATTGCTTCTGGGATGTGCTACTGATGCATAACAAATCTTGATTCCAAAATCTTCACAAAATTCTTTAAAAACTCCTCCTGTAAACAGAGTCCCATTGTCAATAATAATCCTGTTCAGAACACCAAACCGATGCACAATATTGAGGATAAAATCACGTGCTTTGTTTGTAGTGATTGTAACAACAGGCCTAGCTTCAATCCATTTAGAGAACTTGTCAATTGTGACGAACAATGTGTAAAACCTCCTGGAGCCTTTTTGAACGGACCAACCATATCCAGACCCCAAACTACAAAAGGCCACGAAAGCGGAATCGTTTGCAACTCTTGGGCTGGAACATGACTCTGTCAAGCAAAAAATTGACAACCTTCATAGGTCCGAACCACTTTATCCGCATCAGTAATCGCTGTAAGCCAGAAAAAACCTTGCCGATAAGCTTTGCCCACCAAGGTACGTGTTGCAGCATGACTACCACAAACTCCTGAGTGAATGTCTTGCAACAATTGTTGACCTTCCTCAGACGTAACACATCTTAACAAAACTCCAGATAGGCTTCTTCTGTACAACTCAGAGGCAACCATGACATAATTCTGACTACGACGTCGGACTCGCTCTGCCTCACCTTTATTTTCGAGTAGCACCTGCCGAGTCAGAAATTTGATTAAAGGTGTCCTCCAGTTGGCATCAAGCATAGAAACCTGGTTCACAACCTCCTCTTCGATGGCTCCCTTTTTAGCAATAGTCGGCTCGTGAAGATGCTCTACAAAAACATCTGTCGGGGCAGCCTCTCGTCTAGATCCAAACTGAGCTAGTTGATCTGCTGCTTCGTTGTTATGCGTTAAGACATGTGATAACTCCAAACCATCAAACTTGTCTTCCAGCTTGCGAACTTCTTGATGATAAGCAGCCATATTGTCGTTTAAGCAAGACCAATTCTTCATCACCTGGTTCACAACCAACTGGGAATCTCCTCGCACAATCATACGCCGTATACCGAGAGATACAGTGAGTCATAGTCCATGGAGTAATGCTTCGTACTCAGCTACATTGTGTGAAGCCGCAAAATGAATCTGAAGAACATACCGTAGTCTTTTACCAGTCGGGGAAATTAAAACAACTCCAGCTCCCATACCAGTGACTCGCTTAGATCCATCAAATACATAGTCCAATATTGCGGCTCCTCCCTAGTCACGTCTCCTTGGCACTCGGTCCACTCAGTGACAAAATCAGCCAGGATCTGGGACTTGATGGATGTCCTTGCTTTGAAAATAATATCTAACGGCATCAATTCCAAAGCCCACTTCACAATACGCCCAGTAGCCTCCTGATTATGAAGGACATCGTCCAGTGGAAAAGATGTGACCACAGTAACCGAGTGACTTTGGAAGTAATGAGCTAATTTCCTAACGGTAATTAAAACTCCATATAATAATTTCTGTACCTGGGGATAGCGTGTTTTGAATCCAGCCAACACCTCATTAATGAAATAAATTGGCCTTTGAACTTTCTGGATTCGTCCTTCCCTATCTCGTTCTATGACCAAGACCGTGCTAACCATCTGAAAAGTTGCGGATACATAGAGTAGCAATGGCTCTTGAGGATATGGTGAAACCAACACGGGTGGCGTTGTGAGGAAATTCTTGAAATCTTCAAAGGCTTTCTGGGCTTCCGGGGTCCACTGAAACTCATCTGTTTTCTTGAGCAAATTGAAAAAAGACTCGTTCCCCTAGTTTAGAAACAAACCGGCTTAAGGCTGCCATGCATCTAGTAAGTTCTTGGACATCCTTCTGGGTACTCGCCGGCTTCATGTTCCGTATGGCATTGATCTTCTCTGGGTTAGCTTCGATACCACGATAAGACACCATGAAACCAAGTAACTTTCCTGACGGTAGTCCGCAACTGCACTTTTTTGGATTTAACTTCATTCTGAAAGCTCAAATATTTGAAAAAGTCTCCTCCAAATCAGCAATAAAATCTTGTTTTTGCTTGGTTTTGATGACAACATCGTCAACATAAGCTTCCACATTCCTCCCGAGTTGATTCTATAGACATCTTTGGATCATGCGTTGATATGTAGCTCCAGTGTTTTTAAGACCAAACGGCATCATGATGTAGCAATAGGCTCCAAACGGGGTGATAAACGACATCTTCAAGCAGTCAGACTCTTTCAAACTGATTTAATGATATCCCGAGTAACAATCGAGGAAACTCAGAAGCTCACAACCAGCGGTCGAGTCGACGACTTGATCAATGCGGGGTAAACCAAAAGGATCCTTGGGGCAAGATTTATTAAGGTCGGTGTAATCAACACACATGCGCCATTATCCTGTCTTCTTCCAAACTAGAACTGGGTTGGCCAACCAGTCGGGGTGATAAACTTCCTTGATGAATCCAACCGCCAAGAGTTTGGCGAGTTCCTCCTTAATAGCATCTCTTCAATCTTGCGCGAAGTGGCGAAGCCGTTGTTTGATAGGTTTTGCATCCTTTTTAACATTTAATGAGTGCTCAATCACCTCTCTTGGAATACTAGGCATATTGGATGGCTTCTATGCAAATATATCTTTATTATTTTGTAGAAAGGTGATGAGCATGCTTTCTTATTTACAACCTAGCTCGGTGCCTATTACGGCAGTCTTGGAGGGATCGGAAGGATCGAGTGGAATCTTCTTGGTCTTAGCATCGCCTTCTCCCGACTTGGCCAACTTCTTTGCTGGGATTTCGCCCTCTTCTGATGTTGATGCGGCTAGTCGAACTTCCTGTTGGCCAAGCAACCTCTCATGAGATTGGGCCATGTCGCATCTCTCTTTGTCACAGGTGAAGGCTTGCTTGACGTCGTTGCGCAGGGTGATGATTTCGTGAGGTCCGGGCATCTTCATCATCAGATAAGTATAGTGTGGGACTGCCATGAATTTGGCGAGCGTGGGTCTTCCAAGGATGGCGTGGTAAGCTGCTTCAAAGTCGGCAACTTCAAACCTGACGTTCTCTGTACGAAAATTCTCTCGAGTACTGAAGGTGACTGGGAGAGTGATATGCCCGAGTGGTGTAGATGACAACCCTAGAACGACTTCATGAAAAGGGGCTGAACTTGGTTTTAATTCGGATCTTGGGATTTGCATCTCTGTCACGCCCGGAAAATACCTTTCCCGAACGCTAGAGTATTAATCTCCGTCCCAGGAAAAGCCGGGGTACACCACACAAACTTGATACAAAAGACACATATTTATTAATTATCACAATAATATTTACATTATTACAAAGGCACGTAAGGCTTGACAACAAAAGAAAAACGGCAGCGGACTAGCGGGCCTACGACTCCATCTTCACAGGCGCTCAACTAGGGTATAAGCTAGAACTCCACCTAAGACTTCTTCTTTAAGAGCTTCATTGATTGGAGGGGGAAAGATTGAGGAAGGATGAGTACAACCACCGTACTCAGCAAGCCACACCGAAAAATGCACTTAATGCAAGGGAGTTCAAGGATTCATTTATAAGGGTTATTTTACGGTAAATAAGCATTTCAAAACATTTAATCATTTAAAGGCATTTTAATCAAACCACGGCTTATCTCTAGTCAAATTATTATCAAGCCGCACACCAACGCGATCTTGCCTTAAACCAGGCCCACAGATAATCAATCCAATTATTCTAGTTCATCAGAATAAAACTTCTAACTTTGGGTCACTCGAATAGTTTATACTGAGGGCGGCTATTCGAATAGTTTATACTCTGGCCAGAGGTGTACATCTTTACCAACAAGACACGTTTTCCTCACGTGTCACCACGTGCCACATGGCACCATGGCATACGAGCAGAAACCGTGACATAACCCACCATCTAGTACTGCCCTAAACAAGGAATACCGACATAGACTTCCCCCGCCAGGTGCCCTGGGTCGAGCGAACAGTCTATGCCCCCGGGCGTACTGCCAAAGACGTCGACCCCACCAAGGGCTTCATTCATCCCTATCCGTGTCTTCCTTGTTCATGACCGCACTAACCGATACGTTAAGCCTTACCCATTAGACATGTGGTAGTACGGAATATGCTTTGCAATCATGCCCCGAAGACCGGTCCTTATGTCGGCTGAGGTGCGACTAACAGAACCATGCACCTCGAGCCCAGCTGAAAACAAATTTGGGAATTTTGAAAGGGGTGCCCAACACATGCAGGCAAACAAGCCTCTAATCCATCATTAAATAAGATTGTAGTGTCATTCCCAAGGTCTAGATATTATAAAACAACTAAAATGTTTCTATTTAAGCAGGGCTAAGCATAATCCTAAAATATCTAGTAAGCACCACATATAGAGTTCTCACTAACTGGTTTTTGTTACCTAGGGTTGTCAAAGGTAATTACACAATAACAAATAATAAGGCTATAACAAGGATTGTAGGAAAGGCTAAATAAAATAGTTATAACGTGGTAAATTTAGTAAAGCGAATGCAATAATTTAAATTAAAATACTTTTCACAAACTATGATTCAATATGCTCAAGGAGAGCGTGACTTGCCTTGCTCGGGGAAAAAGGGAGGCTTCTGAAGCTTCAGCGGCAAACTTGACCTGCACCACAGGAACTCTGGAACGGCAACGACTACACGAACAAACAAAACAAAGCTACAGCTCTATGAAAGAAACGAGAACAATACATAAAAACAACAAACACGGATTCCTTAAGTTACAACAAAAACTAAACAATTTGAACGGGTCAATTTGGAGCTCGTAAGGTCAAGAAATGACCATTCAAAATTTAGGTGCAATTAAAGTGGATATTTTTGAGTTGTTTAACTATTATTATACCATTAAATTATGTGTAACGCAACATCGCTCAGGGAGGGAAAAGGATCGAGCAACTGGCAGTCGGGACCCACCGGTCAGACAGCTAGTTCACCGTGGATCGGGTTCACAGAGACGATCCACGGGAAGGACGGAGTGAGCCTATGTGTGTCAACCGAAACAAGTGGCCGACAAGTGGGGACTCACACGAATGCCACACGGCCTGCACATGTGGGCAATCACGAGGCGGCCAAACGGGCAGACGAAAAAGACAACCACAAGTGCACGCGAAGACTGAACGAACGACTACCGACACTCGTGGACGAGACCGGGACCGACAACGGCACGACGTGCACGGTGGAGACACCGAGATGATGAGGAAGGGCAGCGAGGGAGGGAACCTTACCACAATGCGACGAGGCGAGGGAACGACAGTGACTACCGACGATGAACGGGGGGACGAGCGGCAACGAACGGGGAGACGGCTTCGGCAGCGACCCTTGCACGGAGGCGAGGATGAGCAGATGACAAGGAGCCGAGGACGAGGGTGATGATGAGGGCAGCAGCGACGACTCGGGGACGACAAAGATGAACGGGCAGCACTCGACGAACTTTGGGCTTGGCGAAGAGACGGACGACGACGAGCTACGCTCGGCTTGACGGGAATGACGACCGGAGGAAGACGTCGATGATGCGGATGACCTTGACAACAAGGACGGCTTCGGCTTGACGAAGGGAGGGCCAACGGCTAGCGTGACCAGGAACGACTAGCGGACGACGAAGACAGCCGGCAGTGGCCAAACGACGATGAGGCCGATGTGAAGCACACCGCTGCAGTACCGACGGCGATGGCGACGCAGCAGGTCGACGTGCCCATGAGGAGGATCGGTCGGCCGAAGGTAGCACCGGCAACGAACGATGATGGAATGTCTGCGATGCATAGCAAGATCGAGCGGTGGCCGGGGAAAAGAATGACGCCACAACGTCGGGCAGCACACCGGCAAGGGCGGAAGGGGCTGTCGGAGTATGAGGAAGATGACGGCGGTTGGAGGTGGTGCAGCTGCTGTGGCACCATGGGTTGCCGGCATCCATGGTGTTCCGGCTGACCTCGAACAAGATGAAGGTGAGGCCGGGAGAGAGAGGGGCAGCTCCGATGTCGGGGGAGGCGACGGCACGGTCGGCGCTTCTCCGGCCAACGGGGAGGGGCAGCCGGAGTTGGCTGGGGCGGTGGAGAGAGGAGGCCACACGGGGAGAGGTAAAAGGAGAGGAAGGGAGGATGTCGCGCCATTTATAGGCCGGAGGAGAGGAGGGGATGGCCGGGGAGACGAGGGGATGGCCAGGGAGAGGAGGGGACGGCCGGGGAGCTCGCGGGCTGGCCATCCATGGCAGCCAAAGGAGAGGGATTAAATCCCCGCGAATTTAAGCCGAATCAAGAGGGGGATACTTAGGGGAATTGAAGAGGAAGAGGAGAGGAACCAATTTTTGCATTCAAATGGGAGGGAAATCAACTAGAGAGGAAGATTAAGAGGCGGCGGCGCCTCTGTTCGGCCGGGAGGGAGAGGAGAGGGCGGCGGCTCGACTGCTGGAGGAGGAAGACGACGTCTTCTTGCCTCCTTGGGTCGGCTGGGCCGCGCAAGGAGGAGGGCAGGCCAGCAGGGGGCGGCTGGGCCAAGGGGAGGGGAGAGGATATTGGCCTAGGAGGGGAAAAAGGCCCAAGAGGGAGAAAAGAGGGAGGGAGGAGAAGGGGATTTTGGCGGCAGGCCGAGGGAGAGGAGGAGGATTTTGGGCCGAAAATGGCCCAAAGAGAAAGAGTGATTTATTTTTAGGTTTTCCATTTTAATTAAACTTTGAAATTGGTTATTGTTGCATTAAAATTATTTCTTGTGCTCTGAAAATTCAAGTAAAAATTGAGGGACCAATTTAGAGCGTGAAAAATTTAGGAAAAATCCTCCAAGCCACTTTCGAATTTTTCTTGTCCGTATTTTAGTGTTTGCAACTTTCCTTCCGAATTTTAATTAATTCTATTATTCCTTTTAACGAACAATTTTTAACTTGGGATTAATTTATCGGGACGTGACAATCTCGTCTAGTGTCTTGGCGAAAAGGATATTGAGAGCGTTGCCGCCATCAATGAAACACGCTTGAGCTTGACATTGCGGACAACCGGGTCTAGTACCAGGGGATTCCACCCCGGGTGAACCACTCGGTCGGGATGATCCGAGCGGTTAAACGTAATAGCCACCTCCGACCATCGTAGGTAACCTGAAACTTCAGGCTGAACTGCATTAATTTCTCCGTCAGTTAATTTTTGCTTCCGTTTCGACTCATATGCGAGTGGCCCTCCGAAAATTGTGGTTAAACTCTGTCCTGTGGTCTTGGAAAGGTTCTGAGCCACCATTTCTGTTGTCCTTCTTGGTTCCTGATGTCCCGACTCTGTCAGTCAGTTTCTGAAGTTGGGCTGCATAATGCTCAGCGAACTGTTTGTAGATGAAGTAGTCTTTGGCCGCGTGTTTATGATTCGGGTGATGTGTGCATTGAGCGTTCATGATCTTGTCGTAGGCACTGACGCGTGGTCATTATTGCTAGAAGTTAGATGTTGCGGCGACCAGATCCTCGAGCTTACGCTTGCGATCTTTTTGGCCACCGTTGTCGTTGTACTTCTTAGGGCACCAGCTGCTTCCTGATTGCTTGTCTTGTCGTGATGCTTTAATGGCGTCGTCTAACTTGGCATAGGAATTGACTGTCTCGAACATCTTCTTAACTGTTCTTCGAGGTTTACGCCTGAATTTGCCAATTAACAACTCGTTGCGGATGCCCTTCTAAAAGGCGGCTATGATGACTTCGTCGGTGATGTCAGGGATCTTGTTTCGCTTCTCCGAAAAACGCCGAATGTAGTCTTTCAAGGATTCGTCGGGCTTCTGGATTACGTTGTGGAGGTCGAAGTGAATCCCAGGCCTTTCAAAGGTGCCCTAGAAGTTGGCGATGAAATGATCCCGAAGCTCACTCCAACAGTTGATTGAACCCCTTGGTAAACTTGCGAGCCAATTTCTGGCTAAATCGGCGAGAGCGACGGGCAGGTAGTTTGCCATGGCCTTGTTGTCTCCTCCTGCTGCACGAATTGCGAGGGTATAGATGGTCAACCATAACTCGGGGTCAGTTTTGCCGTCATATTTCTCAATCACAGTGGGCTTGAAACCACTCGGCCAATTCACTCGATGCAGGTCCCGAGTGAACGCGGATACTCCTTCATCGCATTTGTCAGGGGAATTCCTACGATCTTCATAGTGAGGCTTATTGCGCTCGCGATAACGCCGGTCGAGTACCTCCCTCAGATCACTCGGCGCGGGTCTCCGAGAGCCGCTCTAGTAACTGGGACTACTATCATGACGGATCCGATCGTGGACTGGTGGTCAGTCGTCACACCTCTCGTGAGAGTCAGCCGACTGGTCTCGATGCTTCTAGGCTCCATGGCGATGGACGTCGTTGGACTTCCTGTGGGTCTTGCTGTGCTCGGGCCTTCGGTAATCCTTGGGTCGCGGCGGTGGCAGACGACTACCGTCGGGTGTTTCAGCAATGGACTCAGTCACTCCCCATGTAGTACCAGCGACAACGCCGAATGGGGCTATAGCAGCGACCATGGTCTCAACTTTGTCTAGGATTGGGTTCACGTTGGCGGGAGCCACATCCATGATGGTGTCGATGAGGGTGAGGGCGGCGATCACGTTTTGCTGGGGAGTTAGGAAAATGTTGGTGTTGTCGACTCGGGTCTGAAGTATGGCGTCGTGGCCGGATGTCACGCCCAGAAATTCACTACCAGAATTTCCAAAGCAAATTGTGTATTAAAATCCCTGTCCAGGACCAGCCAGGGTACACAAATGACAAAGTTGCCATACAGATCCACATCTTACAAAACATTAAAAAATCTCTTACAAAACTGCAGCGGAAAAGGGAAACAAACTATTCTAATAAACTAAACACTCGCAACGTAGCGACTCCAATCCACAGGCATTCCTCGACGGTAGCAACAAGCCCACTCCTCTGAAAAGTCTTCCTCTGAAACACACTCCAACTCTGGTGTGGGGGAAAAATAAAGCAAGACTGAGTACTACCCACTGTACTCAACAAGTCATACCGGAAAGGAAAATAATGATGCAAGTAATAACAAAGGAAAGCTGCAAAGGCTATTTTGCATAAAATACGCATTTAAAAACAATAGTTGAAAACAGTAAAATAGTTGAATTAATTAATCATAATTAAACCATCACTGTCCAACGCTACACCACGTTGCGACAGGCCCAAACCACCAACTGTACTACACCAGTTCTATTAAGTCAAATTATTAAAAAGTTCAACTAATCACGGTGAATCTGGTTGATCGCCCATAACCGCGGGCACGGCTATTCGAATAGTTTTACTCTGATCAGAGGTGTACAACTGTACCCACAAGACACAGTCCCACAACACATTACTATGTGCCAACATACCACCACGGTACACCGGAAAAGGAGCTGTGACAGGACCCTTCGCATAACCCTTCCTAACCAAGCGCACCACACCTCAGGTTTCGCCCCCGCTCCCTTACCCGGCAGTGGGCAGCCCCCTCTCGTGCCTTGGTGAATCTGCCAGCCAAGCAACGGGTACAGCCCCGCCGACTCAACTCCATCACGCCCACCCTCGCCTGGGTACGTCGGCTAGGAAAAAGCTATACTACAAATCCAGCCATTACCCACGCTGGCTTGTGGAAAGCATGGTAATTCTTCCAGGGTTTCCCGCGAACCGGTCCTTAATTGTCATGAGCACGACCATCAAAACCATGTGCTCACAACCCACCATTAGTCAATATTTTAGTTGAAACATTTATTAAATCACTCACGATTAACCATCGCGAGCCAACATGAAATAACCATCATTAAGTATTAATGAAGCTTCAATTATCCCATTAGTGAACTAATGTTTCTAAGCATGGCTAAGCAAGTTCTATTGTAGCAACTACTCAAATTAATTCCCAAGCTATCAAAGGAATAAGGTAAATGCAATATAAGGCTAAGTACAATAGGTAAATTAACCCATAGATGACATTATAAAACAATGCAATATTTAGAGAAAAATAAGACTGTTTCGCAATTTAGGTACAATATGATCAAATGAATAAGTATGACTTGCCTTGCTCTTGCGCTGGGTCGGCTTCGGCAACGACCTCGAAATAAACCGGAGCGTCGGAATTAACGGAATCTATACGACAAACAAAGCAAACAACAATACATGCTATAAGTCTACTGAAACAAAGAACAAAACTATTTTTAATGGATTCTATACATTTTTATGAATTTTCTGAGACTTGAACGGACTAAAACGGAGTCCGGATGAATTAGTTATGAATTTTTGAAGTTATCTGTGTTTTTACTATAACAGAAAAAATCCTTAATCAATTATTTATTTATTGCGCAATAAACCCTTAGGGCTGACGTCATCGCTGACATCAGCGGCTAGGGCTGACGTCAGCCGCGGCGGCGGTGGCTGCGCACCACATGGCGTACACGTGGCGCCGACGCGGCGGCCACGCGGCGGGGCGGCGCGGGAGGCGGCGGAGGCGGCGGCGGGTGCGCGCGGGCAGCGCGCACGGCGGCGGCCGGGAGGCGCACGGCGGGCGACGGCGCCGAGAGGGGAAGGAGGAAAGGGGAAGACGGCGGCGCTTACCGGCGGCGAAGACGGCGGCGGCGGAGCGGCTAGGGTTAGGGTTTGGAGCGACGGCGGAGGGGAAAACGAGGAGGAGTGCCTCGGGGGGGGGAATAAATAGGGGGCGGCGCGGCCGTGTCGGAGGCGGACTCGGCAGTGGGCGGGCCCACGCGCCAGCGAGCGCGCGGCACGGGGGAGGCACGGCGGACTTTCCGGGCGGCTCGGCTTGGGCCGGCCTGGGAAGGGAGGGGCGCGGGGAGGCGGTGCGGCCTTGGGCCGAGGAGGGAAGCGCCGGCGGCTCGGGCAGCAGCTTGGGCCGGCCCGGGAGGAAGGAGGAGGAGTGGGCCGACGGCCCAAGAGAGGGAAAAGAAAAGGAAAAAGAAAAGGAAAAAGGATTCCAGGGTTTAATTTATTGCGCTTGAGGGTTTTTATTTGGTTAAAATTATTTTTAGGGCTCTGAAAATTTCACTATAAATCCTGTTAATGCATTTTGACATGGGGAACTCAAGAAAAATTCCACCTTGCCATTTTCACTTCTTTAATGCATTATTTAATTGGGTTTCTCTCCAGATTTAATTAAACAATTTCTCGGATAAATTATTAAATTCAATTTTTACGATTTGGGAGAACTTCTGGGTGTGACACCGGAGCGCCCAGCTGCCCTCAATATCGCTTTCTCTTGTCGTTATCTTCTTTACGTTTGAGTTCCTCCTCTTTGCGCTTGCGCTCCTCTTCAAACTTGGCTCGTTCTTCTTTCGCAGCCCTACGGGCGGCTGAGTCGGTTTCTCCTGCGTCGGCCATGAAGATGCCGAATAGCAGCGGGGTGTAATTGTCGTCGATGTTCTCCGAGGAGATGTCGTAAAAATCATCGAAGTCAGAAGAGCTGATGTAGTCGGCAATCTTTGTTCATGAGCAAGATCCGAGTGGTTGAATCATGACAGCGATCTCCCTAGAACTTGGACCACCACATGGCGTAGATGCGAAAAGCTCTCCTGAGTGGTTTGAAACCGACTCGCAAGAAAGAAAATTGGGGTAAGTCTCAGCGCCGTTCAGTAACCCAAACGGAGCCGAGTGGTTTTCTCCTCCTGACTGGTTTGAATCCGAGTCAAGGAGAGAAATCTTGCCGAAGCTATCAGTGATGAAGTCGAGGCTGCCGAAGCGGTATGCTTGTCCTGGAGGGAAGGCGAAATCGTCGATGCCTGATGTAGATCCCATCGCGCTTGTCGGTAAGAAAACTTGACGCACGCCTCCCTAGCGAGCCAACTGCCGAAACTGGAATTCGGCAATAATTAAAGGGGGTAGCGCACAAGTGCTAAACACGATGGGTTAGTAGACAAAGGGATTTAGACATGTTCAGGCCTTCTATAAAGAAGTAATACCCTACTCCTGTTTCGAGGAATATGTAACATACCCAAAATTCTAAATTTCAATTTTTGCATCTAAAATTTGGAAAATGATTTTCGTGAATTAGACACTCTAAAATTTTCCATACAAAAACCCTGGGCGAGCCTAAGAACATTAATTTTGATTTACAAATTCGTGATTAATTTAAAACCTTTTTCTTCATAGTTTCAAGAAAAAAAATAAAACATAGTGTGTGCATGTAATTGCGTGATGTATTGTTAAGCTTTGAGTCGTTTTTCTTGTTTATGGCTTTTCCTAGCATTTCATATTAGGACTCATGAGCGTTTACTTAAAAACCTGAAGCAAACACTAAATGTATTTTTACAAGGATGTAAAATATATGAAGTTGAGTAACTAAAAGTATAAATCATGCCCAACAACATCATATTAGGTCAAGAATCATCTAAATATAATTTTACAATCATTTAATTATATTTTATAATAGGAAACATATATGTAAAGATAAGCTTAGTGAATATTTAAAAATAATTGGTGCAATATAAAATCATGGGTAGATTCATGTAGATACTATTTTAATATATATATCTCACTAGAATTTTTGTATAATTTAATATGTATATTGAATACCCCAAATAATTAGGTCAAAGCAGTCAAACCATAGTTATTTTCAAAACCCTAATCGGAAAAATCGAAATACATCTCATATGTGTATTTTATCACATGAAAATATATAGGGGATATAATTTATTCAAATACTAATCTATTTATTAAGAATTAATATATTTTTTCCAGAATTTATTTTGTAAGTTTTGACCTTCTAAAAATTCAAATCAATTTCGGCTAAATTGATTTTCTCTATTTTCGTGAGATTAAAATATAGATTATTTTTGTCTGAAACCAAAGAAAATGGAACCTAGGTATTTTTATCTACCTCCAGAAAAATCCACCCTATTTCATCGTGCACACAAAAAAAGTTATGGAATTTTAAAAAAGGGGGAAAGAAAGAAATAGGGAAAAACATTAACCTTCGCTTAACACTGTGTCCACCATATTCTATACCCATTCCTCTTGTTACCTCTGAACACCACGCCCTGGACCCACAAGACAGTGAGATGAGCTAGTTCCAACTCGGTGCATGTGTTTTTCCACCGCCCTAACACTGAGAGAGAGACAGAGAGCTGGAGAGATCGACGCCGAGTGTTCGACGCGTGTCTACCGCTGTGGCAGCCGCCGACGCTCGCCTTATATGCTCCAGTGGGCATCGCCTCCTCTCCCGTTTCATTTTTGTGCCGACCAAGCCGAGGGAAAGTGCTCGCTTTGCCTCTGCCACCTCCATTCTTGCTGCCGGCCGCGAGAACGACGACCATCGCCGCAGCCGTTGAGCCATGGTCACCTCTTCTTTCCTTGTGTTCTGTGGCCATCTATTGATGCCGAGTCCATCCCCGTTTATATCATCTCTTGTCACGCAGTATTGACGCCAAAACGCCGCCGTGTTCCCGAGAGCTCGAGAGTGCCGCCGTCATGACATCATCGGCGTTCGGCCGATCCAGTCCAAGCCGGGCCGAACCACCGCGCCACCGACTTCACCTTGATCCCAGGAAGATGTCAACTGGAGAAATTGAACCCCGAAGCCGTACCAAAGGAGATCGGCCATTCCTTCCCTAACTCCGGCCGCCGGATGTCATCGCTGATTCCGTCCTCTCCGGTGAGCCCCACTTCGATTCCTTACTCGGGGAGCATCCTTAAGTGATCCTCTAGCCGTTTCTCACCTCCTCTTAGCGGGTCACAGGCCGAGGAGCGCTGTCGTCGTGAAGCCGAAGGTCTGCGCCGCCGCCAAGCCATTTACTCCATCGCCGTCGCTGACCAAGCACTGCCGACCGTCGCGTGTGCTTTGGTAAGTCTCCAGGGGACTTCTATGACCGTGTGCATGCATTGGTTTACACGGATTCGAGCCGTAGCCCTACTTGCACATGCACACCGAACGTCACCGACTCCATCGGGTAACTCTGTCATGACTGCTCCAGGGGCCAATAGCCAAAGAAACCACCAAAAGGAAGGCGCCAGCAAGGGACAAGCCCCACAAACCTGTGAAAAAGTCCAAGGCTGCCGAGCAGGCCGATCCTGTAGAACTGGACCCCTCCGTAGAAGAATTCCTCGATGAACAAGTAATAGAGGAGGAAGTCGATGCAGCTGCTGCCGATCTAGCTGAAGAAGAAAATCCATCGGCTGAAACCGTTAAAGAACCATCGGCCAAGGCCACTACAATCCCATCGGCTGATGACCAAGTCGTTGCTGCCCAACCAAGGAAAACCAGACATGCAGTCCGCAAGGTTAGCGCATTTCCTTTACTGAATCTACGCAATCCCCTTCTGTTGGTATGCTATAATTTGATATCCTTTTCAGGCTGCCGCGTCATCTGTGCTCAAGGAGAGAACTCAATCGGCCCCTTTAAGAACTAAGAAAGCAACCTTGCAAAGGCGTGAAAAAAACAAGGCCCGATTAAGAACTTCTTCTCCTTCTCCACCACCCTCTCCGATTGCTTCGATAAGAGTTGATCTTTTTTGTCTTATTCTTTTAATGATAGAGATCTGATTGTCCTTGCTCATCCCTCTTCATCCACGTGCTCCATCGCCCGCACCACATCGGCCCTCGCCTTCATCCACCGTTTCAAGACAGCAAAAGGAGGCTGATGTGGGCACAACCGATGTCCCATCACAGGTAAACCAGATCACTTCAAATCCCTTGCCGATTTTTATTTGACCGAGCTAACCCTGCCCCATCTTGTTGTTCGCAGAACTTAGCCGATATGTTCTCTTTTGACATCGGCCAATTTCTTGATGACGAGGACCAAGAGCCACCTGTCACGGCCAAGGCATCAATCTCTGACGATCTGAAGAAACAGCTGTCCGATATCGTCAAGCGGCTGGAGTCGTCATTGGAGTACTTGGTGCAGGACTGCAACCCCATCAGGAGCAGAATACAAGAGATTGAAGACCAATTGCCTGAAAACCTGATGGAAATCCTGACACCGGCCATCTTCTTGGAACAATACCGCTTCAAGCTTCAGAAGGCTAAAGAAAGAATCGCGGAAAGGCGGGAACGTGAGAGCTTGGAATCGGCCTTAACCGCCAGCAAAGCTCAAGTCAATTCTGATAAGACCAAGCTAGACGAGCTGGCCATTGAGCCGATTGTCCTGAACAACAGACTCAAAGAACTTCACCGCCTCAAAGCAGATCTCGTGTTCAAGCTGGAAGCAACTCGCAAAGAAATCCAAGAAGTCAAGGCTGGGATAGCTGCATCGCCAAAGGCCATAGAGGACAAGACGGCGAAGCGAAAGGCATCGGCCAAATACTTGGCAACCCTGAGCAAATCCTTAAAACCAATTCCAGGGTCGATGGCCGATGACGCCCAAGCCATAGAAGACATTGATCAAATCCGTCGTAGGGCCATTGCAGTTATTGAAAACTTCATAGGGTGATGTAATATATTTCGTGTCCTTCTTGTAGCCTGATAACCTTTTGCCTTGACTAATATAAATCTCATCGGCCAATCAGCCGAATCTGATCTGAACAAATCTGAAGACATCCAAACTCAGGTAAATCATATATTGCATCGGCCAATCAGCCAAACTTAACGTGAACAAACCTGAAAGAACCCAAGCTTGGAAAAGTGTTTTAAAGTCCATAAAGTTGAACCAGTCTTGATAAACTTGAAGAATTTTATGATTTTGTGCCTGTATATATAGATGCCCCCCAAATTTTGGAAGATGAGGGCTCATGTTGTAAAATTTGAACTAAGGGCGACAATGCATATCGGCCATCTAAAGACGATGTATACCACATCGGCTATTATCATAAATCGGCTGGCGGGCCAATCATGAGTCGATCCAGACGTTAGGATAATATTTCTTTAAGTACTTGCCATTAAGAACTCGTCCATAAATTTCACCATCTAGCCCCTTGAGCAAATAAGCATTGTGAGGAACACATCGATGAATTTGGAAAGGACCTTCCCAATTAGGTGATCACTTGCCGAATTTATTATCTCTGGAACCAATCGGCAATATCAACTTCCAAACCAGATCCCCTTCTTCAAATGACTTGGCAACAACTTTTTTGTTATAATGACGAGCCACTCTATCTTTATCTCATTTGATTTTCTCCAAGGCCCGCAACCGGACGTGTGCCAAATCACCCAACTCATCAACCATAAGATTGAGGTATTCATCGGCTGTCAGGTCATCTTGCAAAGCAATCCTTCTTGAGCCGATGTTGGTTTCCCATGGCAGCACAGCTTCATGTCCATATACCAGCTGATATGGAGGCACTTGAATCGCACCATGACAGGCCATTCGATACGCCCAAAGGGAATCGGCCAGCGTCGTATGCCATTGCTTCAGCTGTTCGTCGATTTTTCTCTTGATCAACTTGATTAAAGTCTTATTAGAAGCTTCTGCCTGCCCATTAGCTTGCGCGTAATACGGAGAAGAATTCAACAATTTAATGCTCATGCTGTCGGCAAACTGGACGAACTCGTCGGACACGAAGATTGATCCTTGATCGGTGGTCAGTGTCTGTGGTAATCCAAACCGATATATGATATGCTCCTTGACAAACTGAATCGCATCCTTGGAATCAACCTTCTTGAGAGGAATAGCCTCAACCCACTTGGTGAAGTAATTTGTAGCCACCAAAATATATTTGTGCCCTTTGCTTGATGGTGGATTGATCTGTCTGATCATGTCTGTACCCCACCCCCGAAATGGCCACGGCTTTATGATTGGATGCATAGCCAATGCCGGTGCTCTCTGAATTGCTCCAAACTTTTGGCAATCTTGACATCCTTTATAGTACTTGAAACAATCCTCAAGCATTGTCGGCCAAAAATATCTGACGCGCTTCAAAAGCCATCTCATTTTATGGGCCGATTGATGGGTTCCACAGATCCCCTCATGTACCTCGCTCATCACAACTTTGGCCTCCTCGGGACCTAGGCACTTGAGCAAGACACCATCAATCGTCCGATGGTATAAGTCATGGTCTAACAGGACATACTGTAACACTTTGTATTTCATCTTCTGCGACGCCGACTGGGAAGGATTTTTAAAATAATCAATGATAGTAAATCTCCAGTCGTCGACATCCACGGCAATGATTTGAACCTGAACGTCCTTAGCCATCGACCTGTATCCCAATGCCCCCTGAGCTAGATCATTGGCCTCGAAGTTCTATTTCCTGGGTATATGCCTCATCGTCACAATCTTGAAAACTTGTAGCAACTCCTTGCATTCCTCATTGTAAGCTCTGAGAATGTCGTTCTTGCATTCATACAGAATCGGCCTCGACCTCCTGTAATAACTGCAAGCCTTTAAGCACCGCTTTGTACTCTGCTTGATTGTTAGTATAATAAGGCTTGATGGTGAAAGCAAACTCAAAGCTTGCCGCCCGAGGGGATATGATGACCAGGCCGATACCGCATCCATGTCTGCAAACAGATCCATCAAAATACAGCGTCCATGGCACAATATCTGCATATGCAACTAAATCATCCCTGTGTTGAACAATGAAATCAGCCAGGGCTTGTCCTTTGATTGCTTTGGCCGATTCATATCTGAGGTCAAACTCTGTTAAAGCAAAAATCCACTTCCCAATTCGTCCTTTTAAAATAGGAGCCGATAGCATGTATTTCATCACATCGGCCTTACTTACCACGATGCACTCATTGGAAAGTAAATAATGCCTCAACTTAGTACATGAAAAATATAAGCATAGATATAATTTCTCCACCGGCGTGTACCTTGTCTCGGCGTCTAACAACCTCCTACTGAGATAAAAAATAGCTCTTTCCTTGTCAACAATGTCTTGAACCAAGACTGAGCCGATGGATTTCTCATCAGCCGATAGGTACAGCCTGAATGGAACCCCTTTCTGCGGAGGGATTAGAACCGGAGGGGAAGTTAGATACTCCTTGGTATCGTCCAACGCATTTTGTTGCTTATCACCCCATACAAACTCCTGATCGTCCTTTATCTTCAACAATGGAGTGAATGGCTCTATCCTGCCTGATAGGTTTGATATAAAGCACCGGACAAAGTTGATCTTCCCGAGCAGAGATTGTAACTTGGTCTTGTTTGTTGGAGGCTTGATATTTTTAATGGCATCAATGTTCTTCTGTGTAATCTTGATTCCTCTTTCATGGACCAAGAAACTTAGAAACTGACTGGCCGATACGCCAAATGCACACTTGTTAGGATTCATCTTTAAACCATATTTCCTTGCTCTTTCTAGTACTTTGCATAAATCAGCCAAGTGCATATTGTACTCTTTGAACTTCACGACGACGTCATCGATATAGACCTCAATCAGCGAGCCGATAAGATCATGAAAAATGTAATTCATAGCTCTCTGATAAGTAGCTCCAGCATTTTTCAAACCGAAGGTCATGACAACCCACTCGTATAGGCCGATTGCCCCCGGACACCTGAAGGCTGTTTTGTGAATATCTTCTTCGGCCATGAAAATCTGGTTGTAGCCTGCGTTCCCATCCATGAAACTGATAATTTTATGTCCAGACGCGGCATCTACCAGCAGATCAGCCAACTGCATAGGGTACTCATCTTTTGGTGTTGCTTTATTCAGGTCTTTGAAATCGATACACACCCTAAGCTTGTCGTTTTTCTTCAACACTGGAACTATGTTGGAGACCCACTCCGCATATCGGTAGGGTCTTATAAAGTTGGCATCGTAAAGTCTTGTGATCTCTACCTTAATAGCTTCATGCATATCGGCCTTAAATCTCCTAGGAGCTTGCTTGAATGGCCGATAGCCTGGTTTGATAGGTAACCGATGTTCTACGATCGATCGGCTTAATCCTGCATCTCATGACACTCCCATGCAAAACAGTCCATGAATTCTCTCAAAAGATTTATCAAATTATGTTTATATTCTCTTGGTAGGTTAGCACTTACATACGTCGGCCTAGGCCTATCACCTGTTCCTATATCAACTTCTTCGAGCTGATCGGCGGACGTAAAGCCTTGTCCCAATTTTTCGTCTAGCTCAACCACCGCATCGTCTGTGTAGGGGCTAGCTTGCTCATCTTGGGCAGTGGATGGTTCATCTTTGTTAAAGTAACTGCTTGTCATGATCTTCAATCGTCTCGATATCACAATCAGTCACTTTGAGGAAATCGGCATCCCAACTTCGTCCGGATAAGCAGTCGATTCCCTCCATCTCCCAAACTGCGAAATCGACATTGGCCACGTGTACTGACCGATCGGCCTGCACTATATCGACCTGGTCCCCTTGCCATTGTATAAGGCATTGGTGCATTGTTGAAGGGACGCAACAGTTTGCGTGGATCCAATCCCGTCCCAACAACAGGCTGTAGGAACCCTTTCCATCGAAGACGAAGAAGGTGGTGGGTATCGTCTTGTTGCCCATGGTGAGCTCCACGTTTAGCACCCCCTTCGCCTCGGATGCGTTGCCACCAAAGTCTTTCAGCACCATGTTGGTCTTGATGAGGTCCTCCAGTACTTTTCCAAGCTTCCGGAAAGTTGTATACGGCATTAAGTTCACTGCCGCGCCGCCATCGACCAGCATCTTCGTCATCGGCCGCCCGTTGATGAATCCCTTGATGTATAACGGCCGTAGGTGCCTGTGGTTGCTGTCGGCCGGCTTGTCGAATATAGACTGGTCCGGTGACAACTGTAGTCAAGCCGAGGAGTGCTTATCGTCGGCTATTGCTTCATCGGCCGTCTGCACGCTGTATCCTGCTGGCAATATGAAAACCATATTAACAGAAGCCGATGCTACACCTTTACCTTTGGCGGTCGTAGGAGCTCGAGCTGTCTTGGAGATGCCCTCATCGGCCTTGGCCACCGTAGATTTTATGCTCCACTCTTTTTTAGTTCTGGTGGGCCGATGGGCTATTGTCGCTTGCTGCTCCTGGACCTGCTCCTTCTTCCTCAGCCTCTGTACCCGTCGTTTTTGGGTCTTGGTAAACACGTCGCTTGGGCACCACTGAGGATTCTAGGGTTGACCGTCGTCTCCGTCGTGACGATCTTGACGCATCAGCCCTAGCCTGTCGTGCACAGATTTTCTTTGCTTGGCTGGCCGATGCGCTTGCCGGCTTGAACTGCCCTGATGAGAGTCTTCTGTGTCATTGCAGGCAGGGCACTCCTGGATGGATGGCAACCTCATTCCCTCGTTCCAGCAGAACCGGAAAAACTCGCACTCCCAATGTGGGTCATAGGAGTTATCTTGATCGGCGTAGTCTTGTGCTTGTTCTTCCTGCCGCCGCTGGTATTTCCTGATCAAGCCCTTCGAGGTCTGATAAGGTCGCTTGCCGGTCCGATGGCCACCGTCGTCGGCCCTGTCCACCCGCACCATGTTGACTGGGAATGGGTGTCCTTCTATTTTCATCGGCCGCTTGGCATCATCGATCTTAATCCTGCCTTGCTCGATGGCCGATTGGATCTGTTGTCGAAAAATCTTGCATTCATTAGTATAATGGGAATAGATGTTGTGCCACTTGCAATATCTCCTCTTCTTGATTTCTTCGGCCGATGGAAGTATATGACCAACTGGCAGCTGGTTCTGCTTTTCTTGCAGGAGTAAGTCAAATATTTTGTCGGCCTTATTGATGTCGAAGTCGTATTTGTCCTCCTTATTGCCTTTCTTGGCCCACTGGCATGTTGTTGGCTTCTTCATCCGGGCCCATTCGGCTAGATCGACGTCGACGTCCTCTTCGTCGTCTTCGTCGGAGGCGTACTGATAAATTGTATTAATTTTCTTCGCGAACTTCTTCGCCTCCTGGAATCGTTGCTCGTGGGCTGATACTCATTGTGCTAGCTGAGCTAGGCTATCAAATTCCTGAGAGGAGAATCTCTCTCGTATCGGCCCTAATAATCCTTGGAACGCCAGATCGGCCAGTTGAGAATCGGTCAAGCTGAGGTTGTAACACCTGTTCCTTATGTCCCTGAATCTTTGAATGTACTCTGGGACCGATTCATCAACACGTTGCCTGATGGCGGTGAGATCAGACAGCTTCATCTCTTGCACACCACTGTAGAAATATCTGTGAAACTGCTTCTCTAGATCAATCCATCCTCTGATGGAATTGCAGGGTAAAGAAGAGAACCATGTAAATGCAGACCCTGACAAGGACAGAAGGAAAAACCTAACCCTCAACGCCTCTATGGCCGATGCCTCTCCACACTGTGCTAGGAATCGGCTCACGTGCTCGTATGTCGAGACGTTGTCCTGCCCTGAAAACTTGGAGAAGTCCGGGATCTTGTATCGGCTTGGCAGTGGCACTCTGTCAAACACCTCAGGGTACGGATGCCGATACACTGTAGAGTTCTCCTTGGGCTTCAAGCCGAACTGATCTCGCATCACCTCGGCTATCATATCGGCCCAATATCCTGCGGGCTGATGTGGGAAGTCCTGGTGGTAGGACTACTGCGGGCCCTCTGCCCGATATTGCTTGGGAGAGTACGGTTGGAAGTGATGATTTAAGTTTTGCGCATCGTACTGCCCTGCAGCATACTGCTAGTAGCCTTGCGGCAAGTTGTAGGCAGTCTGTGGTGGAGGGTTACCAAACACAGGAGCTTGCGGTTGTACGGCCGATGACGGGTTTACTGGAATCTGCTGCATCGGCTCTTCCACCGGTTGTTTCCCCTTCGTCCACTGTGCAAATTGCTCTTCAGTGATGTGCTGGGGACTTCCTCCCGCTTGCTTGGCCAGGACCAGTGGCATGGTTGGCACCAGCTGAGCCGATGGAGGCAGGACCGGCGCCGTCGACTGAGGGGTTGAACTCAAATCGGTCCTCAAGGTCCGATAAGTTGGGAATTTGTTTTCGGGCAAGAAAATCGGCCCTTGAGGTTTATATTAGTGAATCGAACCATCTAAGATTGACTTGACCGTGTTAGTCAAGGTGTTCACCAGAATCCCCGACTGGTTGACCAGCGCAGAGTGGACTGCGGAGTCAATGCGGTCTTGCAACGTCGGTACGGCGTTTTCTTCAGTTTTTACAGCATGGTCGTGGGCTGCCGCCGACGTGCTAGCTCCATCTCTAGGGCTCGGCAATACCATCTTAGTTTTTTGAATGAGAGTGCCTTGCCGAGTCCTACAATACGTTTGCAGGTACATATTCCGGAACTGCTCGACCAGCTTGTCCATTTCAGCTGTTTGCTCCTCGTTGAGCTGGTCGGCGGTCATGGTGACGACGTTCTCCTCGGAGATCTCACCCTGCTTCGACATGTTGCAGTGATCTTGTTGCTGTTGCAAAGCTTGTGTTCTTGATGTCCCACCGGGCGTGCCAAAAGCGTGTTGGCGCAGAATTTCGACCCACTTTACAACCAAACGGGTTCCACGTTTCCACGGCGGCCTGGGAGGTTTGCTTTACTCCAGTGCAGGTCCAAAGGCTTGCCTAGTCGTGTGTAGAGCGTGCCAGTTGATTTGATCTGCAATCAACAAGATAAACAAGCAAACCGTGTTAGAAAACAATGGCCGATCGGCCAATAGGCCGATGTCGCATTGTCGTGGCCCAGCCGATAGGGCAAAGCTATATCGGCTTACTTGTGACAAAATAAGATTACAGCATAGATCTAATCTTATCGGCCTTCATCAACATATTAACATCGATTAATGGCATCGGCCGATAAGGGATAACAAAGATAACTACACTAGCTAATACTCTAATCAAATCTATAAGAACCAATCAACCAATATAAATATGTCGACCACAGATAAACCCTAAAGAGTAATCTATAACAGATATACTATATTCATCGATCTGTTCATGTAGATGGCAGATACACATAAAAACCTTTCGAAAATCATGCATATCAGGCAAGACTAGCTGAAACTCCAGTGCTATCCCTAATTACAATCGAAAATAGGCTTTGGGTTAGATCTCAAGACAGGACTAAGGTCGATGGCAACTCAAAGTGTGAATTGAGACTTAACACAGAGAGAATCAAATCACCAATTGCTTTTGGGGACGATAAATGCACTGAATGATTTAACCAAGCGT
This sequence comes from Oryza officinalis, assembly GCA_008326285.1. Lineage (NCBI taxonomy): Eukaryota > Viridiplantae > Streptophyta > Magnoliopsida > Poales > Poaceae > Oryza > Oryza officinalis. The sequence continues at coordinate 23,004,333 of BDMV01000002.1, forward strand.
AATAATTAAACTGCCGTCGGCAATAAACCCTAAAACGAGTAGATCGCTGGCGAAGCATAATTAAGACACTTGCCAAAATCATCCAAAACATGATAAACGACAATCACATCATCGAGGCTTAGCGTGTCTAAAGCGACACACTAGCCCCGACGATGCAGATCGTCAGGCACGAGTTCTTACCTCTGCTCCGGGGAAGCAAGAACTCGTCGGAGTTGACATCTTGCGAGGGTTGGCGATGCGCCGAAAATAGATTGAAACAAACTGGTTGTTGTATTTGGTTGTGAGAGAGTTTCTATGTACAAACTACCGGGATATTTATACCCGAGATTACAACAGGGTCCTTGTAGGACACGATCTTATCTCTAACAAACAAACAAGTCTTTGCAGCAGACCCTTGCCACAAATTAGATCTAAACCTACTTGATTTACAAGATACAATTGCCTAAAACCGAGCCTTATCTCTATTTGGCAACTTCCTTGAAGCTTATCTCGAGCCCAAGCCAAGCCCACGCTGACCCTGTCAACTTCCAGCCTCTATTGGCCAATCAACCATATTGAATCCGTATCGGCCGATACACTCTTCCTACTAGCGCTCCTCTCAGTCCGATACGTTCACCGAGTCCGATACGATGCTTGGTCCGACTCCAACTTAATCCTCCTCTCTGCTTCAATTTCCTCTTTCCTCTCCGGGTCGATTACGAAAATCTACTGTTAACACTATCTCAAAGAAAACAAAACTCCTTCCCCTCCTTCTGTAGTACGACATGTGCACGTGTCCTGAAAGCAATATCTAGGATATGCATCTCTACTCTTTCTTTATTGATCCATATATATATAGAGATATATATATATATGTATATATATATATATATATATAATTGCATCAATGTAAACCAATTAAAAGGAGGGCTCGCTTGATGGTACATTATTAGCAATAATAGTTTTTTGAGATTTGTTAAAAAAAAGAGCCCCAATATATTCAATTAAAAAATAAAAAGCATCTTACTTTTAATTTAAACTTAATTTGTTAGACATGTTTTCTAAACAAACTATGTCTACCTCATTTTTAAATCATGAAGAAAAAATAATAATTGCTTATACCGATGTGTTGGAGGCATGTCACGAGGGCCTTCGACCAAGCCTGCCGAAACACAACGACAATTACTAGGGCAATGCACGAAGACAGAACATAGATTGTCGTGAAGGCTGGAGCTTCGGATGAAGCCATCAAGCGAAGCGACACGTCAAGGACGAAGCGGAAGACCATCGTCCTCAAGCCGAAGGCTTTTGCCCCCAAAGCAAAGGCTTTTTATCCCCGGGCCGAAGGGTTCAGGGCCTTGCAGGCCTAATCCGCTAGGGAAGGCCCAAGAAGAGGCCCAAGCCTAAAATTGTCTGTAATTACCCCCATAAATGTCCCTCTCATAAGGGTGGCCATGTAAACTCCTCTATACATGGAAACCCTAGGGTGCATGAGCTTGTACTAAACCTATAAATAGACCCCAAGGGACATGTACTGGGGGGATCCCCAAGGAAAAAATTAATATCAATATATCATCTTTACTTTCCCACCTAAGTGAAGCTTGCCTTTCGGCAGACATTGCTGTCGTTCGACAATAGCTGGCGCCGTCCATCGGGAACCCAGACCAAACTGCTGATGCCACCAAAGCAGTCCACTTGTGAGAGAGTGGTACCAAGGTGGCTTGAGGCAGAAGGGGAGGCCGAAGCTGCTACTGAAGCCGAGGAACTGCCAAGAGCCAAAGCCGGTGCGAAGCCGACAATCTCCGAAGACAACGTAGCAAAGATGGAACCGGCAAGGGTCAAGGCCGAAGCCCAAGCCGAAGCTACCATGACGCAAGCAACGCCTGTGGTCATGGCATCGGCGGGCCCAAGGCCTGACCCGTCGAAAATTCACATAGCGGAGATGGAAGCCATGCGACAGCACATGACAAGGCTGCAAGATACACTTCGACAGATGTAAGAACAACACCAAGCGCATGAAACCGCTCTGCAAACCAAGGCAGCGACTTCAGCCAAGCCTATCGCTACTCCGTCACCCCGCGACTGCAACGGCCTTGGTCCCACCAGCGACCCAAATCACTGCTCCTTCGGTGCTACTGGTGCAGTAGTCTTCGGCGCTTCAGGTTCGTCCCGCGCCCTAGGCGACTATCGTCCAACAAGTCGTGGCTCCGGCCCCCACCTTCGTCCCAACCCAGCCGATGCGATCGATACCAGCGTTAGTTCCTCAAGCTCCAACCGACGCAGCTTTGGCCCTCCAGGCATAATTTCAAGCTTTCCTTCAACGACTGAGTCAACCCCACACTGTTTCTGCAACAACTGCAACCCCTTCGACCTAGGCCGTTGGCGGATCAAGCCCAGACGTAAAAGCATGGTAGACAGCGAATCTAGTCCCTTCATCTTCGTCGGCCCACATGCCTTCGCCAACCCTACAGGACACCATGGGCAAGCTAGGCTACATCGCAAGCATACCTCAGTCGAACGCCCCAGCCCAACCTCATGTGCAAGTCCATGGAATGGCTTCACCTTTCGCACCGTCGTAACCGGGCCTTTCGCCGCAGTACCAGTAGGGTTCGGCGTTAAGGGCAGGGGGCGAAAAGAAGCTATCTTTAAGCTGGGGGCTACGAAATCACCCAATTTCACCCCAGTTCAAGTACCCTGCTATGACAAGATATTCAGGCGAAACCGATCCAACTGAGTTCTTGTCGATCTATGAATTGGCAATCGAGGCAGCTCACAGCGATGAAAACACCAAAGCCAAAGTGATACACCTCGCTTTGGACGGTATCGTCCGATCATGGTACTTTAACCTCCCTTCAAGCCAAATCTATTCATGGGAAAAGCTGTGCGACGTCTTCATCATGAACTTTCATGAGACCTACGAAGAGCCGAAAACCCAACAAGATTTCTTTGGCATTCGTCAGAAGCCAAGCGAATCCACAAGGGAGTACGCGAGGTGGTTCTCCCAAGCAAGATGCCAAGTACAGGACATTACCGAAGCCTCGATGATTAATTCCGCTTTGGCCGAACTCCACCCAGGCGACCTAACAAGGAAGATCACGAGGAAAGAGCCGCAAACTGTCGAGCACCTCTTTCACATCATTGACGGCTACGCTCGGGGCGAAGAAGACACCAAGAGGTGGCTTGAAATCCAAGCAGATTATGACAAGGCGGCGGCCCAAGTGGGTTTTCAGGAGCCCGTCGCCCAAACACTGGCGAACCTAGACCCACCCCAGAGGCAAGCACCAACGACACAAGCCATGACGTGGAAAAGATTTCACAACGAAAAGGGCAAACCGGTGATGGCAGTCGAAGAAGTCCAGAACCTCCGCAAGGACTTCGACATGAGTCAAAGGGAAGGACAAGGGCAACTACCGAATAAGAGGTTAAAAAAAGACAGGTACTGCGAGTACCACGGCAATTCGTCACATACAACCGAACAATGTCGAAACATCCAGCACCACGGCCACCCTCAAGTGCCAAAGCCGAACCCCGGCGCCGGCGAAGATGTTCAGCGGGAGGTGGACCAAGAAAAGCCATAGCGCGGCGCACAGCAACCCAACGGGCCTTGAAGGGTGATACAAGTCATTACAAGGGAAGCTCCGGAAGGGCATCTGCTGAAGCGTTAGAGAAAAGCATGTGCCCACGCGGTTCACAACATCATGGCAGCTTCGGTAGGCGGTGAGGGGCCACAGTTCCTTGCCTCCGAGATATCCTTAGGCCTGGCAGACACCGATGGGGTAATTTTCCCACACCAAGACTCCATAGTCGTGTCCACGCTGAAAACAGGGTGCGAGGTTCGATGCATCTTGGTTGATGGAGGAAGTTCGACGGATGTCATCTTCGCTAACGCATACACAAAAATGGGACTGCCAGTAATGGCTCTCTGGCAGGCTCCCACTTCACTCCAAGGCTTCGGTAGAATCATGGTACAAGTCCTGGGACAAGTTCAGTTGCGAGTGTCTTTCGGCTCCGAGAGCAACAAGCGTGAAAAGCTTATCCTTTTCGATGTCGTCGACATCCCGTACCATTACAACGCCATCTTCGGCCATTCCATGCTCAACAAGTTTGAGGCGATTGCCCACCACAATTACCTTAAGCTAAAGATGTCAGGCCCAGCTGCTGTGGTCGTGGTAATGGGGCTGCAGCCTTCGGCCTCGATAGCAAGCAAAGCGGTCATGGATGGATGAGAAGTTACCACCCTGTAATTAGACGATGGCGAAAGGGGGCGAGTGATGCCAAAGCCGTCGCCACACGGCAAGGTAAACAAGGTCTAGGTGGACGAGTCGGACCCAACCAAAGTCATTTCGATCGGAGGTGAACTAGGCGAAGAAGAAGCACAGGACATCCTGAAGGTGATTGCAAGCAATCGTGATGCCTTCGCCTGGGGACCTAACGAAGTAGGCGGCGTTTCACCAGATCTTATCATGCACTACTTGGCCATCAAACCAGATGCAAAGCCCAAAAAGCAGAAACTTCACAAGATCTCTGTCGATCGCCAAGAGGCAGCCAAGGTCGAAGTGCAGAAACTACTTAAATCTGGCGTAATTGAAGAAATCGACCACCCAAAGAGGCTGGTGAACCCGGTGTTGGTAAAGAAGTCGAGCGGCAAATGATGAATGTGTATCGACTTCACGGACCTAAACAAGGCTTGCCCTAAGGATGATTTTCTGCTCCCGCGGATCGACCAGCTAGTTGATTCGACAGCAGGATGCAAACTCATGAGATTCTTGGACGCCTACTCTGGGTACCACCAGATTTTCATGAACCCGTGGGACCAAGCGAAGACGGTGTTTATAACTCCATTCGGCACCTTTTGCCACCTCCGAATGCCATTCGGCCTTAGGACTGCAGGGGCCACCTTCGCCAGGCTAATTTACAAGGTTCTCGGCACGCAAATCGGTCGGAACATTGAGGTGTATGTCAATGACATAGTCATCAAAAGCCAAAGAGCAATCGCCCACACCGCTGACTTGCAGGAAACCTTCGACAACTTGCGAGCGGCCGGAATTAAGCTCAACCCTGAAAAATGCTTCTTCGGCGTATGCGTGGGCAAGCTCCTGGGGTTCCTTCTCTTCGAGAGAGGCGTAGAGGCAAACCCAGAGAAAATCGATGCAATACAACAAATGCAGCCGCCGAAGAACATACGAGAAGTGCAAAAGCTCACGGGGCTCATTGCGACGCTTAGCCGTTTCTTGGCTAGGGCAACCGAAAGGGGCCTACCTTTCTTCAGGACCCTATGAGAGGCCGACAAGTTTAGCTGGACCCCCGAGTGCCGAGCCACCTCCGGCAAACTAAAAGAATATCTTCAAAGTCCACTAACAATGATCAACTCGGTGGCAAGGAGCGAACTGTTGCTATACTTAGCGGCTTCGTCTATCACGGTCAGTGCGGAGTTGGTGCAAGACATCGAAGTTGGCCAAAAGCCAGTGTACTTCGTCTCCGAAGCTCTCCAAGGGGCGAAGACACGCTACATGGAAATGAAAAAGCTGTCATACACCCTAGTGATGGTCTCGCGAAAGCTAAAACATTATTTTCAAGCAAACAAAATCATAGTGCATTCGCAATACCCAATCAGCGAAGTGCTTCGGGGCAAGGAAATCATTGGGCGGCTAATCAAGTGGGCGGCCGAACTATCCCCTTTCGACCTCACTATTGTAGCCAAAATGGCTATCAAGTCCCAAGTCCTAGACGATTTTGTGGCCGAATGGACCCCAGCTATCGCCCAAGAGCCCGAACTTGTCAAACAACTTTGGGTTATGTACTCGAATGGTTCGTGGTCTCACAAGGGGGCGAGGCCTACCACGATCCTCACTTCGCCTAGGGGTACGGCGATCCGGTACGCAGCCAGACTCTAGTTCGAAACAACTAACAACACCGCAGAGTATGAAGTTGTGTTGATGGGGCTGCGAAAGGCACGGACTCTAGGAGTTCAAAGGCTATTAATTCAAACGGACTCCAAGCTCGTGCCCAGACAAGTTCACAAGACCTTCGTGACGAAGAAGGAGGGAATGAAAAAGTATCTGGACGCCATTCGGGCAATGGAGAAGTGTTTCGCTGGTATTACTATCGAACTCCTGCTCCGTGGGCAAAATGAAGAGGCTGAAGCCCTAGCAAAGCCGCAGCTTCGGGGGTGCCACATGCGCCCAATGTGTTCTTTGAGGTGCTCTACACTCCCAGTGTGCAAAATGCTCTGGAGGAGGTCATGAGCATCGGTACAATGGAGACCTGCGAAGGCTCCGATGACTGACGAACACCATTTATCAAACACTTGGCTACTGCATGGCTGCGAGACAACAAGGCCAAAGCTCGATGCCTACAGCTCAAGGCCACAAGGTATATGTTGGTATCTAGTCAATTATACAGCGCTGGAATCCTACAGCCCTTGCTTCGGTGTGTCTCATTTGCAGAAGGGGCTGAGATGGCGAAAGAGATACACCAGGGGCTATGCGGAGCTCACCAAGCGGCAAGGACCATGGCGGCCAAAGTCTTTCGGTAGGGCATATACTGGCTAACCATTCTACGGGTCTGCGTTGACCAAGTGAAAAAATGAGAAGGTTGCCAACACCATAGTCAAAGCCAAGTCGCCCTGCAGTATGAACTGCAGCTGATCACCCCTATATGGCCCTTCGCTAGGTGGGGGTTGGACATCATCAGTCTGTTACCTACCGCTAGGAACGGTTATCGCTTCGCCATCGTTGCTGTTGAGTACTTCTCTAGATGGGTCGAGGCAGAGCCCCTCGGCTCAATCAATTTGGCCGTGGTTCAAAAGTTTGTCTGAAAAAATATCGTGTGCCAATTCGGCGTGCCGCAAGAGTTCATTACCGACGATGGCAGACAGTTTGACTCTAAGAAGTTCAAAGAAATGTGTGAAGGGCTAAACTTGCAGGTCAAGTTCGCTTCAATCGCACACTCGCAGGCGAACGGGGCTGCTGAAAGAACAAACGAAAAAATTCTTGAAGCATTAAAGAAAAGACTGGATGGCGCGCAGGTGGCCTGAGGAGATGCTTTCGGTCCTTTGGGCCCTTCAAACCACACCAACAAGGCCAACAAGGTTCAGCCCATTCATGCTTTTGTACGGTGATGAAGCCATGAATCCGAGTGAGTTAGGGGCTAACTCGCCACAAGTAATCTTTACCAGAGGCGAAGACGGTCGCGAAGTGTCGATCGAGCTTTTGGAGGGAGTAAGAGTCGAAGCGCTTGGCCACATGGCGAAGTACGCTCAGGCTACTTTGGCTTCTTACAACAAGAAGGTTCAACCAAAAAAAATATTGCCCGGACAGTTTGTGTTGAAGAAAAAAACAAACCATGTGGCAATAGGTAAGCTGGAATCGAAATAGGAAGGCCCGTACCTTGTCAAGCAAAGGACAAGGACAGGCTCGTTTCGGTTGGCAACCCTGCAAGGCGAAGAGCTGGACCATTCTTGGAATACTGCTTCGCTCGCGATACTTCGTCTAAAAAGGGTAGCACCCAATCGCCATATGTACATATGTAAATATCATAATGTAAGCCTTTGGCACAAAAAAGACAAAAAAGAGAGGAAAATGAAAAAAGAAAAAAAATTGGACATAGGGTTATTATCCATATAGGAGGCCCAAACTAGTATAAAAACTCTGTGTCTTGTCTCTCGTGTGAAACATCGCAAAAAAACCCTAAAGGCAAATGCTTGATCAGTGAAAACGCCAAGGGGACAAAGCGAATCGGTCGAAGCATTGCTCACCGAACACTGAAATTGCAGCAACTCGTATATCGATTATCCTTTCGATCATCGCCACATTCGACTCAAGCAATACCACTTAGAAAGAAAAGGTGCTTGCTATAATGAGCACGCTAAGCGGAGTCGGCGCCAAAACACAAACTAAGCTATACCGACGTTGGGCAATAGCAGCTTGACATTCGGACATCACAAAGTTTCACCAGAATGAAGCCATGAGCTCACGGCGCTGGCAATAGTCATGGCCGAAGTCCTCCTAGGTTCAACCTGGATGCTTTTGCATCCACTTTGCCATAGCCAATATAGGGTAATTATGCCCGTTGATAGCCATCTCACGACGAACAGGCGTGCCGACGTACTTAGCCTTCACCTAGGTCTTGTTCGCCACAACCTTCACATTTGCAATTCACCACTCCCTCGAAGGGGGCTGAACACACGCCAAACACTAGCAAACCTAGCCTCACCCTAGAGGCAAGAACCAACGACTCAAGCCATGACGTGGAAAAGATTCCGCAACGAAAAGGGCAAACCGGTGATGGCAGTTGAAGAAGTCTAGAACCTCCGCAAGGACTTCGACACGAGTCAAAGGGGCGGACAAGGGCAACTGCCAAAGAAGAGGTAAAAAAAAGACAAGTACTGCAAGTACCACGGCAAGTCGTCGCATACAACCGAACAATGCCGAAACATACAACACCACGGTCACGAACATCTTAACCGGGTTCGCTCGGGAGGACAACTCGCCAACGAATACATAGTTCACCCGGTCGTCTGACTGCCGGGCTAGTAACATCCCATATTCTCGGGGGATGAGATCCTCGATCATCTTCCTCGCCTCTTCATCGGCGCTCTCCATCGAACGGACTAAGACAACAATAAGAAACAAACCGGTCTAAATCGCGCAGAAATGGCGAAAGAAGAAAAACAAAAAAAGGCAGAGGACAAGGCGCGAAACACTTACGATTAGCGCCATCCAGCAGGACGAGGCAGGGTAGGCCGTGTCCAAGCCCACCCTCCAATCCCTGGCCAAGGGGTTGATCCGAAGCATACAGAATTTTTCGACCAAGTTCCGACAGCTGAGTCGAAGGGCGATCTTCCGGAGCAGGCCAAAATGTGCCTCCATCGTCCCGTCCACCACCACATTTGGCTTGCCCTCGAGGTTGATCGCGCACCGACGCATCCTAAGGGCGTCCGTCTCCTCCGAGCCAACCGCGTAAGGGACCGAGTGGTAAAACCACTTTGACATCCAGTGGTGATCCCACTTGGGCATGGACGCAGGGATAGGCCACAAGTCTGATCGCTCCGGGCGTAAATTGAAGTTCACACTACAGAAAACGATCTTCTTTGTCCCCGTTGGCGTCGACACGATCTTTGAATAAATGGTGGCGGTGTGTAGAGTGGTGAAAAGGTCCGCCGATGGTGCGAAACCCAACGTTTGACACATCTAGTTGAACACCGCGACCCGCACAAGAGCCGAAGGGCTAAGCTGTGGAAGCTCAAGGCGGAAGAGGCAAAGGATGTCCGAAAGGAGGTCGTCGCAGTGGAACCAAAGACCCGCGTCAAAGAAGGCACCGAACACCAGGGTTTGCCCTTCGCCCGAACATGGCACAACCGCATCACTAGCGATGAAGGCCTGGCCTTTGGCAATAGCACCCAAAGCAACGAGCGAAACGAGCTCCGCTTCTTGGAACATAGACTTGCCAAGGAAGCAAGTCCAGTCTTCGCCCACCCTCCCTGGATCAGGCCAATGATTGCGGATGGAGCCGGCTTGCGAGGAGCCATCGGAGAATGGCAAAGGGGGTCTTGGCGAGCCAAAAAACTGGCGAAGCAGGCACGAGGGCAAAAGCTCTAAGAAGATAAGAGCAGCACGTTTAGCTGCGGTGAAAAAGTGAGGGGTAAAAATGAGACCTCTCACCTGGGGAGGAATTTATAGCCTCTCACACTCGCAACCGTTGCCCTTCGAGCCAATGGCAGTTGCCCACGTGGCACCTTCAGGGCAGCACCACATCTCCTCGCGAGATGGCCCACATAGTAAAAGGCCAAAAACACGGTGGTTAAAACAATGAAAGGCTAAAGGCGACCGAATAGGCCAAAACTGGACCAAAGGATGGCCCAACCTAGGAAAAATAATATAAACTAATAAGTTGAATTTTCCATTTTTGGCAAAAACTTTTTTTTTGTTTTTTTCTTGTTTTGCTTTGTTTTTAGGATGAATCAGTTTCGGAAGGAGCGTCGGCTGAAAGGGGGGCCTCATGCCATACCTGATATTTGCACGGTCTCGGCTAAAGCTCCCTACTCATCCTTGCCCGTGAGGCTTGTTGAAGGCATGTCACGAGGGCCTTTGACCGAGCCTGCCAAAACACAACAACAATCACTAGGGCAAAGCACGAAGGCAGAGCATCGATTACCATGAAGGCTGAAGATTCGGGCGAAGCCATCAGGCGAAACAACACGTCAAGGACGAAGCGGAAGACCTTTGCCCCCAAGCCGAAGGCTTTCACCCCCAAAGCAGAGAGTTTTTATCCCTAGGCCGAAGGGTCCAGGGCCTTGCAGTACCAACCCGCTGAGGAAGGCCCAAGAAGAAGCCCAAGCCTAAAATTGTTTGTAATTACCCCCATAAATGTCCATGTCATAAGGGTAGCCATGTAAACTCCCCTATACTTGAAAACCCTAGGGTGCATGAGCCTCTACTAAACCTATAAATAGACCCCAAGGGGCATATATTGGGGGATCCCCAAGAAAAAATTTAATATCAATATATCATCTTTACTTTTCCACCTAAGTCAAACATGTCTTTCAGCAGATGTTGTTGTCGTTCGACAACATGATGAATTAAATATTAGATAGTATAAAGGTAAAAAAATCTAAGAAACGTTATTTAAGCAAAACCAACAAATAAATTTATGAAAAAAAACGTACTTCTAAAGCTTGGCAAGTGCTATATGGTTGATATTCAATCCTTATAAGTTTCTCAAATGGAGCCTATAACATATATGCCCACACGAATACGCAGGCTACCATCCTAGTTGGGGAATAAAAATAAATTTGTAGGTAAAATTTTTATATTTGCGTTTTTAGTGACTTAAGAGCCAATGTAAAAAAAACTACATTAAAAATATCTTAAAATCAACTTTAAAATTAGGTTTGAAAATTCAAATTTTAGCTTTGAAGTTGCTTATTAAGGCGAACAATGAGACTCTGAACGAACGAACGAACGAGGAGTGAACGAACGAGGCTCCTGACTCTCTAAGGTAACCAAAGCTAAAATATTGGTTGGTGTACTGTAGCCCAACCGATACAGCCTGATGGCGATGTAGAAATTGTCAACTGTTACGTGCAAGCTTGGGTCAAGATCATGGCACTCAAAGCATGCAGAAAGCCTACTAGTACGCCAAGAACCATATATAGCCTTGTCCAATCATTGGCCAAGGGAATTAATCCCTAAAAAGCTGCTTACTACTCGCTAACCCATCCTCTGAACATCAACAAGCAAATGGCACGCTACTCATCCCAGTGCTTTAAGACCAGAACCATTGAGTTAATTAGCAGAAACAAGTAATAGTTAATAAGCATCAATAGGACAACTTTTAGTAAGCATGCATCAAGTTGACATTGCTAAACCCCCTTTTCCCGTGTGGTATTTGAGCACTAGCTAGAACAAAAGGGGCGAGAGACGGCCGGGATGGGATCGATGCTAGCTTGCTCGATCTCTTCTCGCCAAAAGGGCAGGCTCCGCTAGTGCCAACCCCAACATGAAGATGCTCTGCATTACACAAGCAAGCAAAGCATACACACAACATATACCCACGGGAGACGGGGTGGCAACGTGCCATCGCCATCATGAGCTAGAAGCACACGCACATCGTCACAATGATGGCATTTTGAGAGTGTAAGCACTAGCAGTGCGTCCATCCATGCATGCATGGATCATGGTTCATGGATCGATGGATGGAGAGACCAAATGGAACAAGACAAAGGCAGAAGCAGCTGCAGCAACAGTAACCAGTATAACTGAACATCAAGCTAACGAAGTAGGGGATCATCAATGGATAATTCATCCAGGGGGAGGGGGGGGGGGGCCAAAATCAGCAGTGACATGGCCGGGGCAGAAAGGGGAAAGCAAGCAAGCAAGGCAACAAATGAAGAGGGGTAGTAGCAGACAAAATGAAGAGGGGTAGTAGCAGACAATGCCAAAGCATGCAAACAAGGGATTGCAATGCTGCCCTGCTCCCTCTCCTCTCCTCTGCCTTACTAGAAAGTCCACTCACTAGCTTAGAACTCCATATCCATCATCTCTCCACTACTACTATACTACTACTACTACTACTACACCCAAAGCAAATAAGCACTAGCTAGTTCTAGTAGTACATTGATGATGATCGCTGCCTCTCCTCTGCCCCCTCGCATGCTCCCTCTCTCATCATGGACGGAGCATAAAGCCCGTAGCCAAAAGTAGAGCGCACAAAAAGAGTTCGGCCAGATCATGGCACTGCGAAAAGAGCATCAAATAGCTATGGCTAGCTTGGCGATGCCAATGCCGACCAAGGTATGGAGAAATGGAGGATGGAGTAGGGTACATGTCGTGCATGCAGTGTACTGTCAGTAGTAGTACTCGATCGCTGTTGCTGTAGCTGCCTCTTTTTTGGTTTGTTTCTTCCGTTCTGCCGGTGTTGGAGATGATGATCAGTTGTCGGAGCCGCGCACGCCGAGCTTCTTGACCTCAACCTTGAGAGACTTGAGGTACCTGACGGCCTCGTCGAGCACGGCCGGCGTGTCCATCTGGTTGCCGCCGGGGATGATGCCCTTGAGCGTCCGCACCATCTTCTTCATGCGCTCCTTCTTGCGCCCGGGCCTCGCCTGCCCGCCGCCGTAGCTGGAAGAGCAGGTCGAGTCCGGGGAGCTGCCGTCCCGGTACCCCGGGGTGCGCCCCGTGCTCACCACGTCGTCCTCCGAGCTAAGCAGCGCGTCGATCTCGTCCGTGTCCTCCTTCTGCCGCACCGAGCAGCTGTCGTCGTAGCCGACGTTGTCCCTGTACGCGCCCTTGCCGGCGTCGTGCGCGCCGCCGCCGCCGCCGTACACGTTGTTGTCGTACGCCGACGACCCGCCGCCGAACTTGTGCGCCAGCGAGGGGTGGAACATGACCCTGCTCTTGGTGCACGTCTGGTCGAAGATGACGTAGTTCTTGGGGCACGTGGCCGACGGCTGGAACTCCAGCTCGTTCATCGGCGCCGGGAAGTCGTGCGTCCTCCTCCCGACCATTGGGTCCTCGTATGCCGCCGCCGCCGATGGGTAGCCGCCGCCGTTGGAGTAGTACCCACCGGCGTCGTAGCCATAGCCGCCCCCGTAGCCGTAGCCGCCGCCGTAGCCGTACCCCTGCGGTGGCGAGTCCCTCCCGCCGTAATACCCGTGGTCTCCCTGCATCGTCTTCTCTAACTACTCTTTTTTTTCTTTCTCCCTTCCAAACTCTCTCGTCGGGTGAAGAAGGGAGAGGAGGATTATATACTGGTCAACCTACGCCACGGGTAGGGATGGCAATGGATCAAAACGGGTTTGGACGGAGCAAGAACATACCTGACCCAAGACCCAAAACTCTTTGCCCACTCATACCCACTACTTTCATTATAAGTAAAATAAAACTCATGCTCATCCTCATTGAGTATCGCGTACCCACTAGGTATCATCAGGCATAAAATAAAACTTATGTTTATGCTCGTCGAGTATCAGGTACCCATAGGTTTTTAACAACATAATATAATATATAAGTTGATACGTATAGACAATTATTTACACATCTATGTTTAGCCAATACATATTAAACCACAAACAATCAATAACACAAGTTATAATTATTCACAAAGCATTAAATACAGGTCAAAATCCATAAATTTTACAATTACATATTATTTCATCACCGAAAAAAAAACAAATGATTAAGCCATTGATAGCATATGACTTTGTTGCACTTACATATTCATGTTTTAGTTAGAGTTCACACACAATCTTCCAAAAATCGCGTATGAACATAAATATTTGGATACCCATGTGTTACTCACGGACATAGAATAAAACCCACACTATGCCAGTTAATACCTTAGGTTTGGGTCGAGCATACCCATGGGCATAAAATCTAACACACCCATGCACATCGGGCGTGATACCCACGGGTGCTCGAACCCATGGGTAAAATTGTCATCCCTGGTCACGGGCTTGAGAAGGTGACGGAAGTACTCACCCTGCACGATCACAAATCCAAAACAACATATCAGAAATATACCCAGTTCATGCCATCATCAGAATAGGCAAAATGGCAACACAGCTCGGTTCCTATAGTGGCCAAGCAACTGGTGCGAGATTAAAGCGACTTTTTGTTTGTAAGTACCACCAACTATGGCCTACCACACACATTAGAGCAAGTTCAATAATAGAGGTGAAAACTACCTCTAATTTCATGTATACATATAAATAGTAAGTTAAGGTCGAATCCCCCCTTGTTCCCTAGTAGCTCAGTGGTAGAACGGTCAGCTATTAACTTACTGGTCATAGGTTCGAATCCTACTTGGGGTTCGAATCCCTCTCTTCCTGCCCTCTCGGATCATTTGGGACTTTCGAATTGGAAGGCAAACAGAACTTTTGAGGAGTCGGACTACGAAGCCTCAAAATCCTTCCCTTCTATTTCCTTCGAAATCATTTGCTGGTGGATCCCCATCCCTAACGACTATTTGGGGTAACATGTATTATAAGTTGCCTCTAACCCACAATCCCCAATAACTCTAACACTCTCACATTTTTATTTGAGTTTGTGTAGGAGTTGCCCGTTGCATGAGGGGTGGCACTTTCTATCTCTTCACTCTTCTCTCCAGCACCTCACCATTTAGTCCTATGTGACATCTTAGGGTTTGTGTTTAGATGCGCATAGTACTTACTCTTATATACAACCACTACTAAAAAACCCTTATAGGGACCGGTCTTATAGGTGCCGGTTCATTTAAAACCGGCACCTACAGGCCTTTTCTCACCTTCGTACGGTGAAAAAATAAAAAACCGGCACCTTTAAAGAATATAGGTGTCGGTTCATTAGTTAAAACCGGTACCAATATTATTGGTACCGGCTTTTTAAAAGAACCGGCACCTATAATATATTATAGGTACCAGTTCTTTTAAAAAAACCGGCACCTATACCAAACCGAGCCGGCGAGCTAGCCGAGCCGGCCAGCTGCGATCGATCGCCTCCACCACACGCCTTCCTTATCCCCTCGCCCTCCCTCCTCGCCCTCCCCTCCTTTCCCTCCCCCTCGCCCTTCCCTCCCGTCCGCCGCGCCTTCCCTCCCCTCCCATCTTTCCGCCGCGCCTCCCCTCCCGTCCGCCACGCCTCCCCTCCCGTCCGGCGCGCCCCTCCCCTCCTCTCCCTCCCCTCCCCTCGCCCTCCCTCCTGCCGCCGCGCCACCCCTCCGGCGCGCCCCTCCCGTCCGGCGCGCCCCTCCCCTCCTCTCCCTCCCCTCCCCCTCGCCCTTCCCTCCTTCCGCCACCAGATCCGGCGGCGGTGGACCTCTGCTCGCCAGATCTGGCAGAAACGGGCCTCAGTGGTGCGCCGAGCTGCTGCCGTGGAGCTCAGTCCTCGTCAATTCGCCGCCGTGGAGCTCGGAGCCGACGGTGAAACGTGACTTGGAGGCGGCAGCAGTGGAATGGGAGGCCGCGGCGGGCTCTAGTGATGGCGGCGACGGCGACAGCAGCAGTGGGAGGTGGCGCACCTTGGCGGCGGCGGCGGCCGCGTAGTCCTCCCCATGCGGCGACGATGGCAGGGGTGATGAGGTCGGCTCGATTCGAGCCGGCTCTCTTTTTTTTTGGCTCGAGCAAAGGTAAAAGTGCCGGTTCTATTTTCTACATAGGTGCCGGTTGTCACATTGATGCCGACCAATAGGTGCCGGTTGGAAAACCGGCACCTATAGCCGGTTCCCAACCGGCACCTATGATGCTTTTCTGTAGTAGTGAACATACTGTTGTCCACACAAGGTGAGATGCCCGAAAAGATGTGCATAGAACTAACGGTTTCGTGAGGGTGCAAACAGGGGACAAGGTAACTTGTAATGCATAGTGGTGCCTATTACTGCTGCTGCTACTGCTCCAATATTTTAAGTGTCCCAAGCCAACCCAAGCTGCTATTGCTGTGAACACAAGCAGTGAGAGAGGGGGAAAGCAGCCTAATTTTAGTAGCAATTTTTCAAAAAAGGGCACGCCACGATTCAGAGTGCATGCAAGCAAAATGCACTAGCTAGCTAGGCAAGGTCGCGCGTGACCGGGCACAATGTTTGTTTGGCATGCCATGCAATCTACTCCAAGATTGGGCATGCAGTGGCACAACACCATACCAAGTTAACAACAAGAACAACATGGTACGCAGCAAGTCTTCAACAGGTTTAGCATAACAGAGAACTTAATTCTGTTTAGTAGTATAGTACTACTTAGTATGTCCAGGGAAATGTGGCTAAGTCAGTTAATATATCACAAATAGTAAGAGGTCATAAGATATGGTTGGTTGATGGGCCTGACAGCTACACCAGCAATATCACCTTGTGCGATACTTGAATTACTATTGTCATAATCAGAAGACAAACAAGCTAACAGGACGTGCGACTTTCACATAGACATGCCAAACGTTATCTTCTTTTTGCCTCCCAACCATGAGTAAGCATGTGCATGTGCATATGCATATGCACGCATGTGATTAATTGTCTCAATTAAGACAGGACTAATTAAATGCCACAGAAACAGAGACATTAACAAGAGCAGTAGCAAAGTAGGGAAAATTGAGAAAAAGGGAGCAGAGATAGAGAGGCAATACATGCGATGATCGAGCTCCTGGCAAACCCTGGTCAGCGTGTAGTAGTATGCGATGGTGCCACTTCTCATCACCGCATCGGTGGCGCTCGTTTCACTACAACTCCTCATGCTCCCTTAGAAACAAATGCACATTCTCAGCCTCTCAGGCGAGCCCAACACCACCACACCTCAATCACCGCCAGCCGATGGACAGAGTAGCTTATTAGGTAGCCCTCACCTGCAAATGGAAACACGATGGATCATTAGCTGTTCAGCGCACTAACAAGAAGAGTTCAATTCTCGGATATAGTAGCTGCATCCATCAACGAGTGATGGAAAGCAGAGCGCTACCCACACGATGACGTGGAAGAATACCACCAATGGGACGAGGAAGCCCACCCACGCCATCACCTATGTCTCGATGATTAATGGAGATTGAGATGGACGGGGAGAGTTGGCTGGGTGGGTGAGAAGCCTAGGAGGCATGCAAGCGAGAGGAGCTAAGAGAGGGGGCGATAGGATATGGTTGCGCTTGTGCAATGGCGAATTGTCGAGGAGGCAGGCACAGGGTTTATAAAAAGGTTTGGGTTTTTTTTCGCCGGGAGTCTTTAGGCCGGCCTCACCATGCCTCCATCTTTAAATTTTATTCCCTTTCACTTCTTTTGAGTAGATACAGGTGCGGATAGAGAGAGATGATACTACTCACTACTACTACTCAAACTAGTAGTAGTGTGTGTTTTAGGAGGGGGAGTGTGTGTTTGAGGAGGGGGGAATGAATCGAAGAGGGAATTAATGAAGCGAAGTGGGGGATGATATTGAGCGTGGCTACGTGGGCACTCAATTAGGGTGGTGGGTGTGCGTGACTCGTGCCCTCGCCCCTGCTCCGAAAAGCCTTGGCAACCCAGCTCACCCCGACTAGCTCTCGTAGTCATATCTCCTCCTGTCACGCTCTTCCACAACTTAAAAACAATTTTTAATTACGCTTAGAAGTTATTTTCATTGATGGACCTAAAAAATCTTGCTTTAAGAAAACCAGTGGATTTTACCGACGAAGGCTTAAGAAAACCCATTTTTTAGTGAAGAAGGCTTAAGAAAACCGCTTTCAAAAATACCTCTATTTTTGCAAGCGATGCTCTTAAGTTGCCACCAACAAAAATTAATTTTTTACTAGTGAGGTATTAAGAGCCCCGCTTGCAAAAATCAAGACAGAGAATAAAATTGACCAACCAAGCCATGCTTGAAAGTCAATTTTTCCCCTCCCTCTTTTCTTCCTTAGTTATATCTCTCACTCTCTCCCAAATCCAACCCCTCACCCCCCCCCCTCTCTCTCAATTCGACAAGCGGCGACATAGGGAGACAGCGACGGGGTCTAGATCCAACGACGGCAAGTCATGGGGACGCAGATCCGTTGACGACGGGTCATGGGAGCGTGGACCCGATGACGACGACTTCGTCTCGGCAGGGGCCTCCCCTCGGCAGAACCTCCTCCACAGCGGCAAAGGAGACGGGCGGCGATGGTGGAAGGGATGGATCAGGCAACGGCAAAGGAGAGAGGCGGTGGCGGTGGAGGAGGCAGATCCGGCGGTGACGTTGCTTGGGATCGTCGGGTCCGCTTCCATGGCGGTGAAGATGAGGGGCGGTGCTGGTGGATCCAGCGTGCCGTTCGGCGTGTGCTAGCCAGTGGCTGATCGATCCACACGTCCCGCATGATGTTCGCCCAGCGTAGCAAGATGCCGAGATGAGAGAGGCAGCGCGTGAATAGGACAAATGGGGAATCCGATCCTCTGACGAAGGCACGACCGGGCCAATCGAGCCGGCCAGTGAAATGCTGGACTACTCCAACATGCGTGCTTCGATCGATCCGAGTCGGACCCACCCACCACTTAGACGAGGCCACTTGGGTTAGCCAGCAGCTGCTGCAGAGCTCTCGATAGATGGATGGATGGATCCTGAGCTTACAGCTGTTCTTTCTGAGGAAAGGTGATCATGAGTTTGGCTATGCCAAATTGCTCCAGGCATTGTTTGTACCCTAGCAGCTATACCTACAGCAGGAGTAGATACCATACGCACAACTCGGTATTAATGTTCGTATCGTGCACAACACACCATAACATTGGCTCCTCTGAGTAAGCCTATATCGAGATAATATTCAACTATTTGTCACGTTTAGATGTGACATTTAACGATTTGTCTGGACTCACATGTCATAGACATAAGAAGACCCACATGTCATAGATTATGAATGGTAAATTGTTAAATGACACATCTTACAACTGACAAATAGTTAAATGTCCTCAGATATGCTGTATTATTAGAGTTTAATACGAGTAACTATTTTTGATTACCAGACTAATAACAAGGAATAACTACATTTTGAAATGGAGAGAGTAGTAAACAATGAGGTATCAAAATAGCTTGTCTTCATCGGTGCCGAGTACATAAGCATTTGATCTTAGCTAGCTAATACTACTCCGTCCAAAAAATATCAATCCTAGCTATAAACTTGAACACGCATGTGTTCAAGTTTATAGATATAATTAATTTTTTATAAGGCAGAGAGGTAAACCATTGTATGAATAAAAATTAAACGAAAATTCCAGTTGTCCACTGCTATGGATGGATGATCTGGTCTGGTGCAATCAAACGTGCACGCCAGGATATGATGCGTCCAGGCAGAAGAGCCAAATTCAGGCACCACAGCTACGAGCGACGGATCAGAGATCCCTCTCTCTCCCCCTCTCTCTCTCTGATAGAAAAGGCTGTGGTAGCGAGCTCGCATCGCATCGCATCATGCTATCGTGGTCGTCGGATCGTCCTCGTGGGCAGCGGTGGCGCAGGCCAGGGCGTGTCGGATTCTAGTGGACAGCCGTCGGATCCAGCGCGTGCGTGCCAAAGCGCACAACCGACTGCCCCAGCAGGGTAGGCCCCACGCGACCTCCTAACCGGCCCGACCTTGTCGGAACAGAAGCCGCCTAGAGCCAACCCTACCCTACGGGACGCTGATCGGTCGGACCAAGGTCGCTGATAGCAAAAGAGGGTGGCAGCCTCACAGCCACTGGGGGCAACATCATGCCCACCACACCGCTGTACCCTACTAGGCAAAGGAGTAGCCTACTACAATACTACTGCTCCTACGATATGGTACCCTCACTTGGTTGTCAAACTGGGAGGTGTTGACAAGGTGTTGAAAAGGTTTAACATGCAAGACTACAAGAAAGGTTTCTTGCCGATGTCATATGGCATTAATCTTGGCAAGAATCAGTGTCCTCAAACGACTGATGAGCGAAACAAGATGAATGTGATTCCATATGCTTCAGCTATTGGGTCTGTAATGTATACCATGCTATGTACACGTCCAGATGTTTCATATGCACTTAGTGCAACAAGCTGATACCAATCAGATCTAGGTGAGAGTCACTGTATAGTTGTAAAGAATATCATAAAGTACTTGAGAAGAACTAAGGATATGTTTCTAGTCTATGGAGGAAAGGAAGAGCTCGTTGTAAATGGTTACACCGATCCAAGTTTTCAAACTGATAAAAACGACTTTAGATCGCAATCTGGATTTGTGTTCTGTATAAAAGGCGGCGCTATGAGCTGGAAGAGTTCCAAGCAAGATATAGTCGCCGACTCTACAACAGAAGCCGAGTACATTGCTGCTTCTGAAGCAGCAAAGGAGGCAGTTTTGAAAAGAAATTTGTTTCTTAACTGGGTGTCATGACTAGTGCTTCAGTCTTGTGGACCTCTATTGCGATAATAGTGGGGCCATTGCGCAAGCCAAGGAGCCTAGATCGCAATCAAAAGTCTAAACACATTTTACGGCGGTATCATCTCAGTTGCGAGATAGTGGGTAGAGGAGATGTGAAGATATGTAAAGTACATACGGATTTGAACATTGCAGATCCATTGACAAAGCCACTCCCTCAGCCTAAGCATGAGGCACACACTAGGAGCAATGGGTATTAGATACGTGCATGATTGACTCTAGCGCAAGTATGAGATTGTTGGTGATATGCCCTAGAGGCAATCATAGAGATGGTTGTATCACATACTATATTTACATCTTTATTATACGGTGTTCCTTGAAATAGACAACTTATTATTGATTAATGAATATGTGATTCGTCATGAAACTATTTATGTTGTATGTTACTATTTCTAAAGGATCCCTAATCAAATATCATATATGGAAAAAATATGATTCAATGATCAGCACATGTATTGATTGATGATCATGTCCTATAGATCATGGTATGGAGATACCAAATTAATAATGTGGACACATGTTGAGGAACATGTTATTGGATAGACCCAACATGAGACACTGCGAGAGCTATATGTAATGTGCCATCAATGGTTTCATATTAGTGTTAGTGTAGAATCCTTAGATCTGAGATTATCATGGTTCCCGACATGTGTAGTAGCTTGCTTATAGGCTGCCAAACACTACTTCGTAACTGGGTAGTTATAAAAGTAGTCTTCGGCCATGCTATGAAACATGTAGTGGGATATGAATAATCAAGATGAGATTTGTCTCTCGTTTGGAGAGATATCTCTGGATCCCTCGATGTTATAGATAATGAAAGTCCATGGCCATGTCAAAAGTGATTGAGTAGTCAATCATAGGTTAAATAATCTACTATAGGATCGAGTGAATAATTGAGCTATTAAAGGATCGTACATATCAAGTCCTAAGCTTAATCGATATCGTGAGGCAAAGGGGTTCAAACAAGTATACACTAGAGGTTCAGCTGATATGATATTTATGTATGTCCGGTGGGTCAATTTGTTCTGCTAGGGGCCGCTGTTGATATATGGACCGAAAAGGAGTTTTCGGTTTGCAGTCGAGTATACATGAACCTACAGGGTCGCACACATAACGAGCCGGAATAAAGGGATTAGATGAAGATCCAACATATGCTCTATTCGGATAGAGATCCGAATAGGACTCCTATGGGCCTCGGAGGCCCAGTTATGGATGCTATATATTCTTCGGTTGATGAGGCTGGTGGGAGTGAGAAACCCTAGTCGTCACTCCCCTCCCGAGCGAAACCCTAGCTGCGCACGGGCGCTAGCACGTCCGTGCGATGTGTTCCATCCCTGCACGTGTGGATACCGGTACAGGCGTCGCTGGTCTGCGGTGCTGATCGGCGTGAGAGCATGGCGGAGCGTACACACGAGGAGGAGAAGGTCGAGCTGCTGTGATCTACTACTTCTTCTACATCGACGCACGCTACGTCGTCAACGTTCCTTTGGCTTCTTACCACCTACTTCCGCTGCATAGCGCGTCGAGTGGTAACGATCTATGATTTCATACTTGCACGGTTCCTAATTTACGCGATAGAAAAATTTTGATTTATGCTATCGTAGCTTATGCGTAACCCAAAAATTTCTAGCATCTTCTTGCGCACACTAGTACGTGTAGCCTAGGCCCAACGTGTAGCTAGCAGCCGCGTGCATTAGTATACTGGCGATGCGGCTCCTGCTGGTACCAGCTGCCACTAACGCACGAACGAACGCATGCACACAGGTGAGACGGGGCGCCGCGCACGGCATGCCCGCACGCTTAGTATGATGCGCGCGCGCACTGCGCACGCAGCACATGCATGCATGGTCAGGTCGAGTCGGGTCGGGTCGGGTCGTGGGGGATACGATGGCACGGCATTGGAGGGAGAGTGACCAAGCCGATGCGACTCTCTCCTCGTGGCTCGTTCGTCGGTCGCAGTTGGTGGTGTGTATGCGTGCGCGTGTGCACGAGGCGGGAGGCTTCCTCCGACGGGCTACGTAATCGAGTGCGCCTGTGCGGGGAGGGGGGATGGGTGATGATGGCGCCCGGTCCGGCATGGTTCTGGGTGCCGCCCGCCAAATCTTCTTTGGACGCCACAAGGCTCACAATGCACCCAATTATGACCGCGCACGTCCCGTCCCTGCCCGTTCCGATCCCCCCGTCACCCATGCACCGCGCACACACAGACTGAACAGAGTCGGAGTAGCTAGCCGGCCGATTACGATTCGTCTCGTTGCCTTTTGGCATCGGGGCTAGTACCTGCAAGATCCTTGCTCTCTCTATAGCATATGCTGCCACTACGACCGCTAGCTGCCGGATAGCAATGGCAAGTACTGCTATGACCGGGTACGTTTTAAAATTTGAAAAGCAGAGTTCAAAAGAGAGGAGGAGGGATTAAAAAAAAGAACTGGTGTATAGTAGTAGTAGCGTGGTACTCGGGTACACGTTGGGGTTCCCCAAGATCATAATGGGAGTTTGGAATCCATGCACGGATGATGCCCCATCATGGGCTCTGCTGACCGGCCGGAACCCGGAAGGCAGGCCATGGGATGATGCTATGCTACCACGACCGGCTGGCTCTTCCTCCTCCTCCGTCTCCGTCTTTTTGTGCTCCTGCGCTAGCTGCGACGGATGCTTTTCCTCGGTTATTCTCCTCTTTCTGCTTTCCTTTCCGGCCCCTAGAGAAGAAAGAGTATTGGGACGGACGAAACAAAAGCGAAATAGTTCGCCGTGGATCTTGGATTGTTCTCTCGATCTGCTGACCGTGGGCGGGCGGGCGGGCTGATGATGATGGATCGGGGTTCGGGCCTGCCCGTGGTAGGGGCATGATGGGTGGCGTCCAACGTGCCTGAGCATGAGCATGAGCCTTGATCGAGGCCCGTGCCGAATGATTAGGCGTGTCTCATCTACGACGACCCTCTGTACGTACGTTCGACCTTCCAAAGTCACTCTGCCTGCCTGTCGCCAAAAGATTTTGCCGCCGTGTCTTCCCTCGATCTTTGCGACATGTACTATTTTTGAGAGATTTATAGCTAATATATTAGCGCTTATTTAAAACATAGGATTTAGAAACTCAGAAATATGAAAAATATAGAAATGAGATGTCATGTGTAAGCAAATTCCACAGGAATACAAAATACAATAATTTACAAAGACGATGTGTTTGAATAGCTCACACGAAAAAAAAAAGAATTTGGATGGATTTTATAAAGAAAAGAGAAAAGTATTGGACTTCTTAAACAGAAAGTTAAAATGAGATTGCAGCATATGTGTAAAGTTTCGATGGAATTAAGGTATAGGATTGTAATCGAAAGGAATTTTCATATGTTGCAAACAACCAAATTTTTCTTGGGATTTGAATTCTTTAAAATTCCTATAAGAATACTCTATTAGTCTATTCCAAAGAAGCGCTTAAAGTTGAGTAGAAAATGAGAGGATCATTGGGGGTGAGAGTGTTGTTGGAGTAAGATATAAATAAAATTAAATAGGAAGTGATTGATCAGACCAGCACAAACACCATACGAATACTTATATTTGATACAAATTTCAAATGTTAAAAGTGGCTAGCAAAATATCCGTGAGTTATAACGGGTGAAAATAAATTTAATTATATATACCTAGCAAAATGTTCGTGCGTTGCAACGAAATATCGATAGCTAAAAATGTTTCGGATAAAAAATTTGCACAACACAACATCACATACACATGTTAAAAAATGTATTAGTTGATAAAATTAATCACATCCACTAAGGACATCACGTACAGTATCTTCTCCGATCTATCTGTATGTTGGCGCAGAATTTCGACTCGTCCATCAACCAAACGGGTTCCGCGTTACCACGGCGGCCTGGGAGATCTGCTTAACTCCAGTGCAGGTCCAAATTGGCTTGCCTAGTCGTGCGCAGAGCGTGCCAGTTGATTTGATCTGCAATCAACAAGAAACAAGTAAACCATATCAGAAAACAATGGTCGATCGGCCGATAGGCCGATGTCACATTGTTATAGCCCAGCCGATAGGGCAAAACTGTATCGGCTTACTTGATATAATAAGTAAATTGAAAAAGATCTAAACTCATCGGCCCGTGCTAAAAGCATATGACAGATTAATGAAATTGGCCGATGAGGGTTTCATGAAGATAACTACACTAGCTATTACTCTAGTGTAAACTTATGCAAGTCAATCGGCTAACATAAATACACCAACCACAAAGAAGTCTTTTAAAACACTCTGTGACCGATATGTTTATATTCGTCGATCCACATGTATAAGTGGCAAACACATGCAAAAACATAAATAATCACATGCATTAGATAAGACCGGCTGAAACCCCGGCGCTATCCTTAATTACAATCGAAAACAGGCTTCGTGTTAGATCTCGAAACAGGACTAAGGTCGATAGCAACTCAAAGTGTGAATCGAGACTTAACACAAAGAAAATCAAGCCGTCGATTGCTTTTGGGAATGGTAGATGTATCGAATAATCTAACCAAGCATAATAATTAAACCGCCGTCGGCAATAAACCCTAAAACGAATAGATCGCCGGCGAAGCATAATTAAGACGCCTGCCAAAATTACTCAAGACACGATAGACGACGATCACATCATCGAGGCTTAACGTGCCCAAAGCGACACGCTAGCCCCGACGATGCCAATCGTCGGGAACGAGTTCTTACCTTTGCTCTGGGAAGGCAAGAACTCGTCAAGGTCAACCTCTTGCGAGGGTTGACGATGCGCCGAAAGTAGATTAATTTGTTGTATGATTTGATTGAGAGAGAGAGCTTCTATGTACAAACTATCGGGATATTTATACCCGAGGTTACAACAGAACCCTTGTAGGGTACGATCTTATCTACAACTAACAAACAAGTCCTTGCGGCAGACTTAAGCTACAGATTAGATTTAAACTACTTAATTTATAAGATACAATTGCCTAAGACCGAGCTTTACCTCTATTTGGCAACTTCCTTAAAGCTTATCTCGAGCTCAGACCAAGCCCACATTGACGCTGTCAACTCACAACCCGTATCGGCCCACGACCAAGCCAAATCCGTATCGGCCGATATGCTCTCTACGGCAACACCTCCCCAGTCCGATACGGTTACCGGGTTCGATACGAAGCCTGGTCTGACTCCAACTCAATCCTTCCTCTCTGCTTCGGTTTCCTCTTTCTTTCCAAGTCGATTACCAAAATCCGTCGTTAACACATGCCCCCCAATTCCGCTTTATTATATAATGTGGCGGAATTAGCTCCAAGGAACTCATCGACTTCTTTGCTAGGTCTAATCTGAAAACCGCGCAGATCCAGATTCGAATCCTTCCGCCGCCGATTCAACAAACTCTTCGCGTTTCTCAACTCCGGCGACCCCTCGGCGTTCCGTCAACATCAACCCCCTTCACAGCGACCCCTTCAATGACAACGACACATTATCGCTTTCGTCGCCGATTTCTCCAAGTTAGGGTTTTTACTCTCTGCCCCCTGGGTCTTATATTTTCATCGTCATTCTCACGATCTAGGTCTTCAAAAACCAAATCTTGATCCCCACCGACGACAAATCCCATCGCTTTCTGCTAGGCCCCATGGGCGACTGCGACCCAACTTGGCTAATCAACGCCGAAACGGACAGAATCCCCTTTAGGCAAGCCAAGCCCAATGTGTCTTCATGGAAACATACCTTCGGGTCCTGGCCATCGAAGCTCAACGGATACAGAACTTGGCATAAGAGGATTGCTGCTGTCAAACAAGTCCATTGGGTCGAGATTGGGATCGGCCAATGCATCGCTTTGTCCCTGGCCGATACCAAAAAGAACGAACCACTCATGTCGGCCGCCAGCTACTTCTGGTCCAGTACCTTAAACGCCTTTATGTTCAAACAAGGTCCGATGACCCCCACTCTGATCGACGTCAAGATAC
Source organism: Oryza officinalis (assembly GCA_008326285.1). Taxonomy (NCBI): domain Eukaryota; kingdom Viridiplantae; phylum Streptophyta; class Magnoliopsida; order Poales; family Poaceae; genus Oryza; species Oryza officinalis. The sequence goes on from BDMV01000002.1 coordinate 23,030,576, forward strand.
TAACAGGGTTGGACATTGATTCCGAGATCAACCCCTTCAGCCTCCTGATACATAGCAGCCACAAGTTGAAGATTAAAAAGATTGGAGGTTGGTCTGGGTACATCTCTGAACACATGGAACAGGGATCGGTCTCAGAACGAGAATATGTGGCCTTCCTGACATTGTGGTTGGAGAGATTTGTCTTTTGTGGATCGACCTGCGGCCCCACCACAAACTGTCAACACTTGGCTCAGGCTTTGGTCGACAAGAAACAAATCCCTTTGGGCCGATACCTTTTGGGAGCTGTCTATCGGCTGCTTCATGCCTCCACACAAGATTTGATACTAAAACAAACTGTGGCTCACGGAGGACCATGGTGGTTTGTTCAGCTCTGGCTCACCATCCACACCAACCCCATGGTCAATCGGCCTCCGTTATCGGACTCCTGCTTCCCCTCCAAATATGCTGATCATGAAGACCCCAGGACCAGAAGATGCATGTCCTATGGGGAAGCAGCTTCTGTCTATCCAGGCGCAGACCAATCGGCCGAGGACATGGCTACATGGTTCATTTGCTTCTTCACCGGCCCTCCATCGGCCAGGATGGACATGTTTGTCTACACATCGGACCGAGATTTCAAACTCCCTGACGATCTTCAGCTGAGTTTGATAAATGATGATTCAGAGTCAAGGGAATTGTTCATGATCGGCCTCACCCCGTGCATGCTCCCAGTAGGCCTATTTCAAGGAAGAAGCACCAGCCTGTCTTACGAATTCTATAATCCAATGGTGGCCGCTAGACAGTGCAGGCTTGGACAACTTCCTGTGAGTTTGAATCTTCATAAGCTCCTAGAGAGCAGAGGCACGGTCCCATCGGCGCTGGTCATGAGCAAAGCGCTGGAAATCGAACTCCCAAATCTCGGCGATTGTGACCGATTGCATCTGAGCGCCTTTGTTCATATCAGTTTTCAGACATGGTGGCAAGAGTGGGCTGCTCATATTTTCCACCAATCGGCCAGATTCTATGTGACGGGCCTTATCAAAAACATCAGCCCTCAGGTCCCCGACGGTCCGATTCCGGCTGTGAGCAACAGTGGGCGAAAAATCTATTATCATCAAGCCCTAGCCCCGTCAGGATCAACTGTCATGGAATCAATCATCGGCCTTACTGCCCCAAAATTGGCGTCGCTTCTCCAAGGTCCGATGCCCAAAGAAAACCCCAAGAGGAAAGCGCCAGCCAAAAGCAAATCGCAGAAAGCCAGCAAGAAGGCTAAAACCGATGACCAAGCCGATGCCGAAGAACTAGACCCCTCCTTGGAAGAATTCCTTGATGAACAAATGATGGAGGAGGAAGTTAATGCGGCGGCGGCCGATGCACATGAAGAAGAGAACTCATCGGCTGAAACTACCAAGGAGCCATCGGCCGAAGCTACTAAGATTCCGCCAGCCGATGACCAAGGCGATGCCCCCCAACCAAAGAGGACCAGACATGCAGTTCGCATGGTCAATATAATCCCTTCTTTGCGCTTACATAATCCCCTTGTAATGCCATTCTTTAACTTCATATCCTCTTCAGGCTGCGGCGTCGTCTATATTGAAGGAAAGAACTCGATCGGCCCCTTTACCAAGAACCAAGAAAGCCACTCTACAATGGCGCGAACGAGCCAAGGCCCGATTGAGGACTCCTCCTTCTCCACCACCCTCTTCGACTGTCTCGATAAGAGTTGATTTTTGCATTGTCTTTCCAATCACATAACCCTATTTACCAATTCCCTGCTTTTTCAGCCTAGGGTTCCATCACCTTCACCACATCGACCAACCCCCTCGCCTACTGCCTCAACACAGCAAAGGGAGGCCGATGCAAGCACCACCAATGCTCCAACACAGGTAACCATGATTACTCTGATCCCCTTTCTGCCGGTCCTTGTTTAACGAGGCTAACCTTGAACCATATTGATATTTGCAGAATCTAGCCGATATGTTTTCTTTTGATATCGGCCAGTTTCTTGATGATGAGGACAAGGAGCCACCCACCACAGCCAGGGCGTCAATTTTTGATGATCTGAAAAATCGGCTGACCGACATCGCCAACCGGCTGGAGTCCTCGTTGGAGTACTTGGTAGAAGATTGCACCCCCATCAGGGCTAGGGTACAAGAAATTCAGGATGAACTGCCCGAAGACCTGATGGAGATTCTAACACCGGCCATCTTCTTGGAACAATACCGATTCAAGCTCAACAAGGCAAAAGAAAGACTCGCAGAGCGACGAGAGCACGAGCAACTGGAATCGGCCCTGTCCGCTAGCAGGGCTCAAGTCAATGCTGACAAGACCAAGTTGGACGAGCTAGCGGTGGAGCCGATTGTCTTGAAGCACAGACTTGAAGAACTTCGTCGTCTCGAAGCAGAGCTAGAATCGAAGCTGGAAGCCACGCGCCACGAGATCCAAGAAGTTGAAGCCGGGATAGCTGCATCACCCAAGGCTATCGAAGACCAGACGGCAAAGCTCAAGGCATCGGCCAAGTATCTTGCAACCCTGAGTAAGTCATTGAAGCCAATCCCAGGGTCGACGGCCGATGACGCCCAAGCTATAGAAGACATTGAACAAATTCGCCGTAAAGCAATTGCAGCTATTGCAGACTTCATAGGGTGATGTAACCTATTTTGTCTTTTTACCGTGTACATACAAACCTTATCGGCCACGCAGCCGAATTCGATCTGAAAATTCCAGTGTGAAAATTGTTTCTGAAATCCATCCTGCAAACAGATGTCCCTTATTATAATTAATCTCATCGGCCAAGCAGCCGAAGTCGATCTGCTTGAAAAATTCCTCGCTTGTATATATATATGCCCCCCAAATTTTAGAAGATGAGGGCTCATGTTGTAAAATTTGAACTAAGGGCGATAGTATATATCGGTCATCTAAAGACGATGCATAACACATCGGCTGTAATCATAAATCGGCTGGAGGGCCGATCATGAGTCAATCCAGACGCTAGGATAATATTTCTTTAAGTACTTGCCATTAAGAGCTCGTCCATAAATCTCGCCATCCAACCCCTTAAGCAAATAAGCATTATGAGGGACACATCGATGAATCTGAAAAGGACCTTCCCAATTAGGTGACCACTTGCCGAATTTGTTATCTCTGGACCCAATCGGCATTATTAGCTTCCATACAAGATCCCCTTCATCAAATGACTTGGCAACAACCTTTTTGTTATAATGACGAGCCACTCTATCTTTATCACGTTTGATCTTCTCTAAGGCCCATAATCGGACATGCGCCAAATCATCTAACTCATCAACCATAAGATTATGGTACTCATCGGCTGTCAAGTCATCTTGCAAAGCAATCCTTCTTGAGCCGATGTTGGTTTCCCACGGCAGCACCGCTTCATGTCCATAAACCAGCTGATACGGAGGCACTTGAATTACACCATGGCAAGCCATCCGATATGCCCAAAGGGAATCGGCCAGCGTTGTGTGCCATCGCCTCGGCTGTTCGTCGATTTTCCTCTTGATTAACTTGATTAAAGTCTTATTAGAAGCCTCTGCCTGTCCATTAGCTTGCGCGTAGTAAGGAGAAGAATTTAATAATTTAATGCCCATGCTATCGGCGAAGTGGACGAACTCATCGGACACGAAGATTGATCCCTGATCGGTAGTTATCGTCTGAGGTAATCCAAACCGATATATAATATATTCCTTGACAAATTGAATTGCATCTTTGGAATCAACCTTCTTAAGGGGAACGGCCTCAACCCACTTTGTGAAGTAATCTGTAGCCACCAAGATATATTTGTGTCCCTTGCTCGATGGCGGGTTAATCTGGCCGATCATATCTATTCCCCATCCACGAAACGGCCACGGCTTTATGATTGGATGCATAGCCGATGCCGGTGCTCTTTAAATTGCTCCAAACTTCTGACAATCCTGACATCCTTTATAATACTTGAAACAATCCTCTAGCATGGTTGGCCAAAAATATCCAATGCGTTTCAACAGCCATCTCATTTTATGGGCCGATTGATGTATTCCACAAATCCCTTCATGGACCTCGCTCATAACGACTTTGGCCTCCTCAGGACCTAGGCACTTGAGTAAGACACCATCAACCATCCGATAATACAAGTCATCGTCCAGCAGGACATAATGTAAAACTTTATACTTCATTCTTCGTGACGCCGATTGAGAAGGATTTCTCAAATACTTGATGATATCAAACCTCCAATCATCGACATGCACGAGAGCGATCTGAATCTAAACATCCGTGGCCATCGGCCTGTATCCCGATGCCCTCTGAGCCAGGTCATTGGCCTCGAAGTTTTGCTTCCTGGGTATATGCCTCATCGTCACAATCTTAAAACCTTGCAATAACTCCTTGCACTCCTCATTGCAGACTCTGAGAATATCGCTCTTGCATTCATACGCCCCAGAAAGTTGATTGATTACCAGTTGCGAATCACCAATGATTTCTACGGAATCGGCCTCGACTTCTCGTAATAACTACAAGCCTTTAAGCACTGCTTCGTACTCTGCTTGATTGTTAGTATAATAAGGCTTGATAGTAAAAGCAAACTCAAAACTTGCCTCCCGAGGGGATATGATAACTAGGCCGATACCGCATCCATGTCTGCAGACGGATCCATCAAAATACAATGTCCATGGCACAATATCTACATATGCAACTGACTCGTCTCTGTGTTGAACAATGAAATCGGCCAGGGCTTGTCCTTTGACTGCTTTGGCCGATTCATATCTGAGATCAAATTCTGTTAAGGCAAAAAATCCACTTCTCAATTCTTCCTTTTAACACAGGGGCCGATAATATGTATTTCATCACATCGGCCTTACTTACCACAATGCACTCGTTGGAAAGTAAATAATGCCTCAACTTAGTACATGAAAAATATAAGCACAAACATAATTTCTCCACCGGTGTGTACCTTGTCTCAGCGTCTAGCATCCTCCTACTGAGATAAAAAATAGCTCTTTCCTTACCGTCAATATCTTGAACCAAGACTGAGCCGATGGATTTCTCATCGGCCGATAGGTACAGTCTGAACGGGACCCCTTTCTATGGAGGGATTAGAACTGGCGGAGAGGTTAAATACTCCTTGATATCGTCCAGCGCCTTCTGCTGCTTAGCACCCCATATGAACTCTCCATCCTCTTTTATCTTTAATAACGGAGTGAACGGCTCTATTCTTCCTGACAGGTTCGATATAAAGCGCCGAACAAAGTTGATCTTGCCGAGCAGAGATTGTAACTTGGTCTTGTTCGTTGGAGGTTTGATTTTCTTTATAACATCGATATTCTTCTGTGTAATCTCGATTCCTCTTTCGTGGACCAAGAAACCCAGGAACTGACCGGCCGATACGCCAAAGGCACATTTGTTAGGGTTCATTTTTAAATCATACTTCCTCGCTCTTTCAAGTACCTTGCGTAAATCGGCCAGGTGCTTATCATATTCTCATGACTTCACGACGACATCATCAATATAAACTTCAATCAAAGAGCCGATAAGATCATGAAAAATATAATTCATGGCCCTCTGATACGTAGCTCCAGCGTTCTTCAAACCGAATGTCATGACAACCCATTCATATAGGCCGATTGCCCCTGGGCATCGGAAGGCTGTTTTGTGAACATCTTCTTCGGCCATGAAAATTTGGTTGTAGCCTGCGTTCCCATCCATGAAGCTGATAACCTTGTGGCCAGACGCGGCATCGACAAGCAAATCGGCCAGAGGCATAGGGTACTCGTCTTTCGGTGTTGCTTTGTTCAAGTCTCTGAAGTCGATACATACCCTAAGCTTGCCATTTTTCTTCACTACTGGAACTATGTTGGAGACCCATTCTGCGTATCGGCAAGGTCTGATGAAGTTGGCATCATAAAGTCGTGTAATCTCTGTCTTGATAGCTTCGTGCATATCGGCCTTGGATCTCCTAGGAGCATGTTTAAACGGCCGATAGCCTGGTTTGATTGGTAGCCGATGTTCTACAATCGATCGGCTTAATCCTGGCATCTCATGATATTCCCATGCAAAACAATCCATTAATTCTTTCAACAGATTTATAAGATTACTCTTGTATTCCTTCGGCAGGTTAGCACTTACGTACGTCGGCCTAGGCCTATCACCTATCCCTATATCAATTTCTTCAAGTTCATCGGCCGACGTAAAACCCTGTCCCAACTTGCCATCGAGCTCGTCCACCGCATCATCTGTGTAGGGACTAGCTTGTTCATCTTCAACGGCGGACGGCACATCTTTGCTAAAGTAACTGCTTGTCTTGATCTTCAATCATCTCGATGTCGCAGTCCGTTACTTTGAGGAAATCGGCGTCCCAGACTCGCCCGGACAAGCAGTTGATTCCCTCCATCTCCCATACTGCGAGAACGGCATTGGCCACGTGTACCGACCGATCGGCTTGCACGATCTCGACCTGGTCCCCTTGCCATTGCATAAGGCATTGGTGCATTGTTGAAGGGACGCAACAATTTGCGTGGATCCAATCCCGTCCCAACAACAAGCTGTAGGAACCCTTTCCGTCGAAGACGAAGAAGGTGGTGGGTATTGTTTTGCTGGCCACGGTGAGTTCCACATTTAGGACCCCCTTCGCCTCGGACGCGTTGCCACCAAAGTCTTTCAACACCATGTTTGTTTTGATTAGATCTTCAGGTACCTTTCCAAGCTTCCTGAAGGTTGTGTATGGCATTAAATTGACCGCCGCGCCGCCATCGACCAGCATCTTTGTCATCGGCCGCCCATTGATGAATCCCTTGATGTATAACGGCCGTAAGTGTCTGTAGCTGGCGTCAACTGGCTTGTCAAAGATGGCTTGATCTGGTGACAACTGTAGCCTAGCCGAAGATTTTTCATCGTCGGCCACTGCTTCATCGGCCGCCTGCATGCTGTACTCTGCTGGCAATATGAAAACCATATTAACAAGCGCCGATGCTACTCGTTTTCCTTTTGAAGCCGCAGAGGCCCGGGCTGTATTGGAGGTGCCTTCATCGGCCGTGACCACCGTGGATTTTATCCTCCACTCTTTCTTGGTCTTGGCCGGCCGATGGGTTATCGCCACCTGTTGATCCTGGATTTGTTCTTTCCTCCTTAGCCTCTGAACCCGCCGTTTTTGTGTCTTAGTGAATACATCGCTTGGGCACCATTGGGGGTTCTAGACTTGCTCCTCGTCTTCAATATGCTGCTCTTGGTGCATCGGCCCTAACCTCTCATGAACCGATTTTCTTTGTTTGGCCGGTCGATGCGCTTGCCTGGGGGAGTACGGCTGGTAGTGGTGATCAAGATTCTGTGCGCCATACTGCCCTGCGGTGTGCTGCTGGTAGCCTTGTGGCACATTGTATGCAGCTTGAGGTGAAGGATTGCTGAACACCGGGGCTTGTGGCTGTCCGGCCGATGGCTGGTGAACAGGAACTTGCTGCATCGGCTCGATCACTGGTTACTTCCCCTTGGTCCATTGAGCATATTACTCCTCCGTGATGTGCTGAGGGCTCCCCCCTGTCTGACTGGTGAGGACCAGTGGCAGTGTTGTTGTTGGCTGCGCCGATAGGGGTGGCATCGGCGCTGTCAGCTGAGCCATGCTCAGGTCGTTCCTCAGGGTCCGATAGGCAGGGAACTTATTTTCTGGTAAGAAAATCGGCCCCTGAGGTTTGTACTGGTGAATCGACCTATCTAGGATCGACTTGACCGTATTGGTCAATGTGTTCACCAGGATCCCCGATTGGTTGACTAGCGCAGAATGAACTGCGGAGTCAATCCTGTCTTGCAACGTCGGCGCTGCAGTATCTTCAGTCTTGACGGTGTGGTCGTGCGCCGCCGCCGACGTGCCAGCTCCATCTCCAGGACTCGGCATAACTACCTTGAATTTTTGGATCAAGGTGCCTTGCCGAGTCCTAGAATATGTTTGCAGGTACATATTCTGGAACTGCTCGACCAGACTTTCCATCTCAGCCTTTTGCTCTGCATTGAGCTGGTCGGCGGTCACAGGGATGATGTTCACCTCGGAAATCTCGACCTGCTTCGACATCTTGAGGAGATTTGTTGTTGTTGCAGAGTTTGCGTTCTTTGTCCCACCGGGCGTGCCAAAAGCATGTTAGCGCAGAATTTCGACCCGTCCAGCAACCAAACGGGTTCCGCGTTACCACGGCGGCCTGGGAGATCTGCTTAACTCCAGTGCAGGTCCAAATTGGCTTGCCTAGTCGTGCGCAGAGCGTGCCAGTTGATTTGATCTGCAATCAACAAGAAACAAGTAAACCATATCAGAAAACAATGGTCGATCGGCCGATAGGCCGATGTCACATTGTTATAGCCCAGCCGATAGGGCAAAGCTGTATCGGCTTACTTGATATAATAAGTAAATTGAAAAAGATCTAAACTCATCGGCCCGTGCTAAAAGCATATGACAGATTAATGAAATTGGCCGATGAGGGTTTCATGAAGATAACTACACTAGCTATTACTCTAGTGTAAACTTATGCAAGTCAATCGGCTAACATAAATATACCAACCACAAAGAAGTCTTTTAAAACACTCTGTGACCGATATGTTTATATTCGTCGATCCACATGTATAAGTGGCAAACACATGCAAAAACATAAATAATCACATGCATTAGATAAGACCGGCTGAAACCCCGGCGCTATCCTTAATTACAATCGAAAACAGGCTTCGTGTTAGATCTCGAAACAGGACTAAGGTCGATAGCAACTCAAAGTGTGAATCGAGACTTAACACAAAGAAAATCAAGCCGTCGATTGCTTTTGGGGATGGTAGATGTATCGAATAATCTAACCAAGCATAATAATTAAACCGCCGTCGGCAATAAACCCTAAAACGAATAGATCGCCGGCGAAGCATAATTAAGACGCCTGCCAAAATTACTCAAGACACGATAGACGACGATCACATCATCGAGGCTTAACGTGCCCAAAGCGACACGCTAGCCCCGACGATGCCAATCGTCGGGAACGAGTTCTTACCTTTGCTCTGGGAAGGCAAGAACTCGTCAAGGTCAACCTCTTGCGAGGGTTGACGATGCGCCGAAAGTAGATTAATTTGTTGTATGATTTGATTGAGAGAGAGAGCTTCTATGTACAAACTATCGGGATATTTATACCCGAGGTTACAACAGAACCCTTGTAGGGTACGATCTTATCTACAACTAACAAACAAGTCCTTGCGACAGACTTAAGCCACAGATTAGATCTAAACTACTTAATTTACAAGATACAATTGCCTAAAACCGAGCTTTACCTCTATTTGGCAACTTCCTTAAAGCTTATCTCGAGCCCAGACCAAGCCCACATTGACGCTGTCAACTCACAACCCGTATCGGCCCACGACCAAGCCAAATCCGTATCGGTCGATATGCTCTCTATGGCAACACTTCCCCAGTCCGATACGGTTACCGGGTTCGATACGAAGCCTGGTCCGACTCCAACTCAATCATTCCATTCTGCTTCGGTTTCCTCTTTCTTTCCAAGTCGATTACCAAAATCTGTCGTTAACACAGTACCAATATAAATCGGTGGAATCAAGGAAAAAAAACAAATGAAAGTAAAGGAAAAGTATAGCACCATCTCGATCGGGCTCTCAGCAAGCTGGTAGCAGCCTTGCATCACGTGACGACGGATTCAAGTGGGCTTGGTTTTGTGCTCGGCCCAGGTGGCTGCACGCACACACGGCCAGGACAGGTCGTCTGGCCCAGAGTCCGTTGTTGACTCATACTCGATCCCGTAAGCAGCGTACGTACATTGCCAACATTGTCAGAGTCCGTTGTTGACTCATACTCGACCGGAGCGACACGCCACAATACGGACGTGCAACAGAGACGGCGTACCAAGCATTCGACAATTTTTATAATAGTAAAGATAAAGATAGAGATTATATTTTCTAACAAAGGACGAAGCATGTATGTTCACAGATACGTAATTCTTGTAAGCAGCGGACCAGTTTTCCGCATTAATAAAGCAGAATTGCTATGCTCTTCGTAGGGGAATGTAGAGTAGATGTAATATCAAACCTTATCGTCTATACACGATAAACTTCTTCACCGTTTGGCCCCCTTCCCTTCCGTCCAGCGAGAGGTGGGAGGTCTAGCTCCACCCACTACTATGTATTAGTATAGTCGAGTTAGTCTCATAGTCATCGTTATGGTCTGCTTTAGTAAAGCTACTTTGTTCCAAGCATCCACGTCCATCCTGCCCTTAGTGGTGGTGGCTTTGATTTACTCCGGTGCCGGTGGCCAAGGTATGCTCTATGCCCTTGGAATAAATTGTCCATGGTAGCCTTCGTGTCGGGCAAGCCGGCTCTTGTTGGTGAGCCCATGGCAAGAAAAGGATCTGAAACAAGATTATGTAAGCATTGAGTTTCGTGATTTCATCCTCAAATTTCTAATGCAAGCTCTAAGAGGTCAGCGTCGGCCGTTTCTTCTACTTCCAGCGACATCATCTGTAAGGTTGAGTCGATCGTTCTTCAAATCTTCGGCAAAATCAAAAGCAAACCTCCACCAATTGGCGGTCCTGCAAATTGAGTTGTGCAAGACTAATGAGCTCAAGGTGCTAAGATATATGATAAATAGGTAGGCAAATATATCTACCGAACCAGAGCGATCCAAGAGGTCGAAGCGATGCAGCCTTGAACAACACCAATGTAGCCGATACAATTGCCAGAGCCGGCGGAACGTAGGACTTACCCCTTCGTCGGAGATCGAAAGCCGATGCAGTCCCGCGTCAGTTGCCATGTTCCGCCGGTTGACAAATAAAAACCTCAAAAAAGAGAATGGCGATGCACCGAGAGTAGTTGTATTCATTCAGAGATCCATTACATAGACCCCAGGTATACATATTTATACCCATGAGTAAATATTAGTCCTTATCAGACAAGACACAAACATTTCTAAAGATACAAGTCCTATTTGGACTCTAAACAATCTTTCCTAAAAGTAAAAGTAAAAGGAAACTAACTCACTCTACCTAATTAAAAGATAACTTGCCATGTTACATCCTCCACGAACTCGGTCTCTTCTGGATAAGCTTTCTTTAATTGATTAATTTTCTTAACCAAATCCATCAAGAATCCAACTGCTGGCAACTTGATACATCCATCGGCTAATTTCAACACTCTCAAGCCGATACGTTTTCTAAGCCGATAATGACTTCGGGGCTTATCAAATTTTAGCGTTAACACCAGTATAAAACATAACAAATATATTATGTTTAGGGCACCCACAACATGACAAAAAGTAGTCCTTATAACTCTATATGGGTACTTTTGCCATTTTGAGAGGTGACATTAGGAGAACCATATGATGAGTTACCCATAGCTATAAGGATCACCCATATAGACTAAATATATTATCTCTCTTCTCTTGCTTTCTCCATGATGGAACCATGGTATTTGATGTGAATTTTTTAGAGTGTGCGTCCTATCTTAATGTCAACTACCATGATGGTCCGTGCAGATTGTGCGACTAGCATCATTATATTTTTCTCACATAATAACATATATGTTTTTATATTTTATTATTAAAATATATTAAAATGACAACATAATTTTAAATTATGTACTGACTTGACCAAACTAACCAATACGTGATATTCATGTTTAATTGTATATACGTGATATTCATGTTTAATTGTGTATACGTGATAGTTATTAATTATTTTGTATTTAAAATTTTAGTTCTTTTTAAATTATTTTTATATATGAACTCTAGACTCCTCTTCCAGTATTTCTTATTTTTTAAATTTAGAATTTCCGTTATTTATAAATTTGGTTCTATATGGATTCTAAACCCTTCTTTCAATATTTCTTGCTTTTAAATTTCAAATTTTAGTTATTTCTAAATTATATTTCTATATGGACTCTAGACTCCTCTTTCAATATTTCTTTTTTTAGATTTTGAATTTTTGTTATTTGTAAATTGTATTGCTATATGGACTCTAAACTTCTTTTCAATATTCCTTTTCTAATTTCAGTTATTTATAGATTGTATTCCTATATGGACTCTAGAATCTTTTTTCAATATTTTTTATTTTTTTTATTCTGAATTTTAGTTATTTCTAATTTATATTTCTATATGGACTCTAGACTTTTCTTACAATATTCCTTTTCTTAATTTCGAATTTTATTTATTTCTAAATTGTATTACTATATGGACTCTAGTATTTTCTTCCAATATTTTTTTCTGAATTTCGAATTATAGTTACTTATAAATTGTATTTCTATATGGACTCTAAGCTCTAGTTTTAATTTTCTTTTTTCTTAATTCTGAATTTTAATTAGTTCTAAATTTTATATATGTATGGACTCTAGTATTCTCTTCCAATATTTTTTATTTCTTAATTCCGAATTTATACTATTTTTAAATTTTATTTTTTATGGACTCTATTTTTTATTTTTTTGATTAATATGAGAACTTCAGATCGTGAAAGCGAACGTGGAGGCTCTTTTTTCTATTTAATAGACTGCTATCTACATACATTGTGAAAATGAGAACAATAAAAAAACCCTTGTATGGATCCTATCTATATGGACTACTTGGTCCATATACATTGTTGATGTCCTTAGGACCAGATTTGATATTTTTTTACTATTCTGATCGTCAATTCTATATTAGAATAAATTTATAAAATCTAACAAGTTTATGATGTTATTAGAGTCTTTTTAAGAATATATATATATATATATATATATATATATATATATATATATATACTCCCTCTGTATTTAAATATATGCCACAATTGAGTTGATTCGATCGAGATTGGACCATCAATAGCTCACACCCAAATGTGCTTTAGTGAGACTTGAAATTTATCGTAGTTTTCATCTCATTGAGCGCTAGGGCTGTATTTATAAATGCGTGAGTGTGGTGTGCATGTGTAGTCTGTACTGTATACATCATTTGTGTAATTAAAAAATAGTTTGAAACATAAAAGGTCATGGTTAGATTTTTCGTTATGAATACTACATTTACAATATTATAATTTTGTTAGATATATTATCGTCACAGGCTTACCTATAGAAAAATAGAAATCAAACTTGCACAACAAATTTTAAATAATTGACAAATTTTGCTGCAGTACACTGCGACTTTGCGGATTTAGCTTCATGACATGGCGAAAGTCAATCTTTGAGAAAAGACACTCTCAAAATATACATATTTGCTATTGGACACCGCACTCATTAAATATATATTTTCGGTTGAATAAGAGAGAAACATGGTGAGAGGTCAGAAATATCCTGGTCCCACATGTCAGTCCACCATCTCTCTTCTCTCTGTCTTCCTATCCTCCCCCCTCCCTACTGTGGTGCCGGCTCTGCGCAGCCCCGCCGTGGCTGCGCCGGCACGGCCCCGACCTTCTCTGCACTCCAACGTGTGACGATACCATAGCGACGACTCCGAGACAAGCTTTGCGAACCTCCATCATGCATGTGCCTAGCGTCCACTCGCCCATGGCGACGTGGCCTGGCCTCATCGCATCGAGCCACCCACACCAGCCTTCACCCGCGTTGGTCTGGCCTACGTCCGGCCCTGCCACATGATGTCGCTCGTACCCACACCAGCTTGGCCTCCGCCCATCCTTGTCGCATGGCACCATTCGCACCCGCGTCGGCCACGTCCGCAGCGATGCCAGCCACCATGTGGCCTAGGCCTGTCGCACGGAGCCTCCCACACCGGCCTCTGCCAGCGCGGCCACGGCCTCCAGCCAGCCCCATCGCGATGCTGCCTATGCCAGCGTAGGCCACCATGCGGCCTGGCTGGCCCCATCATACGGAGCAGCCCGCACCGGTCTCCGCACGCATGGCCATGGCCTCTGCTCGGCTTCGGCCTAACCGCCCACACCGACCACCACACAGGCTGGGTAGGGAGAGTAGGGAGGAAGAGAAAGAATAAGACAAGTGGGCCCAAAGGTATTTTTGACTGGTCCCAAGTAGTACCCACCGACGTCGTAGCCATAGCTGCCCCCATAGTCGTTGTCGTACCCCTGCGGTGGCGAGTCCCTCCCGCCGTAATACCCGTGGTCTCCCTGCATCGTCTTAACCTCCAAACTGGTTTTCTCCCCTATTTTTTTTCTTTTTCCCTTCCAAACTCTCTCATCGGATGAAGAAGGGAGAGGAAGATTATATACTGGTCAACCTACGTCATGGGTAGGGATGGCAATGGGTCAGATCAGGTTCGGGCGAAGCAAGAACATACCTGACCCAAGACCCAAAACTCCTTGCCCGCTCATGCCCACTACTCTCATCAGGCGTAAAATAAAACCTATGCTTATGCTCGTCGTGTATCGGGTACCCACTAGGTACCCATGGGTTTTCAACAACATAATGTAATATATAAGTTGATACATATAGACAATCACATTTAGACATCTATGTTTAGCCAATACATATAAAACAAAAAACAATCAATAACACAAGTTATAATTATTCACAAAGTATGAAATACGGGTCAAAATCCATAAATTTTACAATTACATATTATTTCATCATCGAGAAAAAAACAAATGATTAAGCCATGAATAGTATATGACTTTGTTGCACTTACATATTCATGTTTAGTTAGTGTTTACACACAATCTTCCAAAAATCGCATATGAACATAAATATTTGAGTACCCATGGGTTACTCACGGACATAGAATAAAACCCATACTATGCCCGTTAATACCTCAGGTTTGGGTCGAGCTTACCCATGGGCATAAAATCTAACCCACACCCATGCAAATCGGGCGTGGTACGGGTACCCGGACCCATGGGTAAAATTACCATCCCTGGTCACAGGCTTGAGAAGGTGACGGAAGTACTCAGCCTGAACTATCACAAATCCAAAACAACACATCAGAAATATACCCAGTTCATGGCATCATCAGAATAGGCAAAATGGCAACACATCTTGGTTCCTGTAGTGGTCAAGCAATTGGTGCAAGATTAAAGCGACTTTTTGTTTGTAAGTACCACCAACTTTGGCCTACCACACACATTAGAGCAAGTTCTATAGTAGAGGTGAATACTACCTCTAATTTCATGCCAACATATAAATAGTAAGTTAAGGTCGAATCCCTCCTTATTCCTTAGTAGCTCAATGGTAGAGCGGTTGGCTGTTAACTGACTGGTCGTAGGTTCGAATCCTACTTGGGGTTCGAATCCCTCTCTTCTCGCCCCCTCAGATCATTTGGGACTTTCGAATTGGAAGGCTAACAGAACTTTTGAGGAGCCAGACTACGAGGCCTCAAAATCCTTCCCTTCTATTTCCTTCGAAATCATTTACTGGTGGATCCCCATCCTAATCGACTATTTGGGGTAACATGTATTATAAGTTGTCTTTAACCCACAATCCCCAATAACTCTGACACTCTCATATTTTTATTGGAGTTTCTGTAGGGGTTGCCCCTAACATGAGGGGTAGCACTTTCTATCTCTTCACTCTTCTCTCCTCCACCTCACCATTTAGTCCTATGTGACATCTTGGGGTTTGTGTTTAGATGGCCATAGTACTTGCTCTTACATACACCATACTGCTGTCCACACAAGGTGGGATGCCGGAAAGATGTGCACAGAACTAACGATTTCGTGAGGGTGCAAACAGGGGATAAGGCAACTTACAATGCATAGTGGTGCCTACTACTACTACTGCTGCTACTGCTCCAATATTTTAAGTGTCCCAAACCAACCCAAGCTGGTATTGTTGTGAACACAAGCAGTAAGAGAGGGGGGAAAGCGGCCTAATTTTAGTAGCAATTTTTCGGAAAAGAAGGGCATGCCACGATCCGAAGTGCATGCAAGTAAAATGCACTAGCTAGCTAGGCAAGGTCGCGCGTGATCGGGCGCAATGTTTGTTTGGCATGCCGTGCAATCTACTCCAGGATTGGGCATGCAGTGGCACAACACCATACCAAGTTAACAACAACAACAACATGATACGCAACAAGTCTTCAACAGGTTCAGCATAACAGAGAACTTAATTCTGTTTAGCAGTATAGTACTACTTAGTATGTCCAGGGAAATGTGGCTAAGTCAGTTAATATATCACAAATAGTAAGAGGTCATAAGATATGGTTGGTTGACGGGCTTGACAACTACACCAGCAATATCACCTTGTGCAACACTTGACTTACGGTTGTTGTAATCAGAAGACAAACAAGCTTACAGGACGTGCGACTTTTACATAGACATGCCAAACGTTATCTTCTTTTTGTCTCCCAACCGGCAGTAAGCATGTGCATGTGCATATGCATATGCACGCATGCGATTAATTGTCTCAATTAAGACAGGAGTAATTAAACTCCATAGAAACAGAGACGTTAACGAGAGTAGTAGCAAAGTAGGAAAAATTGAGAAAAAGGGAGCAAAGATAAAGAGGCAATACATGCAACGATCGAGCACCTGGCAAACCTTGGTCAGCATGTAGTAGTACGCGATGGCACCACTTCTCATCACCGCGTCGGTGGCACTCGTCTCGCTACAACTCCTCCTGCTCCCTTGGAAACAAATGCACATTCCCAGCCTCTCAGGCGAGCCCAACACCACCACACCTCAATCACCGCCAGCCGATGGACGGAGTAGCTTATTAGGTAGCTCTCACCAGCAAATGGAAACACGATGGATTATTAGCTGTTCAGCGCACTAACAAGAAGAGTTCAGTTCTCGGATATAGTAGCTACATGCAGCCATGGGTGATGGAAAGCAAAGCGCTACCCACACGATGACGCGGAAGAATACGACCAATTGGACGAGGAAACCTACCCACGACATCGCCTCTGTCTCGATGATTAATGGGGATTGAGATGGACGGGGAGAGTTGGCTGGCGGGTGAGAAGCCAAGCGAGGGGGGCGATAGGATATGGTTGTGCTTGTGCGATGGTGAATTGTCGAGGAGGCAGGCACAGGGTTTATAAAAGGGTCTGGGTTTTTTTTTACCGAGAGTCTTTAGGCTGGCCTCACCTTGCCCCCATATTTAAAATTTATTCCCTTTCACTTCTTTTGAGTAGATACAGGTGCGGATAGAAAGAGAGATGATACTACTCACTAATACTACTCATACTTGTAGTAGTGTGTGTTTGAGGAGTAGGGAATGAATCAAAGAGGGAATTAATGAAGTGAAGAGGGGGATGATATCAAGCGTGGCTACATGGGCAATCAATTTTTTACTGATGAAGACTTATGAAAACCGCTTCCAAAAATACCTCTATTTTTGCAAGCGATGCTCTTAAGATGCCACCAGCAAAAATCAATTTTTTACTAGCGAGGTGTTAAGAGCCCCGCTTGCAAAAATCTTGCAAAAATCGAGAGAGAGAATAAAATTGACCAACCAAGCCATGCCCGGAAGTCAATTTTTTCCCTCCCACTTTTCTTCCTCAGCTATATCTCCCACTCTCTCCCAAATCCAATCCCTTCCCCCCCTTTCTCTCGATTCGATGAGCAGAAACACAGGGAGATAGTGACGGGGTCTAGATCCAACGACGACAGGTCGTGGGGACGCAGATCTATTGACGACGGGTCACAGGAGCGTGAACCTGATGACGACGACTTCGTCTCGGCAGGGGCCTCCCCTCGGCAGAACCTCCTCCACAACGACAAAGGAGACGGGCGGCGATGGTGGAGGGGATGGATCTAATGACAACAACTTTGTCTCGGCGGTGGCTCCCCTCGGTAGATCCTCCTCCATAGCAGCGAAGGAGACAGACGACGACGGTGAAGAGTATGGATCCGGCAATGGCGAGGGAGAGAGGCGGTGGCGGTGGAGGAGGTAGATCCGACGATGACGGTGCTCGGGATCGTCAGGTCCTCTTCCATGGCAGTGAAGATGAGGGGCGGCGCCGGTGGATCCGATGAGGCCAACAAGGGTTGTGAAGAGGGCTCAGCAATGGCCATGCCAGGGAGCTCGCGTACGATGTCAAGGACATCGTCCCTGCCCTCAGGCATGTACCCGCTTCGCCGCGGCGCCACAGCACTGCATCGAGCTCCACGCGTCCACCTCGCTGCGACACTCGCCAACAAGGCCACCTGCCTCGACGAGCTCACCGACACATCCGGCCCCGAGATGGATGGCCTCCTCGCCTCCCTTTCATGGTCCCCCGGCGAGGGCTTCCCCGCCGTTCACGCTCATCTCGCTACGTCGCTCGCCAACAAGGCCACCTGCCTCGACGGGCTCACCGACGTGTTTGGCCCCTAGATTAACAACCTCCTCACCTCCCTCGACGATGCCTACGCTCATGTCAACAACTCGCTCTCCCTCATCTCCAACGGCGGCGGTGGTGGCAGATTGGCAGCGAGTTTCGACCCTGCCCCCATCCGATTTTCAATTTTTTTCTCCAAAAATATTTTCGCTGGTGGGTCTCTTTAGCTTGCCACTAGTGAAACTTCATTTTCGCTGACGACTGGCCTGCCTCCAGTGAAAATAATCTTGCCGCCAGCAAAAATTGATTTTAACTGGTAGCCAGACAACCGCTAGTGAAAGTGCATTATTTTCGTTGGCCTTAGGTCATGCGCAAAAACCTATTTTTACCATCAGCAAAAATTGTTTTTTTAGTAGTGTTATCCTCCTCCTCCTCCTCCTGACGCGTGGGCTCTACTTCCCATGTGTCACCCACCAACCTCTACCGCGGCGCCTCGCCGTTCATGCTAGTGGATAAATGTATCGGCCGATGGAGGTGGTGACGGGTGGCCAGCGTGCAGCGTGCCGTTCGGCGTGTGCTAGCCAGCGGCTGATCAATCCACACGCCCGCATGATGTTCGCCCAGCGTAGCAAGATGCCGAGATGAGAGAGGCAGCGCGTGAATAGGACAAGTGGGGAATCCGATCCTCTGACGATGGCACGGCCGGGCCAATCGAGCCGGCCAGTGAAATGCTAGACTACTCCAGCGTGCGTGCTTCGATCGATCCGAGTCGGACCCACCCACCACTTAGACTAGGCCACTTGGGTTAGCCAGCAGCAGCTGCAGAGCTCTCGATAGATGGATGGATGGATCCTGAGCTTACAGCTGTTCTTTCTGAGGAAAGGTGATCATGAGTTTGGCTATGCCAAATTGCTCCAGGCATTGTTTGTACCCTAGCAGCTATACCTACAGCAGGAGTAGATACCGTACGCACAGCTCTGTATTAATGTTCGTATCATGCACAACACACCATAACATTGGCTCCTCTGAGTAAGCCTATATCGAGATAATATTCAACTATTTGTCACGTTTAGATGTGACATTTAACGATTTGTCTGGACTCACATGTCATAGACATATGAAGACCCACATGTTATAGATTATGAATGGTAAATTGTTAAATGACACATCTTACGACTGACAAATAGTTAAATGTCCTCAGATATGCTGTATTATTAGAGTTTAATACGAGTAACTATTTTTGATTACCAGACTAATAACAAGGAATAACTACATTTTGAAATGGAGAGAGTAGTAAACAATGCAGAGGTATCAAAATAGCTTGTCTTCATCGGTGCCGAGTACATAAGCATTTGATCTTAGCTAGCTAATACTACTCCGTCCAAAAAATATCAATCCTAGCTATAAACTTGAACACGCATGTGTTCAAGTTTATAGATATAATTAATTTTTTTATAAGGCAGAGAGGTACACCATTGTATGAATAAAAATTAAACAAAAATTCCAGTTGTCCACTGCTATGGATGGATGATCTGGTCTGGTGCAATCAAACGTGCACGCCAAGATATGATGCGTCCTGGCAGAAGAGCCAAATTCAGGCACCACAGCTATGAGCGACGGATCAGAGATCCCTCTCTCTCCCCCTCTCTCTCTCTGACTGAAAAGGTTGTGGTAGCGAGCTCGCATCGCATCGCATCATGCTATCGTGGTCGTCGGATCGTCCTCGTGGGCAGCGGTGACGCAGGCCAGGGCGTGTCAGATTCTAGTGGACAGCCGTCGGATCCAGCGCATGCGTGCCAAAGCGCACAATCGACTGCCCCAGCAGGGTAGGCCCTACGCGACCTCCTAACCGGCCCGACCTTGTCGTAACAGCAGCCGCCTAGAGCCAACCCTACCCTACGGGACGCTGACCGGTCGGACCAAGGTCGCTGATAGCAAATGAAGGCGGCAGCCTCACGGCCACTGGGGGGAACATCATGCCCACCGCACCGCTGTACCCTACTAGGCATAGGAGTAGCCTACTACAGTACTACTGCTCCTACGATATGGTACCCTCACTTGGTTGTCAAACTGGGAGGTGTTGATAAGGTGTTGAAAAGGTTCAACATGCAAGACTCCAAGAAAGGTTTCTTGCCGATGTCACATGGCATTAATCTTGGCAAGAATCAGTGTCCTCAAATGACTGATGAGCGAAACAAGATGAATCTGATAACATATGCTTCAGCTATTGGGTCTGTAATATATACCATGCAATGTACACGTCCAGATGTTTCATATGCACTTAGTGCAACAAGCCGATACCAATCAGATCTAGGTGAGAGTCACTGTATAGCTGTAAAGAATATCATAAAGTACTTGAGAAGAACTAAGGATATGTTTCTAGTCTGTGGAGGAGAGGAAGAGCTCATTGTAAATGGTTACACTGATCCAAGTTTTCAAACTGACAAAAACGACTTTAGATCGCAATCTGGATTTGTGTTCTGCCTAAATGGCGACGCTTTGAGCTGAAAGAGTTCCAAGAAATATATAGTCGCCGACTCTACAACAGAAGTCGAGTACATTGCTGCTTCGGAAGCAGCAAAGGAGGCTGTTTGGATAAAGAAATTTGTTTCTCAACTTGGTGTCATGACTAGTGCTTCAATCCTGTGGACCTCTATTGCGATAATAGTGGGGCCATTGCGCAAGCCAAGGAGCCTAAATTGCATCAAAAGTCCAAACACATTTTACGGCGATATCATCTCAGTTGCGAGATAGTGGGTAGAAGAGATGTGAAGATATGTAAAGTACATATGGATTTGAACATTGCAGATCCATTGACAAAGCCACTCCCTCAGCCTAAGCATGAGGCACACACTAGAGTAATGGGTATTAGATACGTGCATGATTGACTCTAGAGCAATGGGTATCACATACTATGTTTACATTTTTATTATACGTTGTTCCTTGAAATAGATAACTCATTAATGATTAATGAATATGTGATTCGTTCATGAGACTATTTATGTTGTATGTTACTATTTCTAAAGGATCCCTGATCAAATATCATATATAAAAAAAATATAGTTCAATGATCAGCACTTGTATTGATTGATGATCATGTCTCATAGATCATGGTATGGAGATACCAAATTAATAATATGGACACATGTTGAGGAACATGTTATCGGATAGACCTAACATGAGACACTGTGAGAGCTATATGTGACGTGCCATCAATGGTCTCATATTAGTGTTAGTGTAGAATTCTTAGATTTGAGATTATCATGGCTCCTGATATGTGTAGTAGCAAAAGTGATTGAGGAGTCAATCATAGGTTAAATAATCTACTACAGGATCGAGTGAATGATTGAGCTATTAAAGGATCGCACATATCTAGTCCTGAGCTTAATCGATATCATGAGGCTATTGGCACAGAATTTCGACCCACTCTCGTGTCAAAGCGGGTTCCGCATTACCACGGTGGCCTGGGAGATCTGCTTAACTCCAGTGCAGGTCCAATGACTTGCCTAGATGTGTGTAGGGTGTGTCAGTTGATTTGATTTGCAATCAACAAGTATAAACAAGTAAACCATGTTAGCAAACGATGGCCGATCGGCCAATAGGCCGATGTCGCATCGTGAAAGCCTAGTCGATAGGGCAAAGCTGTATCGGTCTACTTGAGGTTATAATGAAATGAAACTAATATACAGATCTATTCTCATCGGCCTTCATCAACATGTTTGTGTCGATTTAATGACATCGACCAATGAAGGATGTGGGAAGTAAATACACTAGCTAATACTCTAGCGTAAACTTGTACGAACCGATCGGCTGATATAAATGTACTGATCACAGAGAAACTCTGAGAACAATCTGTGACAAATACATTTATATCTGTCGATCCACTTATACAAGTGGCAAATACATATAAAAACATAAAGTAATCACATGTATTAGGTAAGACTGGCTGAAACCCCGGCACTATCCTTAATTACGATCGAAAATAGGCTTTGAGTTAGATCTCAAAACACGACTAAGGTCGATAGCAACTCAAAGTGTGAATTGAGAATTAACACAAAGACAATCAAGCCGTCGATCGCTTTTGGGAATGGTAGATGTTTTGAAGAATCTAGATAAGCAAACTAATTCGACCATCGTTGGCAACAAACCCTAAAACGAGTTTACCGCTGACGAGATAGAATTAGCATGCCATATCAAGATCATCCAAGACATGATAAATGACGATCACGTCGCCAGGGCTTAACGTGTCTAAAATGACACGCTAGCCCCGACGATGTAGATCGTCAGGTACGAGTTCTTACCTCTGCTCTGGGGAAGCAAGAACTCGCCGAAAATTAACCTCTTGCGAGGGTGGCGATGTGCCGAAAGTAGATTGAACTGTAGTGTTTTTGGTTGTCGAATTTGAGAGAGATTCTAAGTACAAACTACCGGGATATTTATACCCGTGATATACAACATTGTCCATATAGGACTCTTACCATAGATTAGATCGAAACTCATTTAACTTCCTAATTTAAGAGATACAATTGCCTAAAACCGGGCCTTATCCCTATTTGGCAATCTCCTTTGAAGCTTGACTCAGGCCCAAACCGAGCCCGCTCTGCCTCCATCGGCTTCCTGCTTCCATCAGCCGATGGCCGCATTGAACCCACATCGGCCGATACAGTCCCTCTGCTAGCGCTCCACTTGGTCCGATGCACCGCTGAGTCTGATACGGAACTTGGTCCGACTCGCATTGCTCCTTCTTCTCTGCGTTGGTTTTCTCTTTCTTCTCCGAGTAGATTACGAAAATCTGATGTTAACAGAGGCAAAGGGGTTCAAACAAGTATACACTAGAGGTTCAGCCGATATGATATTTATGTATGTCCGGTGGGTCAATATGTTCTACTAGGGGCCGCTGTTGATACATGGACCGAAAAGGAGTTTTCGGTTTGCAGTCGAGTATACATGAACCTACAGGGTCGCACACATAACGAGTCGGAATAAAGGGATTAGATGAAGATCCAATATATGCTCTATTCGGATAGAGATCCGAATAGAACTCCTATGGGCCTTGGAGGCCTAGTTATGGATGATATATATTCTTCGGTTGATGAGGCTGGTGGGAGTGAGAAACCCTAGTCGTCACTCCCTTCCCGAGCAAAACCCTAGCTGCGCACGGGCGCTAGCACGTCCGTGCGATGTGTTCCATCCTTGCACGTGTGGATACCGGTACAGGCGCCGCTGGTCTGCGATGCTGATCGGCGTGAGAACATGGCGGAGCGTACACACGAGGAGGAGAAGGTCGAGCTGCTGTGATCTACTACTTCTTCTACATCGACGCACGCTACATCGTCAACGTTCCTTTGGCTTCTTAGCACCTACTTCCGCTGCATAGCGCGTCGAGTGATAACGATCTATGATTTCATACTTGCACGGTTCCTGATTTATGCGATAGAAAAATTTTGATTTATGCAAGACTCCAAGAAAGGTTTCTTGCTGATGTCACATGGCATTAATCTTGGCAAGAATCAGTGTCCTCAAACGACTAATGAGCGAAACAAGATGAATGTGATTCCATATGCTTTAGCTATTTGGTCTGTACTGTATACCATGCTATGTACACGTCCAGATGTTTCATATGCACTTAGTGCAACAAGCCGATACCAATCAGATCCAGGTGAGAGTCACTGTATAGTTGTAAAGAATATCATAAAGTACTTGAGAAGAACTAAGGATATGTTTCTAGTCTATGGAGGAAAGGAAGAGCTCGTTGTAAATGGTTACACCGATCCAAGTTTTCAAACTGACAAAAACGACTTTAGATCGCAATCTGGATTTGTGTTCTGCCTAAATGGCGGCGCTATGAGCTGGAAGAGTTCCAAGCAAGATATAGTCGTCGACTCTACAACAGAAGCCGAGTACATTGCTGCTTCTGAAGCAGCAAAGGAGGCAGTTTTGAAAAGAAATTTGTTTCTTAACTGGGTGTCATGACTAGTGCTTCAGTCTTGTGGACCTCTATTGCGATAATAGTGGGGCCATTGCGCAAGCCAAGGAGCCTAGATCGCATCAAAAGTCCAAACACATTTTACGGCGGTATCATCTCAGTTGCGAGATAGTGGGTAGAGGAGATGTGAAGATATGTAAAGTACATACGGATTTGAACATTGCAGATCCATTGACAAAGCCACTCCCTCAGCCTAAGCATGAGGCACACACTGGGAGCAATGGGTATTAGATACGTGCATGATTGACTCTAGTGTAAATGGGAGATTGTTGGTGATATGCCCTAGAGGCAATCATAGAGATGGTTGTATCACATACTATGTTTACATCTTTATTATACGTTGTTCCTTGAAATAGACAACTTATTATTGATTAATGAATATGTGATTCGTCATGAAACTATTTATGTTGTATGTTACTATTTCTAAAGGATCCCTAATCAAATATCATATATGGAAAAGATATGATTCAATGATCAGCACATGTATTGATTGATGATCATGTCCTATAGATCATGGTATGGAGATACCAAATTAATAATGTGGACACATGTTGAGGAACATGTTATTGGATAGACCCAACATGAGACACTGCGAGAGCTATATGTGATGTGCCATCAATGGTCTCATATTAGTGTTAGTGTAGAATCCTTAGATCTGAGATTATCATGGTTCCCAACATGTGTAGTAGCTTGTTTAGGGGCTGCCAAACACTACTTCGTAACTGGGTAGTTATAAAAGTAGTCTTCGGCCATGCTATGAAACATGTAGTGGGATATGAATAATCAAGATGAGATTTGTCTCTCATTTGGAGAGATATCTCTGGATCTCTCGATGTTATAGATAATGAAAGTCCATGGGCATGTCAAAAGTGATTGAGGAGTCAATCATAGGTTAAATAATCTACTATAGGATCGAGTGAATAATTGAGCTATTAAAGGATCGTACGTATCAAGTCCTAAGCTTAATCGATATCGTGAGGCAAAGAGGTTCAAACAAGTATACACTAGAGGTTCAGCTGATATGATATTTATGTATGTTCGGTGGGTCAATTTGTTCTGCTAGGGGCCGCTGTTGATATATGGACCGAAAAGGAGTTTTCGGTTTGCAGTCGAGTATACATGAACCTATAGGGTCGCACACATAACGAGCCGGAATAAAGGGATTAGATGAAGATCCAACATATGCTCTATTCGGATAGAGATCCGAATAGAACTCCTATGGGCCTCGGAGGCCCAGTTATGGATGCTATATATTCTTCGGTTGATGAGGCTGGTGGGAGTGAGAAACCCTAGTCGTCACTCCCCTCCCGAGCAAAACCCTAGCTGCGCACGGGCGCTAGCACGTCCGTGCGATGTGTTCCATCCCTGCACGTGTGGATACCGGTACAGGCGTCGCTGGTCTACGGTGCTGATCGGCGTGAGAGCATGGCGGAGCGTACACACGAGGAGGAGAAGGTTGAGCTGCTGTGATCTACTACTTCTTCTACATCGACGCACGCTACGTCGTCAACGTTCCTTTGGCTTCTTACCACCTACTTCCGCTGCATAGCGCATCGAGTGGTAACGATCTATGATTTCATACTTGCACGGTTCCTAATTTACGCGATAGAAAAATTTTGATTTATGCTATCGTAGCTTATGCGTAACCCAAAAATTTCTAGCATCTTCTTGCGCACACTAGTACGTGTAGCCTAGGCCCAGCGTGTAGCTAGCAGCCGCGTGCATTAGTATACTGGCGATGCGGCTCCTGCTGGTACCAGCTGCCACTAACGCACGAACGAACGCATGCACACAGGTGAGACGGGGCGCCGCGCACGGCATGCCCGCACGCTTAGTATGATGCGCGCGCGCACTGCGCACGCAGCACATGCATGCATGGTCAGGTCGAGTCGGGTCGGGTCGGGTCGTGGGGGATACGATGGCACGGCATTGGAGGGAGAGTGACCAAGCCGATGCGACTCTCTCCTCGTGGCTCGTTCGTCGGTCGCAGTTGGTGGTGTGTATGCGTGCGCGTGTGCACGAGGCGGGAGGCTTCCTCCGACGGGCTACGTAATCGAGTGCGCCTGTGCGGGGAGGGGGGATGGGTGATGATGGCGCCCGGTCCGGCATGGTTCTGGGTGCCGCCCGCCAAATCTTCTTTGGACGCCACAAGGCTCACAATGCACCCAATTATGACCGCGCACGTCCCGTCCCTGCCCGTTCCGATCCCCCCGTCACCCATGCACCGCGCACACACAGACTGAACAGAGTCGGAGTAGCTAGCCGGCCGATTACGATTCGTCTCGTTGCCTTTTGGCATCGGGGCTAGTACCTGCAAGATCCTTGCTCTCTCTATAGCATATGCTGCCACTACGACCGCTAGCTGCCGGATAGCAATGGCAAGTACTGCTATGACCGGGTACGTTTTAAAATTTGAAAAGCAGAGTTCAAAAGAGAGGAGGAGGGATTAAAAAAAAGAACTGGTGTATAGTAGTAGTAGCGTGGTACTCGGGTACACGTTGGGGTTCCCCAAGATCATAATGGGAGTTTGGAATCCATGCACGGATGATGCCCCATCATGGGCTCTGCTGACCGGCCGGAACCCGGAAGGCAGGCCATGGGATGATGCTATGCTACCACGACCGGCTGGCTCTTCCTCCTCCTCCGTCTCCGTCTTTTTGTGCTCCTGCGCTAGCTGCGACGGATGCTTTTCCTCGGTTATTCTCCTCTTTCTGCTTTCCTTTCCGGCCCCTAGAGAAGAAAGAGTATTGGGACGGACGAAACAAAAGCGAAATAGTTCGCCGTGGATCTTGGATTGTTCTCTCGATCTGCTGACCGTGGGCGGGCGGGCGGGCTGATGATGATGGATCGGGGTTCGGGCCTGCCCGTGGTAGGGGCATGATGGGTGGCGTCCAACGTGCCTGAGCATGAGCATGAGCCTTGATCGAGGCCCGTGCCGAATGATTAGGCGTGTCTCATCTACGACGACCCTCTGTACGTACGTTCGACCTTCCAAAGTCACTCTGCCTGCCTGTCGCCAAAAGATTTTGCCGCCGTGTCTTCCCTCGATCTTTGCGACATGTACTATTTTTGAGAGATTTATAGCTAATATATTAGCGCTTATTTAAAACATAGGATTTAGAAACTCAGAAATATGAAAAATATAGAAATGAGATGTCATGTGTAAGCAAATTCCACAGGAATACAAAATACAATAATTTACAAAGACGATGTGTTTGAATAGCTCACACGAAAAAAAAAAGAATTTGGATGGATTTTATAAAGAAAAGAGAAAAGTATTGGACTTCTTAAACAGAAAGTTAAAATGAGATTGCAGCATATGTGTAAAGTTTCGATGGAATTAAGGTATAGGATTGTAATCGAAAGGAATTTTCATATGTTGCAAACAACCAAATTTTTCTTGGGATTTGAATTCTTTAAAATTCCTATAAGAATACTCTATTAGTCTATTCCAAAGAAGCGCTTAAAGTTGAGTAGAAAATGAGAGGATCATTGGGGGTGAGAGTGTTGTTGGAGTAAGATATAAATAAAATTAAATAGGAAGTGATTGATCAGACCAGCACAAACACCATACGAATACTTATATTTGATACAAATTTCAAATGTTAAAAGTGGCTAGCAAAATATCCGTGAGTTATAACGGGTGAAAATAAATTTAATTATATATACCTAGCAAAATATTCGTGTGTTGCAACGAAATATCGATAGCTAAAAATGTTTCGGATAAAAAATTTGCACAACACAACATCACATACACATGTGAAAAAATGTATTGGTTGATAAAATTAATCACATCCACTAAGGACATCACGTACAGTATCTTCTCCGATCTATCTGTACCAATATAAATCGGTGGAATCAAGGAAAAAAAACAAATGAAAGTAAAGGAAAAGCATAGCACCATCTCGATCGGGCTCTCAGCAAGCTGGTAGCAGCCTTGCATCACGTGACGACGGATTCAAGTGGGCTTGGTTTTGTGCTCGGCCCAGGTGGCTGCACGCACACACGGCCAGGACAGGTCGTCTGGCCCAGAGTCCGTTGTTGACTCATACTCGATCCCGTAAGCAGCGTACGTACATTGCCAACATTGTCAGAGTCCGTTGTTGACTCATACTCGACCGGAGCGACACGCCACAATACGGACGTGCAACAGAGACGGCGTACCAAGCATCCGACAATTTTTATAATAGTAAAGATAAAGATAGAGATTATATTTTCTAACAAAGGACGAAGCGTGTATGTTCCCAGATACGTAATTCTTGTAAGCAGCGGACCAGTTTTCCGCATTAATAAAGCAGAATTGCTATGCTCTTCGTAGGGGAATGTAGAGTAGATGTAATATCAAACCTTATCGTCTATACACGATAAACTTCTTCACCGTTTGGCCCCCTTCCCTTCTGTCCAGCGAGAGGTGGGAGGTCTAGCTCCACCCACTACTATGTATTAGTATAGTCGAGTTAGTCTCATAGTCATCGTTATGGTCTGCTTTAGTAAAGCTACTTTGTTCCAAGCATCCACGTCCATCCTGCCCTTAGTGGTGGTGGCTTTGATTTACTCCGGTGCCGGTGGCCAAGGTATGCTCTATGCCCTTGGAATAAATTGTCCATGGTAGCCTTCGTGTCGGGCAAGCCGGCTCTTGTTGGTGAGCCCATGGCAAGAAAAGGATCTGAAACAAGATTATGTAAGCATTGAGTTTCGTGATTTCATCCTCAAATTTCTAATGCAAGCTCTAAGAGGTCAGCGTCGACCGTTTCTTCTACTTCCAGCGACATCATCTGTAAGGTTGAGTCGATCGTTCTTCAAATCTTCGGCAAAATCAAAAGCAAACCTCCACCAATTGGCGGTCCTGCAAATTGAGCTGTGCAAGACTAATGAGCTCAAGGTGCTATTCCTCTTCATCCATGGATGCTCACCGGTGTCACCCAAATCAGCTCAGGACCCTGTTGTATAACTCCTATTGTACCACTGTTGCAACATCTATCCAGATCTTTCAAGGCCCTAGTCTGGGCCCTTGTCGTTTTAAAAAAATCAATATTATTCAAATATTCTTAAATATACTCCCGCCAGTATATAACATAATAAATATATTACGTTTAGGGCACCCACAATTTGACAAAAAGCAGTCCTTATAACTCTATATGAGTACTTTTGCCATTGTGAGAGATGACATTAGGAAGAACCATATGATGAGTTACCCATATCTATAAGCATCACTCAGATAGATTACAATATATTATCTCTCTTCTCTTGCTTTCTCCATGATGGAATCATGGTATTTAGATGTGAATTTTTTAGAGTGTGGGTCCTATCTTAATGTCAACTAGATCCGTGCAGATTGCGCGACTAGCATCATTATATTTTTCTCACATAATAATATATATGTTTTTATATTTTATTATTAAAATATGTTAAAATGACAACATAATTTTAAATTATGTACTGGCTTGACCAACTAACCAATAAGTGATATTCATATTTAATTGTATATACGTGATAGTTATTAATTATTTTGTATTTAAAATTTTAGTTATTTTTAAATTATATTTCTACATAGACTCTAGACTCCTCTTCCAGTATTTCTTGTTTTTTTAAATTTAGAATTTTTGTTATTTATAAATTTTGTTTCTATATGGACTCTAAACCCTTCTTTTAGTATTTCTTGCTTTTAAATTTTAAATTTTAGTTATTTCGAAATTATATTTCTATATGGACTATAGACTCCTCTTTCAATATTCCTTTTTTAAAATTTTGAATTTGCGTTATTTGTAAATTGTATTGCTATATGGACTCTAAATTTTTCTTTCAATATTCCTTTTCTAATTTCAGTTATTTATAAATTGTATTCCTATATGGACTCTAGAATCTTTTTTTAATATTTCTTTTTTTTTAGTTCTGAATTTTAGTTATTTCTAATTTATATTCTATATGGACCCTAGACTTTTCTTACAATATTCTTTTTTTAATTCTGAATTTCATTTATTTCTAAATTGTATTACTATATGGACTCTAGTCTCTTCTTCCAATATTTCTTTTTCTGAATTTCGAATTATAGTTACTTATAAATTGTATTTTTATATGAACTCTACTTTTATTTTTTTTATTTTTAATTCTTAATTTCAATTAGTTTTAAATTTTATACATGTATGGACTCTAGTCTTCTCTTCTAATATTTCTTATTTTTTAATTTCGAATTTTTACTATTTTTAAATTGTATTTTTGTATGGACTCTATTTTTTTACTTTTTTCAATTAATATGAGAACTTTAGAACGTGAAAGCGAACATAGAGACTCTTTTTTCTATTTAATAGATTGCTATCTACATATATTGTGGAAATGAGAACAACAAAAAAACCACTTATATGGATATATATATATATATATATATATATATATATATATATATATATATATATATATATATATATATATATATATATTATTGATGTCCTTAGGACCAGATTTGATTTTTTTTTTACTATTCTGATCATCAATTCTATATTAGAATAAATTTATAAAATCTAACAAGTTTATGATGTTATTAGAGTTTTTTTAAGCTAATCTACATATATGTCCCTCTGTATTTAAATATATGCCACAATTGAGTTGATTCGATCGAGATTGGACCATCAATAGCTCACACGCAAATGTGCTTTAGTGAGACTAGAAATTTATCGTAGTTTTCATCTCATTGAGCGCTAGGGCTGTATTTATAAATGCGTGAGTGTGGTGTGCATGTGTAGTCTGTACTGTATACATCATTTGTGTAATTAAAAAATAGTTTGAAACATAAAAGGTCATGGTTAGATTTTTCGTTATGACTACTACATTTACAATATTATAATTTTGTTAGATAAATTATCGTCACAGGCTTACCTATAGAAAAATATAAATCAAACTTGCACAACAAATTTTAAATAATTGACAAATTTTGCTACAGGACACTACGACTTTGCGGATTTAGCTTCAAGACATGGCGAAAGTGAATCTTTGGAAGAAGACACTCTCAAAATATATAGATATTTGCTATTGGATACCACACTCATTAAATATATATTTTTGGTTGAATAAGGTGGTGTTTGAATCTCCTGAAGATGAAGATAAAGATAAAGATTAAGTGTTTTATGTAAAATGAGGTGACCTTAACGTGTGATTAATTGAGTTTTAATTATTACAAATTTGAAAAAATGAATTTATCTGATATTTTAGAACAACTTTCATATAAAAAATTTTTGCACGAAACACATCGTTTAGTAGTTTGAAAAACGTGCCACAAATATCTAAAATTTTATCCTTGTTTGTAGGACTATCGAACGGGGCCTAAGAGAGAAACAGGGTGAGAGGTCAGAAATATCCTGGTCCCACATGTCAGTCCACCATCTCTCTTCTCTCTGTCTTCCTGTCCTCTCCCCTCCCTACTGTGGCGCCAGCTCCGCCCAGCCCCACCATGGCTACGCCGGCATGGCCCCGACCTTCTCTGCACTCCAACGCGTAAAATACCATTGGCGACGGCTCCGAGACAAGCTTTGTGAACCTCCGTCACGCATGCGCCTAGCGTCCACTCACCACGTGGCGATGCGGCCTGGCCTCATCGCATCGAGCCACCCACACCAGCCTTCGCCTGCGTCGGTCTGGCCTACGTCCGGCCCTGCCACATGGTGCCGCCCGCACCCACGCCAGCTTGGCCTCCGTCTGTCCTTGTCGCATGGCGCCATTCGCGCCCGTATCGGCCTCGTTCACGCCTAGCCCCATCGCATGGCGTTGCCCGCGCCCATGCTGGCCATCATGTGGCCTGGCCCTGTCGCACGGAGCCTCCTACACTGGCCTCTGCCAGCGCAGCCACGGTCTGCAGTCAGCCCCGTCGCGTGATGCCACCTATCCCCACGTAGGCCACCATGCGGCCTGGCTGGCCCGTCACATGAAGCAGCCCGCGCTGGTCTCCGCGCGCACGGCCACGGCCTCCGCTCGGCTTCAGCCTAACCACCCACGCCGACCACCTCACAGGCTGGGTAGGGAGAGTAGGGAGGAAGAGAAAGAATAAGACAAGTGGGCCCAAAGGTATTTTTGACTTTGCACACTTTCTCTCTCCTATTGTAGCAGAAATATATATTTTAATGATTACGGTGTCTAACAACAAATAACCATATTTTGAAAGTGTCTTACCCCAAAAATTGACTTTTGTCGTGTTCAGAAGCTAAAACGACAAAGTCACAGTGTCCTATAGCAAAATTTACCTAAATAAAATCAACAATATCATATTTTAAAATATAAAGGCGGTACCATTTTTCTTCCTTTTAAACTAAGCATTTTGAAAAAAAAAAACTAATGGTCGAAGTTTTAAAACTTTCGAAGTCTGGTGGATGAGATGAGATGATGATCCCTGGCAAAGCCTGGCCGCCTGGGCATCAGTGTCTGAAAGTGGTGGAAAACTAGAAATTGATTTGGGCTGGCCTGCCCAGGGATGCTGGTGTGTGGGCCAAAATTGGGCAGGAGGTGACCAAAATTGGCCTCATTGAAATCTTTCTTGACCAGGTGCTTTGCAAATTTCTGTAGGTGGCCTCACTCAAGCAAATTGGCGGAAATTTGTAGGCTTGCTATGGACCTCTGCCTGAAAATTCCTAGACTTCATCTTTTACTTTGCAGTGCTCTTTGGTGTGTTTCTGGTTATAAATGCATACACAAACATTCTAAAAGCTACTAAAACAAACACTAGGTACTGCAAGAAAACAGAGGCGTTACAAAATATCATACGGAACTTATCAGATAATCAGGCAAGATGCACAATCAGCATGATGCAGCGGGTGCTAGACGATGATTCAGTAAAGAAGTGAGAGGCATAAAGCATCCCAGATAGATACCTCTTTTGCAATGTACCATCTTTTTTATTAGATAATGTGCAATGTCCCATCCTGTATGTATACACACAAGCTATCAATGCAAAGCACTCACGAGTGCAACAATCTTCGGCTATTTGCTGACATCATTGGATGGTGTTCTCATTTACATCTAAATTTGCAAACAAATGTCTGATCAACTACCTTAATCTGTACAGTGAATGGTGATCATCAAGGAACCTACAGCTCAACCGTACAGAGAGCTGCAGTCCTGAAATCAATTGGTACGTTAACAGGGGGATGTGTGGTGAGCACCCTCCACGTCTTTGCTGCAGGGTTGTAAACTTGAAACTCCAGCGCCAACCTCTTCTTCGACTGCCTCCATGGACTTGAGGTTTCGACAGGGAGTTTTGCAGATGTAAGAACATAAAGTTCGCCATTCATTGCTACGAAACCACATGATTGAGTACTTGGGATCTTTCTCCTCAATGTAGCTTCCTTTGACCACCTGTTCGAAGAGAAGTTATACCTGCACCAAGACATGACTATTAGAGTCTGGTTATATGCGCAAAAATTTTTGTAACCAAGCCAAAAGAAAACGATTATAGATTCCAGATAACATAGCAATCATAATATAAGTATGATTTGTGACCAGAATTGTAAAAGAGCTACCATGCGCTCTAGGTAACAGTAAAGCTCATAATTACAAGTTTCTCGTCAATAGCTACCAGTTTGTTCAAAAATCAAAACATGCACATATTTCAGTTATAACTTGAGCTTTTCCGTGGTTCTTGAGGAGGGTACCTCAACTGTTAGGAAACATCCAGAACACAACTAGCAAACAAAGTATTAGGTGCAACACAGCTTGTAGTAATATTAATTATACAAGTCAGCATGAAGATCAGTTCCATGGACTCCTAACAGAATCTCTCGTGCAAACATAAAAGAGACAGTTTAATGTCAACATTGGTATAATAGAGTTGATAACACATGCAGTACAAGCTTCAATGACTAATTTGTTTTGACTAGCTGTACTCGTGATGGAAACTTGCATACAGAATAACTAAGCATGTATTCAAAAAGCAGTCGTTATTTGATATTTATGAATTTATCTAAATTCTCTTCCTCTTTTCCTCAGAGGATACATATCAATGCCACTCCCCATTGGCAATGTCACAGCATACAGTTCTCTGAGATATATTTACTTTGACATAAACTAATGCCAAGCAATCAACCCCAATGGCCTGGTGGTGAAGCTATTTAATAACCCCATCCACTTGGGTGGCTGGGTCCAAATACTAGGATTGCTTGGGTGCACATCACCGCTCTTAGTGAATGTCAGAAATACTAGTCAATTTTCAATAAAAATAAATGCAAAGAAATCAGCACTGATACCTCTTGCAGTACACAGATACATCTCTATGTAGTTCATTGAGCTCATTGTGGCAACAAAAAACTGTTGGTTTTTTCACTTAACTTTGGCAACAAAAAAAAACATGTATTACAAAAATATAGTAAGAAGTTAAGAACAGATAGTTTTCATAATATCTAAGCATATCTACCAAGTTCTCCTGATCGCTGTAGCTAATTATGGTGTCTACACAACGATAACATTCTGGTATGATTTAGAAAGCACAAACACAGGAGTGATATTTGTTTCCAACTAATGCTATGAAATTGCTCAATTGCATCTGATGTAAATTTTAATATCAAAAATAGGAAGTGGTGACTAGTCTAAAAATGGAACTTGTAACTCGCTAACTGCTAGCTTAATCCTATGTACCTATGTGGAAAGGGTTTGCTACAGTATTCCCTCTAAATGTAAGTTTGTTTAATCATAAAGTAAACTTTGTTATTAATGACTAGATGGATCTTCTCTAGTTGGGGCCTTGATGTCCAGCAGAAGATACTATGTCAGTCCTTACAATGTTTTACTCACTAGTTAAGTGGTACTGTTAACAATACACAAAGCTAACTGAAATTTTTGGCAGTTGATACAATGACTTTTTTTGGTTTCTAATGATATAAGTAGGCACACCTAATTATTTAAAGAACATGTTATGGCACATAAAAATGAAGCCTGGTTAATGTCCAAGGTCATTTCACTCGTCACATTTCACAAACTAACAAGTGGTAACTGTAATCATGTGAACTGGTGTGATGTTTATCTAGCATGTCAAAATTAAATGCCCTGAATTAAGTAAGCAATTGCCTGTCCATATTAAACCAATGACACCACTACTACATGACCATTTGCACCCTTATGTTGATAATAATTAATACTAACACTTTCTCGACATTATGTATCCATTACACTTCCAAAATATATCCGTAATAACGAGTCTATGATTGCATGGAACAAGTGAATCTTGCATATGGTTGCAGGCACACAAATGTTTACAGAAATTTCATCTCCATTCATGATATTGACCATACATATGAAAACCCTTTTCTTAACATGAAAGCAACAAGCAGCTACCGAGACAAGGCCCACAAAACCAACCATTGCCTAACAAACCAATCAAAACTTACTTTACATTTAAAACCTCTGAAATAAGACAGCTTCAACTTCATCATTTGTATTTACAACCTCTGGACTTCAAAAGTTGAGTGTTTTATCTCTGCCTCTTGAAAACAAATGATATTTTTTCTGAAATTTTGTACACACAAACCATCTTTCTTGACAACCATAGGATGAAGACAAATAGACCACATAGCAAGACCTATATTTGCTTCGTTCTCAGTACATCACGTCAGCGCATCACTCATGCTCGCTTAAAATCAAGTGACCAAAGGGTGGGCACATTAACTTTTAGTTAGTGCTGTGAGTTCTTATTTTGGTTGAAGAGATGGGAGAGGAAAATAAAATGTTAAACAATGCTTATCCATGAGATCTGCTCCATAATGTAACACAAGAAACTAATATGCATGAATGGCAAGGAGACGTCTCTGTAAACAAAACTGGAAGAGAAGTAATAGATATCTAGGCTCTTCAATCTTAAAATTAATTTCCAGATTCCCAAACTATGGTATCTGCATTATTAGTCTATCAAATGTATGGCAGCAATGACATCAAACTCTTAATAGTTGGCACCTAAACAAGAAAATTGAACAAACAAAAAAGTGCTGCCTCCCATTATTCTCATTCCATCCATTTGTACATCTTAACAAAATCAACTAATTACAGAACCAAGACACCGAGCAGAAAAGAAAGGTTAACAAATAAACACCCTTGTCCGACTCCAAACTCATCATAGTGAATAATTGTGCCAAATTAAATTATGAAATTGGACCTTGTGTACTAAACATGTTATGCAACTATAAGTAGAAAAGGGAACTGTATTAACTACCAATCGTTCCAAGCAAGCAAATACATATGAATGAAGAATTACACGAAATTGAAATTGAACTACTCGCAAACACAAATAGAAACATATATGCAAAAACAATTGTGCAGACAAAATAACAAATTAGAGACAAATTCCCTGACCTGAAGATATCATGACCATCGAGCATGAACACCTCTGTGACCCTTCCATCTTCTGCAGAAATGACAGCCACAGGCCCAAGCCGCTCTCTCTCCCATTCCGCCCACATGTCCCCAATCTCCCTCCACTTGCCGCTCCACAGCCCGAGCGCCACCGCGTCCCGGCAGTACACGTCACTAGGCACCACTCCCCCCACCGTGGTGTAGCCGTCGTACCCGCCCATCACCCAGAACTCATCCTCCCTCCCGTCCCCCGCCCCGTGCGCGACGAACCCCACGCACCCGGCCCGGTCCCGGGGCATCGCCGCGGTGACGCGCCACGCGCTCGCTGCTGCGTCGTACAACTCGACGCCGCTGGTGCGGCTGCCGTAGGAGGGGAACGTCGGGTGCCTGGACCCACCTCCCGCCACGATGACTCCGCCGCTGGGCGCGGGCGCGCAGGCGAAGCTCCCTCGCGGGACGCGCATGTCGGGGAGGCGCTCCCAGCGGTGGCGGGAGAGGGCGAGGTCGAGCCGGTAGGCGGCGGCGGAGGGGGAGGGGTTGTCGAGGGGATAGCTCCGGGCGTCGAAGCGGGAGCCGCCGAGGACGTAGATTTGGCCGCCGACCGCGACCGCGGCGAAGTTGGCGAGGCCGTAGTGCTGCGGCGAGCACGGGATCGGCGGGAGGGACCACCANGGGTCGAGCAGGATCGGGGAGGCGAGGGAGGGGTCGGTGGGGAAGAGGCACAGGAGGTGGCGCCGGGGGAGCCGCAGGCTGCGGCGGAGCGGGAGGAGCGTGGCCGCGGAGAGGAGGAGCCGCCACGCGCGGGAGGTGGCCCGGAGGCGGGACTGGTCGGGGAACGTGAGCAGGCAGAGGATGACGGCAGCCACGTCATCCGGGAGCCCCGGGATAATCGACGCCACGCCTGGCCTCAGGCTTAGGGTTCCGGCGATGCGGCGGCCAGCGGACGACGACGACGACGACGGCGAGGCCATCCGATCGCCTCGCCGCCAGCGAAAAGGAAAGGGGAAGGAAGAAATTGGCCTCGCTCTGCTCTCTGCCTGCGTGTGCCGCTGTGCGTGTCCTTATCGCGCGAGGAGATCGCGCTCGTCGACGAAGCCGTCTCCGCTAATTTCCACCACGCTCGCTGCCATGCGGGCCCCTTTACCGCAGCAGCTATTTCTGCCCCACCTGTCAGTGAAAGAAATATTTTCTCTTGGTGCTCGCATCACCTTGTCCGCACCTTAATTTTTTCATCGAGTGGATATTGTCCAAAGAGCCCGCAGTGCAACTGACATGTGGAGCCTGTTGCTTACGCGAAGCGGTGGGACCAGAAACGTAGTCTTGCGTCTATGGCTCCGATTGCAGATCTTCTGCGGCTGGTGCCTGCAGTTACTAGTACTAATTTTGAACATACCGAGCGAGTGCGAGGGCGGGCTTGTGTCTGGTCGTAGAGAATCCCGAGCCGATTTGTGGCGGTGCCCAGCGACTGGGTGCCGGCTGCCGGGAGTTACCGACAATGACGTAGGCGACAATGACGTAGGATGGATTGTTTTGGTCCGAGACGTGTAGGGCAAAAGCAAAACACAATAATACGAATAGGAAAAACGAGAACAGGGATGTCACGTTTATTGAACTTCTATAAGATTTTAGTGTATTTTCATGTGATATATTTTATGATTATAATCTGAATATGTTATAACTGTTACATATATATTAAGACGGAGAGACTAGAAAAGTTTTACAACTATTGTTTATCGTTTAGCTAGTACGGAGTACATGGAAAAACATAGCGAGCAGAGTGAGCGTAACTCAATTGGTTAGGTTTCTTGTGATGAAACTAGTTCATTTGGATTTAAGTCCTAAACTTAACACGGATGCGCGCATTTATAGCTATTTTTAATGGTAGGCAACATACCCGGTGATTTCGTCAAAATCTCAAGATATGCCGGGCCAATGTGTGTGCGTGCATTTATAGGAGTGAGTGTGTGCGCGTTGTGAGTATCTATGTTTATACGTGTTTCTCGAAAAAATAAAAATTTAAGATGGAAAGAAGAAAACATGAGATGATGCAATGTTTATTTTTCTTCAAAATTCCTCTAGAATAGCCCATTTCATAGGTTTTTTTTAAAAAAGAAAACGGATTCTTTATTTCGAAAGGCTCCACATAATTATTTCCCATAGAATAGAAAATTGTTCTACGGCCGCCTACCTGTTAAAATGCAAGATTGTTTTTCACAACCCTTAAATCGCAAGCGGGCGGTTTATTGTATGATGTTAAACTTCGGTTATATTTATTATCAATTCGTCATATCGTATGATCGCATTATGCGGCTATATTTATGTGCTCAATAAATCATAATGACATGGTATGAGAAAGAAGTTATAAGATCGTACATAGTTAAATATATGGTGTTACGTTTCGTTGTATTCGATATAAATTTTTTTGGATTCCAACCAATATCAGTGTATTTTCGTTCCGATAATTCTGTTTGCAAAATCCCGACGAGACCGGTATCATTATCATTTCCGCCTTTATTGTTTTGTTTTTCGTTTCCTAAAAAAAAATTGAAATGGAAATGAGAGATGCAGTTTTCTGACCCTTTTTCATCCCTAATATTGGTCATGGTGGCCAACTCATGGGCTAAATGGGCTGATAACCTAACGGGCATTTATTTGGACCTTATATGGCCTCAAGAAGGAATGGTTCAGGTTGGCGTTGAGTTTTGCCTAAAACGACCGAGGCATTGGTTTGGAGAATAAGTTCACTTTAGGCCTCTCATCTAGATATTGAGTTTAAACTTAGTCCCTAAACCGTAATACAGATATACAAAACCATGTCAACTTTCGTCCCAAAACAGTACGGCTCCTGGTTTTGTCCGATTGATGCTTTGACTCCGATCAGCTGTTCTAAGTTAGCATGGGACCCACACAGACCCCATATGTTAGTAGCCAACTCTTTCTTCCTCCTCTCTCCCCTCTCTTCCCCATCCTCACTAGGGCGGGAGGGCAAGTGTAGGTTGTGTGGACAGGGGCAGTGACTGACAGAGAGAAGGGCGGCCCAACACGACGAGGGAGCTCCGCGTCGGCCTCCCTCAGTCGACGTAAGCCGCGAGCTCCGCCTACTCCGCGCAACCGATGGGGAGAAGGGCAGGCGTCGGCGGGTGGCGGGAGAAGGGCGACCAAACACGTCGAGGGAGCTCTATGTCAGCCTTGCCCAGTCGACGTTGGTCAACATCGGCCACGAGCTCCGCTGCCTCTGCGTGGCCGATGCGGAGAATGGTAGCTGTCGATGGGAGGCAGACGGGAAGGGCGAAGGGCACCAAGCAGTGAGGCCCCTCAGCTCCCAATGGTAGTAGCCGACTAGTCGCCAGATCTAAGCACCGAGGGGCGACGTCTAAGTGGAGAGGTCGGATAGAGGTGGCCCAACTGCTGGCAAGGCTGTGACAGTGCACCGCTATCTCCGGCGACGACGGCCTCGGTGGGATCCCCATCCCTCCTCCTCCACCGACGCCCTCTTCCCGTGCCTGCATGACCGTATCGCTCGGCTGCATCTCCTACCCAGCCTGTCTCATCCCTGGCCACTGACATCGTCGAGAAAAAGGCAGAGAAAGGGTAGAGAGAAACAAAGAGAGAGGGCAGAGGATGTGTCACTGACTTATGGGGTTCACCAAATTTTCTTAAGACTAAATTGCCCTCACATGTGGGTCCCACGTTGACTCAACCGTCATGTTAGCCGAAACCAGATACTATACTGCCCTAAGATCTCGGATACATCGGTTTTGCTATTTTAGGGACGGGTTATACGTGGTATTATGGTTAGGTATGAATTTCGTAACTTGATGTCAATGTGAAACCCCAAGTGAACTTGTTCCATTGTTTGGCACTTTGTGCTCTGTCCAATCTGAAGATATCCCCGTTCTTGCACTACACTAGCACAGCAGCTGTAGCGGATGGCAGCGGCACGGGCGGAGGAGGCGAGATAGCGCTGCAGCCTGCAGTGAGCTCCTCCCCAAGCGCAGTGAGCAATTTTCTGCATTCCCATCTCACGAACAAATCTTCCCACTTGTCCTCTTCTTCCCACCAATCACCCATCCAAAAGTTTCCAGAAACTCAAAACTCCTCCTCCCATGGCCGACGCAAACATGGCGTGGGCGGAGTTCCCCGAAGAATGCGTCGCCGGCATCCTCAGCCACCTCCTTTGCCTCCTCGACCACGCCATGTTCTCCGGCGTTTGAAAACCGTGGCGCACCGTCGCGCTGCAGCACCCGCCGCGTGAGATCCCGTTGCTGCTCATGCCGTCCACAGCCGCGACCTCCTTCTTCTGCGTCGCCAGCGGGGACACACACCTCTGCCCTGGCCTCCCGCCGACGCCCGCGGCGCGAGATTCTACGGCTCCTTCCCGGGCGGCTGGCTCGCTGCCGAGCTCCCCGAGTCGCGCGGCCACGCGCTGCTCAACGCCTCAACCTCTGCACTGGCGCGCGCGTCGCCCTCCCGACACGACTCCGCTGCAGCGTCAACGCCCGCGGGAGCAACAAGTACCCCATCATCATCCACGCCGACACGCCGTCACTCTCTCCGCCGCCCCGTCCGACGATCGCCCGTACTACGCCGCCGCCGTAATGGCCAGCCAGTCGAACATCGCGTTCTGGCGCCCCGGCATGGACTACTGGACGCCACCGACGGAGAATTGGGGCGCGGAGTTAGAAGATTGGCAGAAGCTGACATCGAATGGCCCAATCGAGGACGTCACATACTACATCGGCCCGCTTGGCGAGGGCTTCTATGTCCTCAACAACAAGGAAGACCTCCTGCTGTACACGCCGAACACCAACAACAACCCCGGCTCTTTTTTAACTTTGGAGTTTTCACTTCACAAAATGAGTCATAAGTGTCTCGGTGTCTGGTTGGCTGATGTCTAATTTGAGATATGAGTGGCTGTTGCTGCATGATATGAAGCACTGAGATTGCCTGCAATCGAGGCTATGCCACGTACCGTGCACAGGAAGAAGTTGATTTCTGTTGTTAAAGCCGGTCTCTCATATCATTGCAGGTTAGAATTTGCCTGACACGTTTAGTTACTACTTACTAGTGTGACCCTTGTTGCATATATACCTCTCTTGTCATTCTACCTAAAACCATATTTGAGTTACAACTGAAGGCTGCTACATGCTCACTGAATTGGTCCTCTCATTTTTCCCATCAGTCTTTCATCAACTATGCTTAAGAATTACCTCCTGCTTAAGATTAATTCTCTGAGCTGAAATAGCAAGCATTTTGGTAACCGCAGAACTGAAGATTGTATGACTTTAGAACTCCACAAAAATGGGTGTTTATGATGTTTGTTATGACTACACAAAAAAGGTGTTTATTGATCATATGTTGATGACTGAATTTTGGTTACTTGTCTGCACTGCCGTATATTTTCAGTGTTTTGTTCAGAATGTCCTACACTAATTTCCATAAGCCAAGACTGATCAAAGTTATTATCTGAAAAAACAAGACTGACTAAAGTTGCCTGACATCCCTGAACTATCTTCCCTCTGCTTAAGCAGCTGAAGAATGTTTCTAATTGCTTAATCACAAGGCTTGTAGTAACTAATTAAGTCCGGTGCCGGGGAGTCTTGTCACAAGATTGGGCATATATCTATCGGGAAAAGTACAGCACATCCTGAGAAATATTGCCGGGTGAGATACAGTGATTGGTTGCCTTGCCATGCCACAGAACAGTTATCTGGATATTACTGTAGTAACTGAGTTATATCCGAGTAGAAATGAGTTATTTAGGACGAAGAAGTGGGAATGAAGGCAAATTTAGTTACTTAAGTCATAGAATGGAAATGAAAAAGGTGATAATATGTCTGCCTATTGAATTAATTACAGAACGATGGAACTTTCCTGTTCTGAATATTTCAAATAGGTGAACATAATGCTCAAATTAATTGCAGCACTATATAATTGTCGTAAAAGAAGATTAAACTGGGCATAGTACAAAGAAACAAAACAGAACAATGGCAGGAGATCAGTATAATGTACTAGAACAAACAACGATGCAGAACAATAGGAAAACTTGGCAAGCAAGAAGAAAAGGATTAGAAGCCGCGTGGGCGTGGCTTCAGACGAGAAGGAGAAGCTTATAAATAAGACCTGCTCTGTAACCGCAGCATCCATCTCCCCAACGAATCTTCCCACTTGCCCTCTTCTCCTTCCCACCATTCCCAATCCCATCCAAAAGTTTCCAGAAACTCGAAATCCTCCTCCTCCTCCTCCCCCTTCCCCTCCCATGGCCGACGCAAACATGGCGTGGGCGGAGCTCCCCGAAGAATGCGTCGCCGGCATCCTCCACCACCTCCTTTGCCTCCCTGACCACTCCATGTTCTCCGGTGTCTGCACAAGATGGCGCACCATCGCTACGCGTCACCTGCCGCCTATGCAACCGTGGCTGTTCATGCCGTCCACCACCGCGACCACCTTCTTCTGCGTCGCCTGCGAGCACACCCACCAGGGGCCCCGCCTGCCGGACAACGCCCGTGGCGCGCGCTTCTGCGGCGCCTACCTTGAAGGTTGGGTGGTCGCTGCTGAGATTCCGAATGATGACCGCGCTCTCCCGTGGAATCGTGGCCCAGCTCTGCTCAACCTCTGCACCGGCGAGCGCGTCCTCCTCCCGAGACGCCTCCGCAACAACAACCCTAATGTCACCACCATCAACCACATCCAAGCCGCCATCCTCTCCAATACCCCATCTCAGGCTCACCCGTACTACGCCGCCGCCATAGTGTCCGGCAAGCCCAACATCATGTTCTGGCGCCCCGGCATGAACGAATGGGCGCCGCCGATGCTGAAGTGGGACTCGGGGTTCAAAATGTGGCAGAAGCAGCTATCCAAGGACCCAATCGAGGACGCCAAATACATCGTCTTCGGCCCGCTCGGCGGGGGGTTCTATGTCCTCAACAACAAGGAGGACCTCCTGGTGTACACGCCCAAGGCCAACGACAGGCACGGCGAGCTCACGATGTCGTCCGTGGAGAAGTACCAGGTCCGCAGAAATCCCCGGCAGACCATGCCGGGGCCAGGGGAGGTGCTCGCCCGCTACCTCGTGCTGTCTTGCCGCGGGCATCTGCTCATGGTCGTCAGGTTCGTCTCCACGGAGAAGGCCACGGTGGCGTTTGACGTCTTCAAGCTGGAGCTGAAGCCGCCGTGCTGGAAGAAACTCACCTTGGACACCCTCACAGACCAGACGATCTTCCTCGTGCGAGGCTGCTCCTTCGCCGTCGAGATGAGGAAATCCTGCCAGTGCCCTCCCAACATCTACTTCCTGGATGACTCCGCGAGGTTCAACGGCGCAGGGACTTCGACCTCGCAGGCGCAGCAGGTCGAGGGTCCGTTCCCCTGCGGTGACACCGGCAGATGCTGCGAGCAGGGCATCGTCCGCTGCCTACCGCGAGAGCCGCCTTCAGACTCCTCGCCGTGGAGTTGGTTCTATCTGCCCCCAAACGACGCCCTTCGTCGTAAATGGTTTATGGAGCAACTAATCAAACGAGCGGAACAGCAGAGACTGCAGGAGCATCAGGATGGGTAGAATTTTGTGCAGGTTTGGTTCGGTATTCTGGTAATTCAGCTCCGGTAATCCTTCAAAATTTGGCAATATGTTTTGAGTAAGGATTGAGACATGAATCCTTGTTACTATAACATGAGATGCATGAACAATTTGATACTGATGATGCCAATATTTTAGACTTGCAGTTCTGATTTTCCTAACCCATGAAGGTTGTGATCTGTGTTACTATTTCTTCCATTCATATGATGCCTAATGCTTCTGCTGTGCTGTTAATCATTTTAACATTCTACTGTGGGAAATTTTGATCTCCGCATTTGTCTAATGACTGAATGATGCAGGCTACAATTCTCCTAATTCACTTCATACAGTTGATTATTAAATTTGGGCTTCATGTTGGTGTTTTCCTCTTTTCTTATAGGTTCTTTCAAATGTTCTTACGAATTTCAAATGTGAACCTGGTTGGTAATTGCTGTGTTAAAATGAAACATAATTCAGCAGTTCTGGTGTGCTGAACAGGGATATATGTGAACCTGGTTGCAAATGTCTAATTTGGTATATGAGTGACTGTTGCTGCTTGGTGAAGCACTGAGTTGCCTGAATTTGAGGACATGCCACCATCAACAGGAAGAAGTTGATATCCTGTATGATTGCAAATTAGAATTATACTGGCACGTTAACTTGTGTGACCCTTTATTGAGTAACAATTGAAGACTGCTACACATTGAATTATTTGCTTATCATTTTTCCTATCAGTTTTTCAACTATGCTTAAGAATTACAGCCTGCTTAAGATTAAATCTGTGAGCATTTCAGTAACTGCAGAACTGCAGATTGTATGACCTCAGAACTCTACAAAAATGTGTGTTTATGATGTTTTTTTTTACTGCACAAAACAGTGTTTATTGATCATATCATAACATTGGGCACTCCGGCTACATATCTGACCAAATATCG
Source organism: Oryza officinalis (assembly GCA_008326285.1). NCBI lineage: Eukaryota > Viridiplantae > Streptophyta > Magnoliopsida > Poales > Poaceae > Oryza > Oryza officinalis. Next base: position 23,075,494 of record BDMV01000002.1, read on the forward strand.
ACAGGGAAAAGTAAAACCGTTTCGGAGAAATATTGTCGGTGAGCTACATTGACAGGGTGTCCTGACATTCTCTGGATAATACTGTGGCAAGATTTTACTTATAATTGTAGTATGTGAGCTCATTAATTTCAGCTGAAATGAAATAAGTATAATTGGAGTATGTGGCAAGTCTTTTGTCCATTAACAAATATCTTATTCTTCAATTTTTGAACTGAAGAAGTGGGAAATGAAAGCAGTTTAGTTACTTGAATCAACAGAAAGGAAATGAAAATGGTGACAGTGATATCTGCCTGTTGAAATTAACTATAGATTGAAGGAACATTCCTGTTCCGAATCTTCCAAATCAGTGAAAGGAATGTGGAGGGCAGCAGTCCATCGTAGAGCATTGTTTGTGAAAGAACAAAACAGAAGAATTGTTTGCTTTGAATAAGGAAAGCAGTCAAAGCACTGCAGTATAAATAAAGCTAATCTTCTAACAAACTGAAATGCAGAACAAGCAGATACTGTAGCATAGCAATGTTTGGAGAGCAGTGTAGAACAATGGAAATGCAGAACTATAGGAAAACTTGGAAAACAAGAAGAAAAGGATTAGAAGCCGCGTGGCTTCAAACGAGAAGCCTATAAATAAGAGCTGCTCTCTCTGTAAACGCAGCAATCCATCTCCCCCAACGAATCTTCCCACTTGCCCTCTTCTTCTTCCCACCATTCCAAATCCCGTCCAAAAGTTTTCAGAAACTCGAAATCCCCCTCCTCCTCCCCCTCCCATGGCCGACACAAACATGGCGTGGGAGGAGCTCCCCAAAGAATGCATCGCCGGCATCCTCCGCTACCTCCCTTGCCTGTCTGACAAATCCATGTTCTCCGGTGTCTGCACACGGTGGCGCACCATCGCTTCGGGGTACCTGTCGCCTATGCAACCGTGGCTGCTCATGCCGTCCACCACCGCGACCTCCTTCTTCTGCGTCGCCTGCGAGCGCACCCACCAGGGTCCCCGCATGCCGGAAAACGCCCGCGGCGCGCGCTTCTGCGGCACCTTCCTTGAATGTTGGGTCGCCGCCGCTGAGATTCCGTATGATGACCCTCTGCCGCGGAATCGTTTCCCCGCTCTGCTCAACCTCCGCACCGGCGAGCGCATCCTCCTCCCGAGACACCTCCGCAACAACAACCCTGATACCACCACCATCAACCACATCCAAGCCGTCATCCTGTCCGATTCCCCATCTCAGACTCGCCAGTACTGGGTCGCCGCCATAGTGTCTGGCAAGCCCAACCTCATGTTCTGGCGCCACAACATGAACAAATGGGCGCCGCCGATGCTGATGTGGGACTCGGGGTTCAAGATTTGGCAGAAGCAGCTATCCAAGGATCCGATCGAGGACGTGAAATACTTCTACGAAGGCCCGCTCGGAGGGGGGTTCTATGTCCTCAACAACAAGGAGGACCTGCTGGTGTACACGCCCAAGGCCGACGACGATTACGGCGAGCTCACGATGTCGTCCGTGAAGAAGTTCCAGGTCCGGAGGAATCCCCGACCGACCATGCCGAGGCCAGGGCCAGGGGAGGTGCTCGGCCGCTACCTCCTGCCGTCCCGCGGGCAGCTGCTCATGGTCGTCAGGATCGTCTCCACGGAGAAGGCCACGGTGGCGTTTGACGTCTTCAAGCTGGAGTTGGAGCCGCTGTCCTGGAAGAAACTCAGCTTGGACACCCTCACAGACCGGAGGATCTTCCTCGTGCGAGGCTTCTCCATGGTCGTCGAGATGAGGAACCCCTGCCCTCCCAGCATCTACTTCCTGGATAACTCCGTGAGGTTCGACGGTGCGGGCACCTCGCAGGCGCAGCAGGTCGAGGGCCCGTTCCCCTGCGGCGACACCGGCAGATGCTGCGAGCAGGGAATCGTCCACTGCATACCGCGAGAGCCGCCATCAGACTCCTCGCCGTGGACTTGGTTCTACCTGCCCCAAAACTATGCCCTTCGTGAATGGTATAGGATGCAAGCAGCCAAACAACGGGAATAGCAGAGACTGCATGTGCATCAGGATGGGTAGAATTTTGTGCAGATTGGTTCAGCATTCTGTTAATTCATCTCTGGTAATCCTTCTAAATTTGGCAATACGTTTGAGTACCATGAATCCTTGTTACTATTTCTTCCATTGATATGATGCCTGATGCCTCTGGTGTGCTTTTAATCGTTTTAACATTCTACTGTGAGAAAGTCTCATCTCTGCATTTGTCTAATGACTGAATGATGCAGGCTACAATTCAACTAATTCACCTCATACAGTTGGTTAATAAATTTGGGCTGCTACGGTCATGTTGTTTTCCTCTTTTCTTATAGGTTCTTTCAAATGTTCTTACTTTCAAATGTGAACCTGATTGGTAATTGCAGATTTGCAGTGCTAAAATGAAACATAGTTCAGTGGTTCTGGTGTGCTTAACAGGGATGGATGTGGTTTCTTACATTTTTTTAACAGTTTGTCAGATACAAGTGATGGTCCTTTTTAATTCAGATGGTTGGAATTGACATTTGGCATGTCTGTGTACATGTGCACTATCAGAAATGGCATTTTGAGTACTTCATTGAAGTTTTGAGCTTTCAATTCATAACGTGAGTCATAAGTCTAACATGAGACATGAATGGCTCTGGCCCTCTGCTGTGATGCTAATCATTTTAACATTCTACAAAGAGAAACCCTGATCTCTGCATTTGTTTAATGACTGAATGATGCAACTGACAGGTTTTCCTACTTCTGACAGCTGATGTACTGTTGTAGTGAACGTACTTGTGACAGTTGAATCGTTGATTAATAACTTATGATTGCTACATTCCTACTGATTCTTTTCCAGTATTTTCTCAGAGATTCTTTCAAATGTTATTACGAATTTGAAATGTGGAGCTAGTTGACATTTGGAGTGCTAAAAGGAAACATACTTTCAAAGTTCAGGTTGTGCTGAAAGTCAGATGGTCATGGCATACCTGCAGTTTTTTGCATTTGTTTTGAACCTTTTGTCAAGGACAAGTGATGTTCCTTTTGAATTAAAATGTCTGGAACTGAAATTTGGCATGTCAGTGTACATATGAAATTCTGCATGAATGGCATTTTGTGTGCTTGGACCTGAAATTTCATTTGGAGCTTTCAATTCACAATGTGAGTCTTAAGTGTATGATTTTAATTGTCTAATTTAAGACATGAATGGCAGTGTGTCGGAATATGGTACCCCGGCAACGGGAAAGTAAACACTCCCCCTTTTGAAGATTCGGCTAAGGGGCGAGTTGAGCCCGGGCTCCTCTCAACAAGCAGATGAACATGATGGTTTATATAGGTTCAGGTCGCATGGATGCGTAAAACCCTACTCTTGTGTTTGAGACTATGTGGTTTGTATGTGTTACAAAGTGATTTCTTGCTTACAGCGATGTGAACTAGGTTCTACTCTAGCTTTTTTCTTCCAACCCTTTTTCTAAGTGGCATGGATCCTCCTTTTATACCTGAAGGGGAGTCCACAGTGCCCGCTCTTGCCTAGGGGAGGGACTATGCTTAGTCTTGTCATCGTCCCCTCGGTCACATTAGCCAAAATGTAATGATTACTGTCTCTCAAACCCGTATCTGTATCCCAAAGATGCTGAGCAGAGGGCCCGGGACAGCTGGAGAGGGCTTCTTGCACCACCTGTCCTGAAATCGGGCCTGGTAGGCCCAACTGAGAGAGTTGCGGATTGGTCGCCCACCATTTTACTTCACGGCGAAGTCATGCGCCGATCACCAGCGCACAACACGTCGCTTTGTCCCTGTTCCTTCGGGGACACGGCTTGCTGAGAGCCTCACACCTCGCCACCTCCTTCTTGCATGTAATCGCGCTGTAATCTCGAGTTGTAATCGTCTATATGCCACTTGACAACCGGTTTAATAGCACCGCCCGCAGTCAAATCTTTGGACCCACCACCCTGCGTAGATCGCCGGGCAAAGTTCCCAGAGTGAGCCTAGGGCAGTGAGTGCTTTCGGGTGGAGTTCCCAGACTGGGCCCGGGGCAGTAGGTGTGCTCCTGGTCCGCTATACTCCCGGGGCACTCTGCGTCCTCGGGGCTCATCCCACGCCCGGGGCCCTCAGGTGCGCTCGGGGCCCCACGGGCGCTCCCACGGCTTCCTAACAAAACATCTTGTTGGTTTGGACAAGCTTTTCGAAGATGTCATTGATGAAGGAGTGTATGATGGACATCTTGGAGGATATGCCGATGTCTAGATGTATCTACTTCAGTACCTTGAATATGTAGATCTTGTACGTCTTCGCACTCTTCATGAACCTTGTAGATATAACTCTTTTGTATGTCTCGACACTCTTCTTAAGATTTTGTAAATATAAATCTTACATGTCTCGACACTCTTCTTGAGAATTTGAAGATGTAAACATTGTAGGGCGTCGGTGCCCTGGGGCCCTAGTTGGATGTGGGCCCCGGTCCCTGTCCCATGCCAGCTATCATCTTCCACTTCTATGGTTTCTGACCTGGCAATGAATTTTGTATGTAGGAGAGAGAGAGAGAGAGAGAGAGATCTTGTGGGCCAACGACGTCCCGAGGCCCCAGAGGAATAGGGACCCCGGTTCCCTTTTCTCCAACATAGTGTGATGAAAATTTGAGATTGTTTGCAATCGATGGCGTGCTCACATTAAGAAGTTAGTATAGTTTTAATTTGTTATTATTTTTTTTTGAGATGGGAGTTGATTTCGGATACCCATGAAGATTGTGCTCAGTACCAAGGAATCAGGCATCAGTGGATCAGCCTGTGGTTGTGACCTTTATCTGTTCCTGTTTCTTGCCTTCATGCCTGATGCCTCTGTTCTGAGATGATTCACTTCTGGCAACTGATTAATAACTTATGATTTTCATGTTCCTGTTGATTATTCCCCTCCTTTCTCAGATATTATTTCAAATGTTGTTCTGAATTTCAAATGGAAAGCAAGCTGGTATTTGTAGTGCTAAAACGAAACATAATTCAGAAGCTTAGGCTGTCGAGGCGAAGCCACCAATTCCATTGTTCTCCTTAGCCGGATCCGACGAGGCAGGTGGGCGGAGGGGCGGAGGAGGCATGAGCCAATGCGTAGGGGATGGTGCATGGTAGAAGGCGCTGGTGACGGGGTGCTGCGGTGGTCCTACCAGGGGCAGGACTAGAAGTTGGCCGACGAAGGGGTGTCGGTCTGGTGTGGTGGAGGCCACGTGCTGCCACGTTTGGATGGTGGTACCTGAGATAGTGGGCGACAGACCACGATGAGAGGGTTGAAGGGGTCTAGGCATAAGTCTAGCCCAGTGTTTCATTGGGCTAGCAGTGGTGACGCCTGCGGGGCGCTATAACCTCCTTGGGGCACTGTAGAGGTACCTCCCTCCCGCCTATCTTGACGGGAATCTCTAGGTGAAAACCATGTCCAGGTTCCTGGACCGGCGATGGCAGCGTATTTGGCATTGTAACCTTCGTGGAGGCATTGTTTTTGGAGATTCTGTCATGTGGTGTGGTTGTTGGCTTAGCGACGATCGGCCACGCATAGCGGTGGCAGGTTTGGTGCTAGGCGTCCCCTCTCAGGGGCTTGTGTTTGTGTAGTTGGCGCATAGTTCCTGGGCGTGCGCTTTGGTGCACGGCCAACCTCAACATCCTATGTCGTTGTAAAAATTTAAACAACCTTTTTTTCCCTCAATCTTAATACCATTCGATGGCCTCTTCTTAGGCCATTCCAGCAAAAAAAAAAAAATCAGGTTGTGCTGGATATCAGGTGGTACGTGCTGATTGGGTATTCTAATTTAGCCATGGAATATCCATTGTTTTTTTCCTATATTTGTTTCAAAGAGTTTGTCCAATACATGTGATCATCCTTTTGAATTCAGATGTTTGGAACTGATATTTGCCATGTCAGTGTAGTTGTGATGTAATCATGAATGGAATTTTTAGCACTTCTTTAATGTTTGTAGTTCCATTTGACAAATTACAATGTGAGCCATAATTTGTGTCTGGTTGCAAATGACTGCTTTTAGAAATGGATGACCTTTCATTAATACTGCACAAGAATTAGGGTGGTAGATTATCTGCTTCTCTAGCATTTATTGGGTGTTGGAAACTTGGATTTATGGATTATATGTAGACTTTTGATTACTTGTCTGCGCCTATTTACATTTCGTGTGTTTTTGCTCAGAATGTCCTGGACTATCTTTCCTCGGGAAACTGAAGAAAATTAATGGCTCAGTTGTAAGAATACATTGTACTAGTGTTACAATAAGAGCGTCTGATTCCTGAGTCTTATTGACACACTGGACATTTTGGATATGTTTTTGACTGAATATCTACAGGGAAAAGTACAATTCACCCTGAGAAAAATTATCAGATGAGCTACAGTCATTGTGTGCTTTGCAATGACACATAACTATTCTCTAGATATCACTGTGATAAGAATCACGGTACATATTATGAGTTCATTTCAGCTGAAACGAGGATAATATGCAATGTCAATTAGCATGTTCTGTGTGGCATTTCCTTCAATATTTAAGCTGAAGAAGAGAGAATGCAGGCTGTTTAGTTACTTGGGTCACATAGAGGAAATAAAAATGACCAAGTAGCATTCTGACTATTGAATTAACTGTAGAATGATGGGACATTCATGTTCTGAACCTTTCAAGAAATACCAAATATTGGTGATAGAATATTAAGCAGCACTCTATTGTTGAACTAAATAAATGTTCTAAAAGATTAGTCTACTAACAGGGCTGGAGGTAACCTTTCCCTTGTTGCATGGTGTCCATTACCCGATGATATGAGGAGCGAGAAGAAGTTAGAGCACAAAGATGACCAAGGATCTGAAATCGATGACCTGCTTACCAATCATGGAGGTGAATGCGACGCAATTCAGCTCTGGCGCATGCAAGCTGTCCATTTTCTTATCTATCCGGTGCGAAATGTAGTATTAGTGTTCTTTTGTTATAGTATTTCTTATCTGTTCGGTTTGAAGTGTGTACAAGTGTAAGGATTCTCAGGTGACAAGTCGCAATATTTGCTAGCCATGGTTGTGTTAGTCTGTAAGAGGCGTACAAGCCTGTTAGTAAATTGTCAGATATTTTTTTGCTGGCCGTGATTAGAATTACAGAGCCGTGCCGTGAAACAAGACTGTTCCAAACCAAACATTGTAGTGGAATCAGATAACATTCCCCACTAAAAGTCTAAAACCAATCTCCTTTGTTCATTGTTACAATTGCCTCATCGACCAAGGAAGCATTCTAGGCGGTGAAGGTGTTCACATCCAAGTTGTCCGATCAGCATTTTCTGACGAGTTATCGTTTAGTGATACTCACCATAGCAAACTTTAAATCAAAACGATTCAGGAACCAGATGAACACATCGCAAAGTTTGCTTCTCAGGAATGCAATACTATCACATTTGCAAGCATCCTACTCTCTTGCAACGGCAAAGAACATGTCTGCAAAACTACGACTCGTAGCAAAGTCAACATATAATCAATTACAGATTCTTGGAAAATGAGGCCAGAAAAGAACAGTGAATATAAACACCAGGAGGTCTGCTGTAGCTAAGTGATCAACATTGCCGCTGATATGAAGACCAAATTCCATATTCTCAACACATAGAAGCACCAAACTGTTCTAGCTCACGATTTTCACATGCACAATGTAATTCTCATCAGATATCAAATTCATCATCGTACATGTCACCATCTGAGCCCGCATCATCATAATCATCCATATCATCAAAGTCAGCATCATCGTCATCAGTGACCACATCCAGCAGATCATCATACATATCAAGCTCTAAATCAGAACCAGAAAAAGCACTGCTGCTGAAAATGTAAGCCCGATACTTGAAATCAGAGATCGAGTCATGAGGAAGCTTAAGATTTCTTATTCTAGAACACTTTGATTTCAGAGCATCATCCATTTGAATGCTGTAGCACTGGCGTATGTCCAGGGATTCAAGGTGCTGGCAATGGTCAAGGATTGACATCAGCCCATCGTTAGTTAGCTTGTTGCCAATCAGCTGAAGCTCTCTGAGCTTGGGCATATTGCTAGCAATCCCTAATGCTTCAGTGTCATCATCCATGATATCAGAGGCTGCATAATCCATTTGTAAAGTATAACGTTCGTTCAGCCTGAAGCATTTAAGTTCTGGGCAAACTTTGCCAACGGATGCACACACATCACCATACAAAGAACAGAATGTAATATCCAGCTCCTCAAGCCAAGGAAAGCCCTTCATTGCCTCTGCCATCCCTTCATTACTGACATTAAGGCACATGCTGAGTTGAAGGCTCTTCAATGAGGAGGCTCTACATGGAAAGATGGATATATCCATGTAAGTGGACAAAATAAGAAAGGTCACTTATAGAACATTCATGGTAGAAATAAGTAAAACGGTCCATTAAGTGAAGTATTGGGTGCAGAAGCATTGATAATAATCAGAACAGTATACACGACCTGCTGGATGCCAAACTAGCTTCAATACAGAGTTCTAAATATTAACATCACCTGAGCTGATAACATGTGGATGTCATTATATCACAATGTTAAACCATAGAAAGTTAGAAACAATACATCGAATGAACGAACTATCCATATCACAGAGACAAACATAATCTCAGCTACTAACTAACAATTCTATGTCTCTAGAGCTAGTAGTCTAGATGACCAGATGAAACAAAATAATCCATGCATATTAAGCTGGATGATAAACTGTGTATTGGTTACTGTGCTGTCAAAAGGCCAATTTCTTCAGTGATAACAAACCTACACTATGCTATGTTAATATTGGTCATGACTTAAACCAAAGGATAACCGAAATAGTGGGGATACAAGTTCATTTGGATTGCAACCATACTATTTGCCCTTTTATTTAGTAAAATCGCTAGACTGGATCAATGAATATATTGGCAGTTTTATAACCATGCTAGTGCTTTTCCGATTGCTTGCGTCATTTATTGATTGTATTTATTTTGAAAACTAATCAAATAATCACACCACGCAGTAAAGAACAAAGGATATTGTAAAAGTGTGAGAAGTGATTCGATTTACCCAAAATTCTGGCAAAGATTCCACAACACACATCTCAGCCAATATTTGACAGGAAGGGCAAGAGCAAGACCTATCGGTGGGCATGCTAAAATTTGATATGCATCCAAGCAGTAGCCAAAAACATGGGGGTATTACCAACACTTTGGCAGGCCTGGCTAAGGCATTTCGTCAAGTTTAACAATTTACATCAGGCTCTTATTACAAACAATCCTAACATGATGCAGATAACTTTCTGAAATGAGCAACCTCACTCTAATGTTCTTTAAATGCATACAGTTGTTTTGGAAATGTTCTTACAAATTCTAAAGTAAATCGATAACAGGATGTGTGTTTTGGAGGTTGCCAAGTTATATACGCTCTACATATTACTGTGGAACAAGAGATATATGATCTGGAGTTCTTGACTGTCAGACCACCTGCCTTTAGGTAAAGAACATTAACAGGAAAAGGCAAATAAGTGTTAATTAAACCACAACTAACAAAGTTTACAAGGGTCTTGCACAATATGTAGTACACAAGGAGAGAGCCAGCATCTAGCATGTGATTTTCTATCAATGAATGGATTGAACTTTCCAGGATGTTATGGTACCTCCGTTCAAAAACAGATGTCATTTAACCATATACACAATGAAACCTTTAACATAACATTAAATTTGTCATCAAAAGTACACCAAAATCGTTATATTTGTGAAACTATCATTACCGTAGATATAACTATAAAAAGTAGTACCAAAGCTGTGTATTGCATACTGTGCTGTCAAGAGACTTTCTTCAATTATAACAAATCTCTACAATGCTACCCCACATACGTGCCGATGCTATGTTATAGGGATGTCTAACTGTATAAGGGAACATGTTTGGTACAAATGAAAGTGCATCATGTCAGTATGACTTAGGAATTCATAAGGAGTTGAAGGTAGTTGCCTAGAAGTTTGTCCAAAGCTAGGAACTAAACAATATCTTGCTCTATGGAGGCAAGATAGATGCAGGAGTAGGACTACAGACATAAGCAATTTTCTGGTACAAAAACTGGATTATCACTAAATAACATTAAGCTCTGATCAATTTATTTCATATGTGAAAATATTTTTTTAGATGACCTACAGTACTATTAGATCAGTTCAGACTCCCAACCCTCAGCATGTTTATTTGATCCTAATATTAGTAACACCTTTCTTCTATATGAATTAACTGCCAGCCATTTCTAGAGTTTTTGGGAAGATTAGTACAACTTGCTCATTTCCATCAGGAATTACTTAGAACAAACACATTAAAAGCGAGATGAACAAAAGTTCACATTCAAATAGAGAAACATGATTGAAAATTCCAAACAAACACAGTGAATTTAAAGAACAGTGGTTCCATGGTTGAAATTAATAAGATAAAGATCTAACTAGAAAGGGATATTTAACATCAAACGCACATTAGTAAATGTAAATAACAGGTCAACTTTCTCCTACCAATCCAACTTACTGAGATCTTATTTTTCACAAACAGAGCCGTTAAATAAAACTGTGTACAAAGTTCATCCAGATTGGCTGCGATCGCACAAAACAGTACAACACAGCATGAAAAGTAAATTAATGCGTCCTATTCATCATGCAAGAAGCAGAAATGCAATGGGATGGGGGAAATGCTGCTGCCACCTCTCGGAGATGTAGAGGAGGAGGCCGTCGGTGACGAAGGAGTCGGCCCAGAAGGCCTCCATGGTGCCGGCGGCGCGGTCCACCGCGGCGCGCGCCATGGCCACCGCCTCGTCGACCTCCATGATGTCTCCCTGGTGGCTCATATCCACGCGGCGCCACAGCGTGGGGTCGTTTGCCGCGAGCCGGCGCCACGCGCCGCACACCAGCCCGGCCCCGATCAGGAGGTCGGTCACGTCCAGCTTCCCGAACACCGCCGCTAGCGCGTCCGACGGCATCTCCGCCCAGTTGCGGCTCTCGACCTCGCCCTCCGCCATTTCCGTCGGCGGCGGCGGCGATGACATGGGGGCTAGGGTTTGAGATTGGGGAGGAGAGACGGTGGGGGACCTGGGGGTTAGGTGGTGGAAGAAATCATTCATTCACGCTCCAGTCACACGCACACGGTCACACCTATCTCGCGCGGTGATATTCTGGCAATCATTAACAGTTTCGGGGGAAAATAATCACAGGACGCGTGTAGAAATTGCGTTTGGTAGTCACTGAAAGATTACCACTCATTCCAGATTTCTAAAATAATAATAATCTTTATTACTATAAGAACAATTACAATAATGAAATAATGGATAGTAAAGCTGAGGAGAGAGAGCATGGACGGGTGACTAATTAGTCATCTGGCTGCACGCTTGGCTCGAGGACAAGGGGCCGCCCCAGTCATCGTCGCTGTGTCCCACGGGCCACCGCCCTTGTCCATCTCCCTAGTCCCGCCGCCGTCGCCACCGTCCTTGTCCTTGTCCTCCGCAGCCACCCGACTCCCTCATCCTCTTCAACTGCACTCGTCGCATCCGTTCGCCGCTACCGTTGCCCTCGTTCGTCGTGTCTTACCGCCCCCGTCATCGTCCATCGCGACCGCAATCGCCGGCGCCATCACCGTCGTCTTGAGCTAGCAACCGCCGAAGGCAAGACAAGGAAGAACGGAAGAGAAGAGGTGGGATGAAGAAAGAGAAGGAATGGGAGAAGATAGCAAGTCCATGAAGATAGTAGAATAATATTTGTGATACAGTACCTCTATTGTATAGAGTGGTTATAGTGCTTGCTATAGATGACATAGCAACCCAGTGCAACTAGTAGTTGGCTCTCTTATTGACCTTGCTCTAAAAAGAATGTAATCCCAATGGTGATTCTCCCTCCAAATACTGAGATCCTTTCCAAGATCTTCCACTTTAGATCCAGCAGCTGAGATTCATCCCATGATCCTCCCCATCTCTCCTGATCGCCCCACGTCTCTCCACTGCAAAACAACATGCGTAAATCCTTGTATTCCCCATCTGCTCCCAACCCGCGAAAACAACATAGTGCTGCCAGCTGCTCTCCCTTCCCACGCCTTTCATCGGGATCTCCCCTGTGTCGGCTCTCCCACCACCGCACCCTACCGACGGCTTCTCCCTCACCATCGGCTTCGCCCACGCCCCCTACCCAATCAAACTCTAACCACTGCCACCACTGCGTGCCACGTTACCTCGCTAAACCTCTGCCACAAAATCGCCATCACTCCATGCGCCTAGACCATCGACGTTGACTCATGCTATTAATCTTGGTTATATTGCGCCTACTGTGTCGACAGCAAGACCATGGAACTCATGGCCTCCATCTCCTGCGGCTGGACCTAGCAACCCGTCGAGACCGGGGAGATGGACTGCGTCGGCCTCCGCCTAAGGTTCAGCCTTGTCGAGAAGGCCGTTGCGACCACAGCGAGAGGGAAAGCACCATCGAGTTAGTTAGTGACCTTCTCAGGAGAGGTGGTTTCGACACCAGAGGTGGTGATAGCGAATGTGGAGGGCCCATCGAGCACCCCATATGGGCATGGAGGATGATGGCAATTGGTTCTCGTTTCCCTTGCAATACTCGTTATTTTGATGTGATTTATTTTACCCATTTTTGTGCTCATATATCAATTTGTGCATTTGATGGATCCAATGCAATCTTCACATGTTTCTCTCCTTCCTCTTCTCTCATATCTTCTCTGGATCCAGGCGCAACACCACTTCTGACGGAGCAACGACAAAGCGGTCGAGCCTGCGGAGTCAGGCGGAGTGGATAGAGGCATCAGGCCAGGTGCAAGCTGGGGGTACCACGCCTCTATCTTGATCTTAGCACCTTACCCCCACCTCTATCTTGATCTTAGCACCAGGCAGAGCCAAATTGGTGGCAACACCCATAGGAACAAGTTGGCAAACATGTCTTCACCCTAGTTGATGAACAACTAGAGAGATGGATCTCTGAGCAAAAAACATGAATGAGGACAGGTAATTCAGATCCATTGTGTTGCAGCTTTAATTCAATAATATTGGACCATCTTAGGTTATAAAAATATTGGATAATGAATTCCCATTTGGACAATTCTAAACGTATTGATTATGTTACTGTATTGAAAAATAACTATTTTTTAGTGAGATTATGTTGTTTCTCTAATTGAAATAGAATTCTAACAGATGTTTGCTGTCTGGCAGGGGCTATTCACTACCATGTTGTGTCTGTTATGAATATAATTTATATTGAATAATAGCCTAAGGAAGCAATATATTCCCTCCGTCCCAAAATATAAGGGATTTTGGTTGGATGGGACACATTCTAGTACTACAAATTTGCCTAGATTCGTAGTACTAGGATATGTCACATCCAATCAAACTATCTTATATTTTGAGACGGAGAGAGTATATAGGAAGGAGTACAAGAGACCCAAATATGTAAAGAGACAAACTAAATATGCAAAGGACTCTATATTCCTTAACACCAACAGAGAATAAGTTGTGAATGCAGCGGAAGAAAACTCTAAGATAAAAAGACTTGACTATGTGGACACAATAGAAATGAAAGAAAGCATTTATGGAGAGGGCTAGGACCAGTCAGAAGACTTGGGTAATGATCCTGGAGTAGAAGACTGGGTAGCAGTACCAACTGAACCAATTGGTGCAGAAGGGAAAGTAGCGGAACCAACAGAACCGGATGAAGCAGGCAAAACAAGATGACACAGTAGCGTGAGAATCTCCTTTGTATCTGCACCCTCGGCCCCTGTAGGAGAAGGAGAACCACCACAACGTGCATCCTTCTTCTTGCGAAAACAAAACTGCTCCTCATGCCCATCACGATCACAGTAGGTGCAGTGAAGGGTGGTCCCATTACCCCCTGAAGAAGTGGATGAAGTAGTCCGAAGAGATGAGCGAGCAGCTAAGACGGAATTTGATGAGGCCGAAGACTGTAGCAGAACGGTAGAACGAAATCGAACCTCGGTATCCCGAACAGCAGTAAGAGCTTCCACGAAAGAAACTAGATCCAACAAATCTCTAGATTTCTGGCAAGATGGACATGTGGCTGGAGAAAGCTTCGGACCAAAAGAATCAATCTGGCGCCACACGACAGACATCTGATCGAAGAACTCATCAACTTTATAATTACCCTGTTGCAATGACTGCTCACTGTGCATAGCAGCAAGAAAAGCACATTGTCCACTAGGCTCATAACGCTAACGAAGAAAAGCCCACATCAGCTGGGAGGTATCAAGACCAACAATATTGGCACTGACTCTCACATGCATGCTAGTAACTAGAATAGAACCAGCACGAGCATCCTCATCTAGCAATGTCTTGTATGCCGAAAGCTGATCTCCAAAAGATGCTACCTGATCCTCATAATCTACTAGCAATTTCTCCTTAGTTTCATCAGAAGCTTTCGCTGGAAAAACGGGCTTGACAGTAGCAGTAGGAAGGCCGGACAAGACAGCTCGCCTGTAAGAAACTCCCAAAGTCGAAGACCGCGCATATGAAGACGCATATGAGGAAAACACTCAGAGAAATTGGAACCATCAAAAATCAATCGGCAATGTGGGATGGTGTTAGAGCCCAACGTATGTGTGTAGAAGATGATGACATGTTTCTTTTCCCTAGTCTAATTGGCAATGGGAGCAGAAGAGGAACAATCTGACCAGCAGAAAGCAAAACAGATCGACACAGCAAGTGAGGGCGACATTCCGTGCGGCTGGCGTGGTGAAAAACGGAGGACGGCGTCCGTGCATGGCGAAGCCACATGCAGGAAGCGAACCCACGCGATGAAGACAAATTGTTAATCATAGAATAGCCAACGATGGCGAGATAAGCTGCCAATGATGGAAATAGGCCATCTGGGTGAGACAGAAAACTAACGCTAGATTTAGGCTCTGATACCATGTTATGAACATAACTTATATTGAATAGTAGCCTAAGGAGGCAATATATATAGGAAAGACCTAAATATGTAAAGAGATAATTTTGACGCGCGAACGACCGTTAATGAGAAGAATGCTCCTCCAGCTGTAGCATCAATGTGATCACGGGCCGACTGCGTCAGCCCGTTGTAGAAGTTTTGGATAATGAGCCAATTGTCCATCCCATGATGAGGACATGCCATGATGTATTCTTGGGGCCTCTCCCACGTCTCTGGTATTGACTCGTTGCTGGCTTGCTGAAAGCTTGAAATCCTCCCATGAAGGACGTTGGTTTTGCCCATAAGAAAGAATTTGACGAGGAACACAGTTGAACACCTCTCCCAAGTGTCTATGGCATCCCTCTTGGAGTAGAACCACTATTTTGCTCTTATCAGTAGAGAGAATGGAAACAGGTGGAGCCTAATGGCATCCTGACCCCCTTCATGACAATAGTGTCACAGAGCTCAAAGAATTGACGGAGGTGTGCGTTAGCGTCCTCATTGGCCTTCCTACAGAATAGGGTGGCCTGCACCATAGTGATCTGTTAACAGCAAAATTTGATAAAGATATGCCAGCAATTGAGATTGGATCCGAGGCAGATTTGAAGGAATAAAGAAGTTTTCTAAAACAGTCAGCGCATCGGCTGAAGCCGTATTGGCCGATATGGGATCAGACTCGACAGCCGATACGGGTGTTCTGAATCGGACTTGGTTGAGCCGATATGGGTAGCCTGGGTTCGTTTTGACTTCGGAGAAGGACTTAAGGACATTGCCAACTAGGAATTGAGTCTGGATAAGCCAATTATGTTTATTAATTAGGAATAAGAGTTAGTTTTCTTTTTATAATATTGTGGTAAGAGTCCACCTAGGACTTGTTTGTTTAGGCAAGTTGTAAATAGTGTCCGGCAAGGATAAGGTCTTTATGTACGGGTATAAATGTAAGCCCGAGGTCTATGTAAAATAACAACAGTTCAATACAACACTTTCGGCGCATCGCCATAGTTTCTTTTTCGTTTTCTCGACGAGTTCGTGCTTCGAGTTTGTCAGTTGGAGGTATGGCTTGTTAATTTATCACATAACTTAGCCAATCTAAGTCGATGGCTAATTTAGCTGTATTGGCCGAACCTTGCACAAGGTTTCGTCGGTATCGGCTAAATCAGTTTATTAGCCTTGATTGGCATAAGGTATCTACCACCCTGAAAAATATGCAAAGACTTGATTGTCTAGATATCATGCATCTTTTTACACTTTGTGCTGCATCAGTCTTAGTCCTAATTAGAACCATGATTTTTAGCCTGTCTCTTGCTTGTAATAGGGGTACATTGGGGTTTCAGCTAATCTTATCTGATATGACTGTCTAGCTTTATTTAAATTCCTTTAATCATACTTTTGATGTTATATCTGCCCCTTATACAAGGATCTCACTTTAGTTGAATATATCAAGCTTGCCTCGGTATATTTATCTAGATTGATATTCTTGTATAATGTTGTATCGGAGTATTAGCCGATACATTATCTGTTTTAACGTAGTTATGATTCTATCGGCTAGTATCTAATTTCTGTCTATAGATTATATATTCACTGCCAATGAAGCATGATTAGGGTTTACTTTAGCCGATACATTATTAGTTTTTAACCTAGTTATGATTCCATCAGCTAGTATCTAATTTTTGTCTATAGATTATATATTCACAACCGATGGAGCATGATTAGGGTTTGCTTTATTTTGTTTACCTTACATCTTACAGCCGATTCGGTCAGATCGCATCGACTAGGTACAAACAGTATGTCATCGGCTTATTAGCCGATCGACTATCGTATATTTAACTATTTTATTGTTGTCACACCCCGAAGTTTGCTTTCTAGGTAAAATTCGTGAAATAAATCGCGTAAACTAAATTTTTCTTTTTAACCTAGAGCAAAATTCTAATTTAAAAATATATTAAATCAAGTGGAAATGGCATGGTGGGATTTTTCTTGAGTTCCCCATGTCAAAATACATTAACAAGATTTTTAGTGAAATTTTCAGAGCCTTAGAAATAATTTTAATCAATTAAAAACCTCTAACGCAATAAATAAATCCCTGGGAAAATTCTTTTTCCTTTTTTCTTTTTCTTTTTCCTCTTTTGGGCCGACGGCCCATTTTTTCCTTCTCCCTCCCGGGCCAGCCCAAGCCGCCGCGCTGTCCCGCCGCCCCCTTTTCCTTCCCGGGCTGGCCCAAGGCCGCCCGCAACCGCCCGTCGCCCCCTCCTCTCCCTCTCGGGCCGGCCCAAGGTCGCCCGAGGTCCGCGCCGCCTCCCTCCGCATCTCGGGCCATCGACAGGTGGGGCCGGCGCCCAGGCCGTCTCTCCCGCTGCCGGCCGCCGCCGTGCCCACGTCGCCCGCTTCTCCCGTGATCACGCGCCCGCAACCGCCGCCCGAGCCACCTCCCCGCGTTGCCCGCCCGCACGCGCGCCCGCTCCCCCACTCCGCACGCTTTCCCCCGTGTCGTAGAGGCCGAGATTCGCGGCCGAATCTCCCTCTCTCTCTCTCCTCCCGCGCCGAACTCCAACGAAGAATTCGGAGCTCCCGCGCGCGCCCTAGCCCGGATTCCCCTATAAATCCCCTTCCTCGCGCTCCCCTCTCCTCTTTTTCCCAAACGCCACCGCTTCCCGCAAACCCTAGCACCACCGTCGCCGTTGTCGTCTCCCCCTCCGGTGAGCGCCATGCCTCCCCCCTCTCTCTTTCTTCTCTCGGCCGCCACCCGCGCGCTCCACTCGGCCGCCGCTCCAGCGCGCTCGCCCGCCGCCTCCGGCCGCTCCCGCGCCGCTGCCTTCTGCGCCGTCCACGCCGGCCGCCGTGCGCGCCGCCGCGCCATGGCTGCGCCATGGTCGCGGTTGGCGCCGCGTTGCCGCCGCGTCGCTCCGCTGCCCGCCGCGTGGCTACCTCGTGGGCGCCACGTGTGCACCGCGTGGCCGCCACGTCGGCGCCACGTCGGTGCCACGTGGTGCGCCGCCGCCGCCGGCCAGTGGACTCAGTCCACCGTGGACCGGGACCCCCGTGCCACCGACAAGTGGGGCCCACCTGTCGGCGCCACCGCCACCGCCGCTGGTGTCAGCCTGACGTCAGCCCTGGCGTCAGTGACGTCAACCCTAGGGTTTTATTGCGCAATAATTGAATAAGGACTTTTCTGTTTATAGTAAAAACACAGTTAAAATTCTAAAATTCATAACTAATTCATCCGGACTCCGTTTGAGTCCGTTCAAGTTGCAGAAAATTCATAAAAATATCTAGAATCCACTAAAAATAGTTTTGTTCTCTGTTTCAGTAGTCTTATAGCCTGTTTGCTTGTGTGCTTTTTTTGTCGTTTAGATTTCGGTAATTCCGACTCTCCGGTTTACTTCGAGGTCGTTGCCAAGGTCGATCCAGCGCAAGAGCAAGGCAAGTCATGCTTCGCATTGATCATATTGTGCCTAAATTTACAAATACCTTATTTCTCTGTAAATGCTGTATTATTTCATAATGTCATTTTATATGGGTTCTTACCTATTGTACTCAGCCAATTATATTGATTATCTTGTACCTCTGATAGCTTGGGTAATTAATTCTTTATTCGCTGATTTTAAGAGTGCTTAGCCATGCTTAGCTAACTTAGCTCACTAAAGGGGATCACCTTAAATAATTAATTAATGTAGTCCCTATGGTGACACTTTGGTTTAGGAGCCACCATGGTAATAATATTTAATTAAAATATGCTAATGGTGGGCTGTGGGTGCATGGTTTTGATGGAAGCACCCATGACAATTAAGGACCGGTTCGCGAGAAACCCTGGAAGAATTATCGTACTTTCCATAAGCCAGCATGGGTAATGGCTGGACTTGTAGTATGGCTTTTTCCTAGCCGACGTACCCAGGCGAGGGTGGGCGTGATGGAGTTGGGTCGGTGGGGGTTTACCCGTTGATCGGCTGCCGGATTCACCTAGGCACGAGAGGGGGCTGCCTGCTTTGGTTTAAAGGTGGGGGCGAAACCTGAGGTGTGGTGCGCTTGGTTAGGAAGGGTTGTGCGAAGGGTCCTGTCGCAGTTCTTTTCCAGTGTACCGTGGTGGTATGTCGGCGCACGGTAACGTGTTGTGGGACTGTGTCTTGTGGGTATAGTGGGAATTTCCAGGCGTGACAATTGTATATCTTGTTGGTTGCAGGATCAAACCAACTGGCATGCCCTGAACCCGTTTGTCAAAGATTTAGACTTGCACTGGAGTAAAGCAAATCTCCCAGGCCATCGTGTTTTGCATCAACATGATCAGACCCATCTTGATCTCAAAGTTGGCATCCTCAGTATTGATGGTTGGCCCAACGGGCACATTGAAAGCAAAGGGAGCCGAGTATTCATGAAGGGTCTTCTGAGCCATCGGCTGCGAGCGATTTGGTGCAAAGATGACTAGTTCAGGTGCCAAGAGTCTGATTTGCGGAGAAATGATTGTTGGTATTTCTTATATTGACATATAAATCCGCAAGCGCACGGATACTGATGAAGCACTTTACCCCTGAGTATTCCCAAGGGTATCGTATTTATATTTTCATAGGAAAGGCAACGGTATAAGATATAGTTTATATTTCTTTAATCAATCTATAATTAATTCACCATAGTCTATGTTGGGTTTAAGATGATATAATAATAAGGTTGTAGACACACAGGAGATTCACCTCTATAATAATGTATAGTAGAAAATAGCATAAGAAAGCTATGGCACAACTGTACTCTAATCTAATCATGTCTAGTATACACTCAATATATACATGCTTACAACATAAGACTTAGTTCCAAGCACCCAGGTACATAGACTATGAGCAGTGGTTATGGCATTTACGCACTCTTACATCATACCCGAATGTGGAGGAATACAAAGGATGGACATTGTTGTCACCATTTGCCGCCTACCTCACTTTCCATGGGGCACACCCGCATCCAACGACATTTATCTAGCCTAAACACCATGCTTATGCTAGTAAATAATATTACTAACTCCCTCGGGACTCTCACCCTATGGATGAACAAGTTGGAGCTAGAGCAACCTATAAAGGTCATTGGACTATTACCGTAGCATGGATCGACTAGCCTAGGATGAAGCAGAGACACGAAGAATATACTACTCATAGAGCATATATCCAATAAAGAAATACATAGACTATGAGCATAAATAAATAAAGAAGATAATTCTATTAATTCAACTATAGTCTTACAAGAAGAATAAAGCACTAAAGACATACCGGAAACTTTGAGAAGACTATAAGGCTGAAGCTCCTCTAAGCTTATTACTACTAGAACTATAGAGAATACAATATGGATAAAGATAATTGCTCCATGAGGTATATCTTGAAGTGAAGTGAGTGTGCTCCTTTTATAGCCTCCAATGATGGTTGCTATTGCCGATTGTAGGCCGGGAAACGGGCATAACCTCCATTAGGTATGAATGTGGAGGAGTCACGTGGAAGATGGGAATCGAGGGCGCCAAGGGTGGTTCGATCGAACCCATCCCACCGCCTTTGGCCCCCCACCTTTGGCCAGTAGATGACAGGTGGGCCCCTTAGTCAGTTCCGGGTGGTTTGGCCCCACTTTAGGTTGGTTTGATCTAACTTGTGGGCCTCTCAATCCGTGTGCTCGCAAGTGATTCGCCGAAAGTGTGTTTCTTTGCATGTCGGCTTTATTTCTCCTCCACTTTGATGTATAATCTCCGCATCCATGTTAATTCTCCAATCCAAATACAACTACATTATTTATTATTGTTATACGTGTAAGAAATGCTAATTTTCCCTTATTCATTATGCTAGTTGGCGGTCAAAATTGGTACTTAACGACCGTCAACAACAGCCCCAAGCTAATCCTTTGCTCGTCCTGAGAAAAGATAAAACTTAGGTTGTTGATCAGGAGTTGTTACCCATGTGTGTGGCTATATGATGAAAGGTGTATGTGGTACTTCTTTGTCATTGAGTCTCTTTTATTTCTAACTTGAGATATGACTATTTTTTTATCTATTTTTATGATTGCTTACAAACAGACATGAGCACTGCTTTTCTCTTTTTTCTCATTTTTTTTCTCAAAGTGATTGAGAATATTTTCTACCTTCTTCTTTCTTCTCTCTTTTTTTTCTTCAGCCATATCTTATTACAAACTACTAGGAGAGACATTTTGAATGACATGGTGGAGTATTTATTTGGTGGATGGAAATGTTGCTAACCCCCAGTGTAGAGGCAAAATAACTATGGTGGGTATATGGCATATTTTTGCTAATCTCCAGTGTAGAGATCAAGCATATATGGTGGATGCACGTGAGTGAGTATCTTGATCAATAAAACATGAAAATAATCTTACAAAGGTCACAACAATTTGATAAAGCTAAATACAATAACAAGCAGCATATGAGTATAGGTTATTCAATAAGATCATCATATGGCTCTGGTGGGAATTTATCATCATTGAGAAACTTATAAATTTTTATTCTTTTTAAAAATCAAATGCACCAGAATTCCAGTATCACTAGAGAAAGGTCATAGCAACTCTATTTCACCAATTCATATCCAACAACAATCTAGACTTGGATCATGCATATGCAACCCACAAGTTTAAAGTTCAAGGCAAAGATTTTGACCAACAAACTCAAAAACTATGGTGAAAGATATATTATAAACTAAGCATTGGAGAGAAATAATAATAGAGCAACTATTCATCATCTCAATTGGAAAAACTTAAAACATTCTTACCACGTATAGAAAAGCAAATCCTTTTGGTATTTTTGTGTTTTGCATATTTTTATCATTTTTCTTTTTATGATGCAAATGTAATGAAAGAAAGATACGAGTTACCTTAAGTGGGGAGGCACTCCCCCAAGCTAGCTTCTTGCTTACGGTGTGTGACGGGGATCGAATCCCTGCGATCTGAAGTAGGCCATTATATCGACCTGATTTTGCTACATGGCGGCGTTGATGTCCGCCAACTGGTCACTGGAATGCTACTGCCATGAGTGGGTCTCTTGGACATGCTGATTTAGCATGTTGTGCATTTGATTGGTCCGAAGATCAAGCTCTCCCAATTGTTGAGTGACATCCGCAAATCCTCGTCCAAAGTCACGAAGACTTCAAGACGAGAAAGAGTGACGTGCAGTGGACTGTGGGGACAACCCACTAGAGCTAGAGGAGTGGTCTGCACCGAGGGAGTCCCTAGAGTCGGTGGATGGAATGCTCCCATCGACTGCTACTCGCACTTGCCCACGCCGAGCTTCCTGCTCCATATGTTGGCAGCAGTTGGTCCCACCCGGATATGTATCCGGGTTGGCCCCTATCAGGACACCTCGGGCTAAATATTATGTATGCTACTTGAAATGACAGTGCGAAATATTTAGTTGGATGGGGTCTCAATAAAACCCAAATAAAGTGGTAACCATCCAATCTCATCGCTGCCCTGTCAAGTCAAATAGCAAACATATTATGAAACCCGAAGCATCGAGTAGAAAGCATAGGAGATATTGCTGGGACTCAACGTGCCAGTCAACTTCAGCCTGAGACATGCCCGTCAAACCACACGATGGTGGCGACCAAATGTGTTACACATCTCAGGAGATTTGACCAAATTGTTAGAGCTCTACAACATCTCAAATGCTCTAAACTCATACACATATCGGACTAGTTCCTAGGATGAGTACTAGTGCCACACTTTCATCAAAAATAATGATACACAGATAAAATGAGGTATAATATAAATAAATTCAGATTACAACTCTACCATGAATATATAGGCCGACAGGCCAAATATAATTAGATTCGTGAAAGCTTGCCTACCCAACCCACAAGCAAGCCGACTAGGGGTAAACCCTTATTAGAGTCATCCTAAAGAAACAACGGGTTCCCGAATCACTCAAATTAAACTAAGTCTAAGACCTATAAAATAAATTTAGAAAAATATTGCAAGAGTTAGTACATTAAACAACTTAATGTACTAGCAAGCACAAGTCATGCAAGGCCAATATTCAAAGGAAGGCTTTATATAGTTCATTTCTAGCGTGAAAGAAAGTTTTAGTTCATAATCATTTGCAAAGGAATTTATAAAGCACTTTCATAACATATTAAGTAGATCATTATAATTAACATAGAAATATCATATCAACAAGCTTGCTGCCCTTCTGGCAACAAGCCACCATAATCATCATCATAATCATCAAAACTCAACATATTTCACCATTCCTGTACCCCATTTTCATAAACACATTTATAAATCACAAGTCTATACTCATGACAATTCACTATGTCGCTCATGACCGTGAACACGACTAATCATTTAGTTTTAGACTCTGCAGAGTTTGTACAACTTTACCCACATGATGTGAATCACTCTAGTTTGTTCGGTACCCATTGGTACCACCACAATCTATACGTTGAATGTGGTCTAGTGGTCACAACGTAGCCTTTACATTACCTAATGCCTAGCCTTGCACCAGTGACGACAAGTGTAACTCCGCCCTACGAATGACCTAGAGCCATTAGGTGGCGAGCTCACACCTTAAACCTAATGCCGCGGCAGCGAACACATCCCTTCCCCCACGAGGCACTATACCATTGAATTGGACAGGATTAGATGCCTGAACTACCCCTATGAAAAGCGAGTAAACAGGTAGTTCTTATGAATCATCACTCAGACTAACTCATTCTACTCCGGCCTACCAAAATGCAAGGCTAGACATTAAATAACTTAATTAGCTAAGGACACCCCATAAATAGCACATGTGGATGTACGGTAAACAATAGTGTGACACAAAGTTCGGTCCTTAATCGACTTAGGCGAACATTCCCCCTATCGGTGCACAACTATCACCATATGTACACCACTTGCCGCCCAAGTTTAAAAACATGTTTAACTCTATTTTAGTTCACAAAGAATCATTATTTCCCATCTTTGTCTAGCAATAAAATAACGCCCAAAGTTCCATTTATAAAGTGACCATAAGGATTGTTTGCATAATTCTAAGCATGGCTAAGCATATAGTTGCATATTAAGCAATTATAGGCCCAAATGAGCACTAGTGGAGTACTTTATCCATTCCTAAGGATACAAATTGAGGGTGGACAATATTTCAAGGTGGATCATGCAGCAAGTAGGTTATAACTACCATCTACCACATTTGAAGCACCAATAGTTATAAATAAGCATGCAATTTTACAAAACAAACATTTTCATCTCCTAATCATGGGTTTCAATGTGATCAAAGAAAAGGGGAGGAAGGACTTGCCTTGTTCTTGAACAATATGAATAACACTAAGTTACTTCTTCACCGTCAATGTAATTATCTATATAACTAACACCATATGCAAATAAATACCGAATTATACGAAAAATTCAAAATGCTCTAAAATGCATGAATTGTGCACAGTGGGTAGATACTGTCTAAATATGATTTGTGGTGAAGAAATTTTTATTTTTATCACTTCGCATTTATGAGTTATGAATTTTATAAATTCTATACTAGATATAGGTTAATTATGTTTTATTAAATTTTAGATGCATTTCTTGCTAAAGTTCTGTGAAGTTTTATGTTGCTGCAGTAAAGTTTACATTTTCTTGAGTTCAATAAAATTAGTTCACAATGTAGCACAATTTGTAGAGCTACCATTAATTTATTATGAATTTGCAAGCTATAAGCCATTTGTAGTATATATTTGCTATACAAAATTTTAGTGGCATATTTATTATAGTATGTGCCTTATTTCAATTTACAGAAAATAAGATCGTGAGATTATCAATCTAAAAAACCAGAATCATCTCATTTAGAGTTAGAACCAATTTCTTATGAATTTTAGAAGTTCTCCTATTACTTTTGATCATTTTTAATTACTTAAAAATAGATGCATTTTATATAATAGCTGCTCCAGATCTTAATTCGCTTAAATAAATTTCATAACTTTGTGATTCTAACCAATCCTAGTTCAACTCATTTGGAGCTAAAATTAATTTTCTACAAATTTTACAATTTAAAGCATGTTTTATATTAATTATTCTTTACATAAAATTTTAGTGATTTTTATTGTACTTATATTTTTAATTTACCATGTCGGTGATATGGGCCCGAGGGTATCAAGACTAGAGGGATGGACGGCCCCCTGCACCCACGTGGCGCTCCCCCTGGAGAGGTCGGGCCCGAGGATGACGTGGCGGCTGCCCTACCTAATCCCCCAAGGGTCGGGCCGCTCCCACTCCTTCCCCGAAGGTCGGATCGCCCCGACCCCCTCTGCGCTTGCGCCGTGTCGAGCACCCAAAATTCATATTGTCCGGTGATATTTGTGGACACCACATGATCTTGGCTGAGTGGGATCCATACACACATAAATAGCCACTCAAACCTCAATGTGTCCATGACCACAACATAACACCATTCGATATGAATTCCGAGATGCCGAATAATGAGCAAAAGTGATATTGCTGGGACTCAGCATGCCAGTCAACTTCAGCCTGAGACATGCCCGTCAAACCATTTGAAGATGGCGACCAGATGTGTTACACATCTCAGGAGACTTGACTCAAATTGCTAAGCTCTACAACATCTCAATTGCTCAAAATCCTTACTCATGCTTAGCTAGCCCCAGGAAGATGCTAGCTTCGCACTTTCATCTAAGCCATGGTATTAACTCAAATACATGTAAGGTGACTTAGACATAACTAGAGGCAAACATCAAGGTTACTTACATATAGCCATTCGGCTCATTAGTTAGAGTCCTTCGGAAGCATGTCTACCCAAAATCCCCACAAGCAATCCGACTAGGGTAAACCCCTTGATAGGACCAATCCTGAGAGAAACAATGATTCCCGCAACACTCACATACCTGCAACAAGTTCTAAACAACAACATATACAAAAGGCAAGAGTCAGTACATTAAACAAGTTAATGTACTGGCAAGCGCACAGTCAATCCTACATACATGAAGGCTATATTCAAAGAGAGGCTTATATGTAGTCGAGGTTTTCAGCATAAAGCTAATTTTAGTTCACAATTCATTTGCAACGCAATTTGTACCAAACATTTCAACAATTATGTAAAGCATAATATTCATGGCATGATACCAACATAAATAGTTAGTAGCCTTCCATTACGATCCAACCCGAAAAATAGGGCAATCATATCACATATATCAATCTCCTTATCATTCCAAAACATTTAGTTTCAAAAGCATTTAGGAAAAACACAAAAGTATACCCACATCACATCACTATGCCACTCATGACCGTGAGCACGGCTAATCGATTAGTTTTTAGAACTCTGCAGAGCTTGTACAGCTTTACCCACATGGTATGAACTCTCTAGTTTGTTCTGTGCTGGCCAAGCACTGCCACACTCTACATGTTGAGTGCGGTCTAGAGGTCATAACAAGGCTTTTACATTACGTATTGTCTAACCTTGCATGAGCACGATAAGTGTGAATCCACCCTAGGCTTAAGTCCTAGAGTCGTTAGGTGGCGGGCCCACGCCTTAAACCTAACGCCGTGACGGCGAACACATCCGTTCCCTCACGAGGCACGTTATCGTTGTATTGGACAGACTTAGACGTCCATGCCGTGAGGTTGACCATCCGTCCCCTCACGGTAAACACACAGCTAGTAATATTCGCTAGTAATAAGTTCCACACACACACATGGGTAGTTCCTATAGATAGCCCACAGTACACTCGTGGCCACTATCTCTACTACAACGGCCTCCCGAATGCAAGGTCAGACAAATGCTTAACTTAATAGGCCAAGGTTATCCCCATAAATAACACATGTGGATGTACGGTAAACATAAGTGGGTGATATGTAGTTTGGTCCTTAAACAACTCAGGCGAACACTCCCCCTATCGGTATGCAACTACCACCATATGCATACCACTTGCCGCCTAAGTCTAAAATTCACATTCATTTCATTTTAGTTCGCAAATAAGCAGAGAAATCATCTCTGTTCATAAGTTCTGAAATGATTCAAATAACATAGTAGTGATCCATAACCATGATTTAGCTGTTACTAAGCAACGCTAAGAATTTGCATTTTATAAAGCATAGATGTTTCCATTTGAGTACAATTTGGTACTCTAAATAGCCTAAGGTTTCAAATAGCAAATTGTTGGAGTTTTAAAAAGGATATATGCAAATTTTTTGGATATAACTACCATATACATCTTTGGAAATACCTATAGTTAGAATTACGCGTGCAAATTTATGAAATAACACATTTAGCCCGAAAAACCTGGGATTCAATATGTTCAAAGGGGTAGGGCAAAACTTGCCTTGATTGATGTCCTTACTGGAGTCAGCAAAAGGTTAAATCTTCTCACCAACAATGAAATCGTCTTCTAAAAGAAATAACGATAATCGAATAAATACCGAAACATACAAATATTCAAAATGCTCTAAATGCATGAATTCACTAGTGTGGTTAGAGGCTGTGGGTTTATAATTTGTGGTGAAGGAATTTCTATATTATCATATTGCATTTGTGAGTTATAAATTTTTAAAGTTCAACACTAGTAATAAATTAATTAGGCTCTATTTAGCTCTAAGTGCATTTTGGGTCCAGGACTAGTGAAGTCTTAGGTTACTGCAGCAGGGAATACTTCCCCCAAAGTTTAACAAAATTTAGTTTACAATATTTAAAGCTAGCATGAGTTTATTATGAATTTTACAAGTTATATGACATATTATAAGTCTTACTTATTATACAAATTTTAAATTTGTTTCTGGTAATATATGTACTACATTTAAATTTACAAAAACCAAGTCTATGAGATTTATAACCCATCCCATCTAGAATCATATTATTTGGAGTTAGAATGAATTTTGTATGGATTTTATAAATTAGTTAATGCTATATGTCAAGTTCTCCATATATTAATTTTTAGGGACATTTCTTCTACTGTAAGCATCATGTTTTATCTTACCATATTAAAGTTTACAATTTTGTGAATCCATAGAAATTTGATTCACCTCAAATGGAGTTAAAATGAATTTTATATGTATTTTACAAGTTTCACTCATTTTTCTGTTGTATAATTATTGTTTTGAATATTTTCTTTAATATTTCCAAATTCTAAAGATAAGGGGTCCACTGGTCAGTCTCTGAACTTTTGCAGAAAGGTCCCTGGGTTTCTAAAGAATCAACCCGAAGTCCCCAGCACAGGTTTAAATACTTCTTTATAAAGAGTACTCAAGTGTATGGATTATTACTAGTAGGTCCTTGGTCCCACATGTCATAGGTTATATATTTACACATTAGTACAGAGGGTTTTGTTTTCCTCACAAATCAAACCTCAGCTTCTTAGATGCAGTGGGGCCCGCATGTCAGCGGCTCGGTGAGAGAGAGACCAGAGGCAGCGGCTGGGCAGGGCTTGTCATCGACGCCGGCGGCAAACGGCGGGGTCTCGCGAGGTGCGGCCAAAAGAGAAAAGGTGGAGGAGAGGCTGGCGAACCCGTCGGTGGTCGTGGTGCTGACTGTATGATCGGGATCGTCGCCGACGACGATGTGAGTGGCGGAGTGCCTCGGCTAGCTAGGGCATCTTGGGCTCTAGCCCTATTCGGTGTGATCTCGTGCATGCACATGCATCTACGGGGGTCGTGGATGCTCACTTAAGGTCGCGCTGGGCTCGGCGAAGCTTGAACAGTGGTGGCGAGGCGAAGACAACTCCGGCGGCTGTTGGCGCAGAATTTGGACCCGTCCAACCACAAAACGGGTTCTGCGTTACCACGGCGGCCTGGGAGATCTGCTTAACTCCAGTGCAGGTCCAAATTGGCTTGCCTAGTCGTGTGCAGAGCGTGCCAGTTGATTTGATCTGCAATCAACAAGAAACAAGTAAACCATATCAGAAAACAATGGTCGATCGGCCGATAGGCCGATGTCACATTGTTATAGCCCAGCCGATAGGGCAAAGCTGTATCGGCTTACTTGTTATAATAAACAAATTGACAAGATTTAATCTCATCGGCCTATGCTAGAAGCATGTGACAAATTAATGAAATTAGCCGATGAGGGTTTCATGAGGATAACTGCGCTAGCTATTTGTTAACGACGGATTTTGGTAATCGACTTGGAGAGAAAAGAGGAAACCGAAGCAGAGAAGAAGGATTGAGTTGGAGTCGGACCAGGCTTCGTATCGGACCCGGTAACTGTATCAGACTGGGGAGGTGTTGCTATAGAGAGCGTATCGGCCGATACGGATTTGGTTTGGTCGTGGGCCGATACGGGTTGTGAGTTGACAGCGTCAACGTGGGCCTGGTCTGAGCTCGGAATAAGCTTCAAGGAAGTTGCCAAATAGAGATAAAGCTCGGTTTTAGGCAATTGTATCTTGTAAATTAAGTAGTTTAGATCTAATCTGTGGCTTAAGTCTGCCGCAAGGACTTGTTTGTTAGTTGTAGATAAGATCGTGCCCTACAAGGGTTCTGTTGTAACCTCGGGTATAAATATCCCGATAGTTTGTACATAGAAGCTCTCTCTCAATCAATCAAAATATACAACCAATTCAATCTACTTTCGGCGCATCACCAACCCTCGTAAGAGGTTGACCTCGACGAGTTCTTGCCTTCCCAGAGCAAAGGTAAGAACTCGTCCCCGATGATTGGCATCGTCGGGGCTAGCGTGTCTCTTTAGGCACGTTAAGCCTCGATGATGTGATCATCGTCTATCGTGTTTTAAGTAATCTTGACAGACGTCTTAATTATGCTTCGCCGGCAGTATATTCGTTTTAGGGTTTATTGCCGACGACAGTTTAATTGTTATGCTTGGTTAGATTATTTGATGCATTTACCATCCCCAAAAGCAATCGGCGGCTTGATTTTCTTTGTGCTAAGTCTCGATTCACACTTTGAGTTGCTATCGACCTTAGTCCTGTTTCGAGATCTAATACGAAGCCTACTTTCGGTTGTAATTAAGGATAGCGCCGGGGTTTCAGCCGGTCTTACCTAATGCATGTGATTATTTATGTTTTTGCATGTGTTTGCCACTTATACATGTGGATCGACGAATATAAACATATCGGTCACAGAGTGTTTTTAAAGACTTCTCTGTGGTTGGTGTATTTATGTTAGCCGATTGACTTGTATAAGTCTACACTAGAGTAATAGCTAGTGCAGTTATCCTCATGAAATCCTCATCGGCTGCTTCTAGTAATTTGCCTTAGACATGTTAAAATAGGCCGATGAGATTAGATCTGTTTCAATTTACTTATTATCTTGAGTAAGCCGATACAGCTTTGCCCTATCGGCTGGGCTATAACAATGTGACATCGGCCTATCGGCCGATCGGCCATTGTTTTCTGATATGGTTTACTTGTTTCTTGTTGATTGCAGATCAAATCAACTGGCACGCTCTGCACACGACTAGGCAAGCCAATTTGGACCTGCACTGGAGTTAAGCAGATCTCCCAGGCCGCCGTGGTAACGCAGAACCCGTTTTGTGGTTGGACGGGTCCAAATTCTGCGCCAACACGCTTTTGGCACGCCCAGTGGGACTTCGATTTTCAACTTCACTTCCAGAGAGACCACGCTCCACCGTTCGCCCAAAAGCTTTGTTTCGCCAACACGCTTTTGGCACGCCCGGTGGGACTTCGATTTTCAACTTCACTTCTAGAGAGACCACGCTCCACCGTTCGCCCAAAAGCTTTGTTTCGCCAACACGCTTTTGGCACGCTTGGTGGGACTTCGATTTTCAACTTCACTTCCAGAGAAACCACGCTCCACCGTTCGCCCAAAAGCTTTGTTTCGACAACACACTTTTGGCACGCCTGGTGGGACAAAGAACGCAAACTCTGCAACAGCAACAAATCTCCTCAAGATGTCGAAGCAGGTCGAGATTTCCGAGGAGAACATCGTCCCTGTGACCGCCGACCAGCTCAATGCAGAGCAGAAGGCTGAGATGGAAAATCTGGTCGAGCAGTTCCAGAATATGTACCTGCAAACATATTCTAGGACTCGGCAAGGTACCTTGATCCAAAAATCCAAGGTAGTTATGCCGAGTCCTAGAGATGGAGCTGGCATGTCGGCGGCGGCGCACGACCACACTGGCAAGATTGAAGATACTGCAGCGCCGACGTTGCAAGATAGGATTGACTCCGCAGTTCATTCTGCGCTAGTCAACCAATCGGGGATCCTGGTGAACACATTGACCAATACGGTCAAATCGATCCTAGATGGGTCGATTCACCAGTACAAGCCTCAGGGACCGATTTTCTAACCAGAAAATAAGTTCCCTGCCTATCGGACCCTGAGGAATGACCTGAGCACGGCTCAGCCGACAACGCCGATGCCACCCCCATCGACGCAGCCAACAACAACACTGCCACTGGTCCTCACAAATCAGACAGGGGGGAGCCCTCAGCACATTACGGAGGAGCAATATGCTCAATGGACCAAGGGGAAGCAACCAGTGATTGAGCCGATGCAGCAAGTTCCGGTTCACCAACCATTGGCCGGACAGCCACAAGCCCCGGTGTTCAGCAATCCTCCACCTCAAGCTGCATACAATGTGCCACAAGGCTACCAGCAGCACACCACAGGGCAGTACGGCGTGCAAAATCTTGATCACCACTACCAGCCGTACTCCCCCAGGCAGTATCAAGCAGAGGGCTTGCAGCAATCATATCAGCAAGACTTCCCACATCGGCCCGCAGGATACTGGGCCGATATGATAGCTGAAGTGATGCGAGATCAGTTCGGCTTGAAGCCCAAGGAAAACTCTACAGTGTATCGGC
Source organism: Oryza officinalis (assembly GCA_008326285.1). Lineage (NCBI taxonomy): Eukaryota > Viridiplantae > Streptophyta > Magnoliopsida > Poales > Poaceae > Oryza > Oryza officinalis. The sequence continues at coordinate 23,107,148 of BDMV01000002.1, forward strand.
ACCCGTATCCGGAGGAATTTGACAGAGTGCCATTGCCAGGCCGATACAAGATCCCGGACTTTTCAAAGTTTTCGGGGCAGGACAACGTCTCGACGTACGAGCACGTCTGCCGATTCCTAGCACAGTGCGGGGAGGCATCGGCTGTCGAGGCGTTGAGGGTGAGGTTTTTCCCTCTATCCTTATCAGGGTCTGCATTCCCGTGGTTTTCATCTTTACCCTGCAATTCCATCAGAGGATGGATAGATCTGGAGAAACAGTTTCACAGGTATTTCTACAATGGCGTACAAGAGATGAAACTGTCCGATCTAACTGCCATCAGGCAACGAGTGGATGAATCGGTCCCAGAGTATATCCAGAGATTTAGAGACATAAGGAATAGGTGTTACAGCCTCAGCTTGACCGATTCCCAGTTGGCCGATTTGGCATTTCAAGGATTGCTAGGGCCGATACGCGAGAGGTTTTCCTCGCAGGAATTTGACAGCCTAGCTCAGCTAGCACAACGCATATCGGCCCACGAAAAACGATTCCAGGAGGCAAGGAAGTTTGTCAAGAAAATCAACACAGTTTATCAGTATGCCTCCGATGACGACGACGAGGAAGATGTTGATGTCGACCTGGCCGAATGGGCCCGGATGAGAAAGCCGACAACTTGCCAATGGGCCAAGAAGGGCGACAAGGAAGATAAATATGACTTCGACATCAACAAGGCCGATAAGATATTTGATCTACTGTTGCAAGAAAAGCAAATCCAGTTGCCAGTGGGTCATATATTGCCATCGGCCGAAGAGATCAAGAAACGGAGATATTGCAAGTGGCACAATTCTTATTCACACCATAGAAACGAATGCAAGATCTTCAGACAACAGATCCAATCGGCCATCGAGCAAGGCAGGATTAAAATCGATAATGCCAAGCAGCCGATGAAGATCGAAGGACACCCATTCCCAGTCAACATGGTGCGGGTGGACAAGGCCGATGGCAGTGCCCATCGGACCGGCAAGCGACCTTATCAGACCTCTGAGGGCCTGATTAGAAAATACCAGCGGTGGCAGGAAGAACAAGCTCAAGACTACGCCGATCAAGATAACTCCTACGACCCGCATTGGGAGTGCGAGTTTTTCCGATTCTGCTGGAATGAGGGAATGAGGTTGCCATCTATCCAGGAGTGCCCTGCATGCAATGGTGCAGAAGATTCTTATCAGGGCAGCTCAAGCATGCAAGCGCATCGGCCGGACAAGCAAAGGAAATCTGTTCATGAGAGGTTAGGCCCGATGCACCAAGACCAACAGACCGAAGCCGAGAAACAGGTCCAGAACCCTTAATGGTGCCCAAGCGATGTATTCACTAAGACACAAAAACGACGGGTTCAGAGGCTAAGGAGGAAAGAACAAATCCAAGAGCAACAGGCGGCAATAACCCATTGGCTGGCCAAGACCAAGAAAGAGTGGAGGATAAAATCCACGGTGGTAACGGCCGATGAGGGCACCTCCAATACAGCCCGGGCCTCTGCGGCTTCAAAAGGTAAACGAGCGACATCGGCGCCTGTTAACATGGTTTTTATACTGCCAGCAGAGTACAACGTGCAGGCAGCCGATGAAGCAGTGGCCGACGATGAACAATCTTCGGCTAGGCTACAGTTGTCACCAGATCAAGCCATCTTCGACAAGCCAGTTGACGCCAGCTACAGACACTTGCGGCCGCTATACATCAAGGGATTCATCAATGGGCGGCCGATGACGAAGATGCTGGTCGATGGCGGCGCGGCGGTCAACTTAATGCCATACACAACCTTCAGGAAGCTTGGGAAGGTACCTGAAGACCTTATCAAGACCAACATGGTATTAAAGGACTTCTGTGGCAACACGTCCGAAGCGAAGGGGGTACTAAACGTGGAACTCACCGTAGGCAGCAAAACAATACCCACCACCTTCTTCGTCTTCGATGGAAAGGGTTCCTATAGCTTGTTGTTGGGACGGGATTGGATCCACGCAAATTGTTGCGTCCCTTCAACAATGCACCAATGCCTCATGCAATGGCAAGGGGACCAGGTTGAGATCGTGCAGGCCGATCGGACAGTACACGTGGCCAATGCCGATCTCGCAGTATGGGAGATGGAGGGAATCGACTGCTTGTCTGGTCGAGTCTGGGACGCCGATTTCCTCAAAGTAACTGACTGCGACATCGAGACGATCGAAGATCAAGACACGCAGTTACTTTAGCAAAGATGTGCCGTCCGCCGTTGAAGATGAACAAGCTAGTCCCTACACAGATGATGCGGTGGATGAGCTAGATGGCAAGTTGGGACACGGTTTTACGTCGGCCGATGAACTTGAAGAGATTGATATAGGGATAGGTGATAAGCCTAGGCCGACGTACATAAGTGCTAACCTGCCAAAGGAATACAAGAGTAATCTTATAAATCTGTTAAAAGAATTCATGAATTGTTTTGCATGGGAATATCATGAAATGCCAGGATTAAGCCGATCGATTGTAGAACATCGGCTACCAATCAAACCAGGCTATCGGCCGTTTAAACAAGCTCCTAGGAGATTCAAGGCCGATATGCATGAAGCTATCAAGGCAAAGATCACATGACTTTACGATGCCAACTTCATCAGACCTTGCCGATACGCAGAGTGGGTCTCCAACATAGTTCCAGTAGTGAATAAAAATGGCAAGCTTAGGGTATGTATCGACTTCAGAGACTTGAACAAAGCAACACCGAAAGACGAGTACCCTATGCCTCTTGCCGATTTGCTGGTTGATGCCGTGTCTGGACACAAGGTTATAAGCTTCATGGATAGGAACGCAGGCTACAACCAAATTTTCATGGCCGAAGAAGATGTTCACAAAACAGCCTTCCGATGCCCAGGGGCAATCGGCCTATATGAATGGGTTGTCATGACATTCGGTTTGAAGAATGCTGGAGCTACGTATCAGAGGGCCATGAATTATATTTTTCATGATCTCATCGGCTCTTTGATTGAAGTTTACATTGATGATGTCGTCATGAAGTCACGAGAATATGATATGCACTTGGCCGATTTACGCAAGGTACTTGAAAGAGTGAGGAAGTATGGCTTAAAAATGAACCCTAACAAGTGTGCCTTTGGCGTATCGGCCGGTCAGTTCCTGGGTTTCTTGGTCCACGAAAGAGGAATCGAGATTACACAGAAGAATATCGATGCTATAAAGAAAATCAAACCTCCGACGAACAAGACCAAGTTACAATCTCTGCTCGGCAAGATCAATTTTGTTCGGCGCTTTATATCGAACCTATCAGGAAGAATAGAGCCGTTTACTCCGTTATTGAAGATAAAAGAGGATGAAGATTTCGTATGGGGTGATAGGCAGCAGAAGGCGCTGGACGATATCAAGTCCCTCCACAGAAAGGGGTTCCATTCAGACTGTACCTATCGGCCGATGAGAAATCCATCGGCTCAGTCTTGGTTCAGAATATTGATGGTCAGGAAAGAGCTATTTTTTATCTCAGTAGGAGGATGTTAGACGCTGAGACAAGGTACACACCGGTGGAGAAATTATGTTTGTGCTTATATTTTTCATGTACTAAATTGAGGCATTATTTACTTTCCAACGAGTGTATTGTGGTAAGTAAGGCCGATGTGATGAAATACATGTTATCGGCCCCTGTGTTAAAAGGACGAATTGGGAAGTGGATTTTTGCCTTAACAGAGTTTGACCTCAGATATGAATCGGCCAAAGCAGTCAAAGGACAAGCCCTGGCCGATTTCATTGTTCAACACAGAGACGAGTCAGTTGCATATGCAGATATCGTGCCATGGACCTTGTATTTCGATTGATGAGGACATCGCTAGTAATGTCAAAGCTAGTAATGAGACTTCAATAACAGGACCAATAACAAGAGCACGAGCCAAGAAACTACAATCTCAGGTGAACCTGCTCCTTAATGAATATGTCATTAATTTTAATGAGAATTTTATACTACCTAAAAACAATGTTTTACTTGTGCTCAGGTTTGAAGAGTCAGCGATGGATGGAGATCAAGGATATGTGGCCGTCATCCAAGGAAGCATAAGTCCACATCATGAACAATGATCAGCCCATAAATAGTGCTTGCGGCCCGTGAACAGTACCGTACGGCCCATGAACAGTACCCGTGCTACAGTGCGCGTGAATAGTACCACATGGGGAGTTTAGTGTTGAATAGCCTTGGGCTGAGACTATATATTGAGGGGTAGACTCCCATTGTAAAGGGAACCACTTTTGATATTAAAAATACTCTTGTTCTTTCTGTTGTCCAAACAACATTGAAGGAATTGAGAGTTAGTCAAAAATCAAGATCGTTCAACCTTTCCGCTGGGAATTGGGAGCGCGATAGAACTTCATCTGGTGGTCGTGAAGTTCAACACGTGTGATTGGGCGAATTATAGAGTGCTAACTCTTGCATTGGCAACGGGGGATCACTACGATTCATCAGTTCCACGTGAGTATCTTGATCCTACGTCGAGAAGATCGGGCGACCCCGTATCATCGATGGATCCGTCTGCAGACATGGATGCGGTATCGGCCTAGTTATCATATCCCCTCGGGGGCAAGCTTTGAGTTTGCTTTTACTATCAAGCCTTACTATACTAACAATCAAGCAGAGTACGAAGCGGTGCTTAAAGGCTTGCGGTTATTACAAGAAGTCGAGGCCGATTCCGTAGAGATCATTGGTGACTCACAACTGGTAATTAATCAACTTTCTGGAGAGTATGAATGCAAAGATGACATCCTCCAAGTCTACAATGAAGAGTGCAAGGTATTGCTTCAGGCATTCAAGACCGTAACGATGAGGCATATACCCAGGAAGCAAAACTTCGAGGCCAATGACCTGGCTCAGGGGGCATCGGGATACAGGCCGATGGCCAAGGATGTACGAGTTCAAATCGCCACCGTGGACGCTGACGATTGGAGATTTGCTATCATTGATTATTTGAAGGATCCTTCCCAATCGGTGCCACGAAAGATGAAATACAAAGTATTGCAGTATGTCCTGTTAGATGACGATTTATACCATCGGACGATTGATGGTGTCTTGCTCAAGTGCCTAGGTCCTGAGGAGGCCAAAGTCGTTATGAGCGAGGTCCATGAAGGGATTTGTGGAACACATCAATCAGCCCATAAAATGAGATGGCTGTTGAAACGCATTGGGTATTTTTGGCCAACCATGCTAGAGGATTGTTTCAAGTATTATAAAGGATGTCAGGATTGTCAGAGGTTTGGAGCAATTCAAAGAGCACCGGCATCGGCTATGCATCCCATCATAAAGCCGTGGCTGTTTCGTGGATGGGGAATAGATATGATCGGCCAGATTAACCCACCATCGAGCAAGGGACACAAATATATCTTGGTGGCTACCGATTACTTCACAAAGTGGGTTGAGGCCATTCCCCTTAAAAAGGTTGATTCCAAAGATGCAATTCAGTTTGTCAAGGAATATATTATATATCGGTTTGGGTTACCTCAGACGATAACCACCGATCAAGGATCAAGGATCAATCTAGCGGTGGAGCCGATTGTCTTGAAGCACAGACTTGAAGAACTCTGTCGTCTCTAAGCAGAGCTAGAATCGAAGCTGGCAGCCACGCGCCACGAAATCCAAGAAGTTGAAGCCGGAATAGCTGCATCACCCAAGGCTATCGAAGACCAGACGGCAAAGCTCAAGGCATCGGCCAAGTATCTTGCCATCCTGAGCAAGTCATTGAAGCCAATCCCAGGGTCGACGGCCGATCACGCCCAAGCTATAGAAGATATTGAACAAATCCGCCGTAGAGCCATTGCAGCTATTGCAGACTTTATAGGGTGATGTAACCTATTTCTTCTTTTTACCGTGTAAATACAAACCTTATCGGCCACGTAGTCGAATTTGATCTAAAAATTTTAGTGTGAAAATTGTTTCTGAAATCCATCCTGCAAACAGATGTCCCTTTACCAATTAATCTCATCGGCCAGAAAGCCGAATTCGATTTTACTCTGAAGAAGAAAATTCCTTAAAAAAAAATTCCGCGCTCCGCGCTTGTATATATATATATGCCCCCCAAATTTTAGAAGATGAGGGCTCATGTTGTAAAATTTGAACTAAGGGCGATAGTATGTATCGGCCATCTAAAGACGATGCATAACACATCGGCTGTAATCATAAATCGGCTGGAGGGCCGATCATGAATCGATCCAGACGCTAGGATAATATTTCTTCAAGTACTTGCCATTAAGAGCTCGTCCATAAATCTCGCCATCCAACCCCTTGAGCAAATAAGCATTGCGAGGAACACAGCGATGAATTTGAAAAGGACCTTCCCAATTAGGTGACCACTTGCCGAATTTATTATCTCTGGAACCAATCGGCATTATTAATTTCCATACAAGATCCCCTTTTTCAAACGACTTGGCGACAACTTTTTTGTTGTAATGACGAGCCACTCTATCTTTATCACGTTTGATCTTCTCTAGGACCCGTAATCAGACATGCGCCAAATCGTCTAACTCATCCACCATAAGACTATGGTACTCATCGGCTGTCAAGTCGTCTTGCAAAGCAATCCTTCTTGAGCCGATGTTGGTTTCCCACGGCAGCACCGCTTCATGTCCATAAATGAGCTGATACGGAGGCACTTGAATTGCACCATGGCAAGCCATCCGATACGCCCAAAGGAAATCGGCCAGCGTTGTGTGCCATTGCCTCGGCTGTTCGTCGATTTTCCTCTTGATTAACTTGATTAAAGTCTTATTAGAAGCCTCTGCCTGTCCATTAGCTTGCGTGTAGTAAGGAGAAGAATTTAATAATTTAATGCCCATGCTATCGGTGAACTGGACGAACTCGTCGGACACGAAGATTGATCCTTGATCGGTGGTTATCGTCTGAGGTAACCCAAACCGATATATAATATACTCCTTGACAAACTGACTTGCATCTTTGGAATCAACCTTCTTAAGGGGAACGGCCTCAACCCACTTTGTGAAGTAATCGGTAGCCACTAAGATATATTTGTGTCCCTTGCTCGATGGCGGGTTAATCTGGCCGATCATATCTATTCCCCATCCACGAAACGGCCACGGCTTTATGATTGGATGCATAGCCGATGCCGGTGCTCTTTGAATTGCTCCAAACTTCTGACAATCCTGACATCCTTTATAATACTTGAAACAATCCTCTAGCATGGTTAGCCAAAAATATCCAATGCGTTTCAATAGCCATCTCATTTTATGGGCCGATTGATGTGTTCCACAAATCCCTTCATGGACCTTGCTCATAACGACTTTGGCCTCCTCAGGACCTAGGCACTTGAGCAAGACACCATCAATCGTCCGATGGTATAAATCATCATCTAACAGGACATACCGCAATACTTTGTATTTCATCTTTCGTGACGCCGATTGGGAAGGATTCTTCAAATAATCCATGATAGCAAATCTCCAATCGTCGGCGTCCACGGCGGCAATCTGCACCCGTACATCCTTGGCCATCGGCCTGTATCCCGATGCCCCCTGAGCCAGGTCATTGGCCTCGAAGTTTTGCTTCCTGGGTATATGCCTCATTGTCACGATCTTGAATGCCTGAAGCAACACCTTGCACTCTTCATTGTAGACTTTGAGGACGTCATCTTTGCATTCATACTCTCTAGAAAGTTGATTAATTACCAGTTGTGACTCACCAATGATCTCTACCGAATCGGCCTCGACTTCTTGTAATAACTGCAAGCCTTTAAGCACCGCTTCGTACTCTACTTGATTGTTAGTATAATAAGGCTTGATAGTAAAGGCAAATTCAAAACTTGCCCCCCGAGGGGTTATGATAACTAGGCCGATACCGCACCCATGTCTGCAGACGGATTCATCAAAATACAATGTCCATGGCACAATATCTGCATATGCAACTGACTCGTCTCTGTGTTGAACAATGAAATCGGCCAGGGCTTGTCCTTTGACTGTTTTGGCCGATTCATATCTGAGGTCAAACTCTGTTAAGGCAAAAATCCACTTCCCAATTCTTCCTTTTAACACAGGGGCCGATAACATGTATTTCATCACGTCGGCCTTACTGACCACAATGCACTCGTTGGAAAGCAAATAATGTCTCAATTTAGTACATGAAAAATATAAGCACAAACATAATTTCTCCACCGGTGTGTACCTTGTCTCAGCGTCTAGCATCCTCCTACTGAGATAAAAAATAGCTCTTTCTTTACCATCAATATCCTGAACCAAGATTGAGCCGATGGATTTCTCAACGGCCGATAGGTACAGTCTGAACGGAACCCCTTTCTGTGGAGGGATTAAAACTGGCGGAGAGGTTAAATACTCCTTGATATCGTCCAGCGCCTTCTGCTGCTTATCACCCCATATGAACTCTTCGTCCTCTTTTATCTTCAATAACGGAGTGAACGGCTCTATTCTTCCTGACAGGTTCGATATAAAGCGCTGAACAAAATTGATCTTGCCGAGCAGAGATTGTAACTTGGTCTTGTTCGTCGGAGGTTTGATTTTCTTTATAGCATCGATATTCTTCTGTGTAATCTCGATTCCTCTTTCGTGGACCAAGAAACCCAGGAACTGACCGGCCGATACGCCAAAGGCACACTTGTTAGGGTTCATTTTTAAACCATACTTCCTCGCTCTTTCAAGTACCTTGCGTAAATCGGCCAGGTGCATATCATATTTTCTTGACTTCACGACGACATCATCAATATAAACTTCAATCAAAGAGCCGATAAGATCGTGAAAAATATAATTCATGGCCCTCTGATACGTAGCTCCAGCGTTCTTCAAACCGAATGTCATGACAACCCATTCATATAGGCCGATTGCCCCTGGGCATCGGAAGGCTATTTTGTGAACATCCTCTTCGGCCATGAAAATTTGGTTGTAGCCTGCGTTCCCATCCATGAAGCTGATAACCTTGTGTCCAGACGCGGCATCGACAAGCAAATCGGCCAGAGGCATAGGGTATTCGTCTTTCGGTGTTGCTTTGTTCAAGTCTCTGAAGTCAATACATACCCTAAGCTTGCCGTTTTTCTTCATTACTGGAACTATGTTGGAGACCCATCTGCGTATCGGCAAGGTCTGATGAAGTTGGCATCATAAAGTCGTGTGATCTCTGCCTTGATAGCTTCGTGCATATCGGCCTTGAATATCTTAGGAGCTTGTTTAAACGGCCGATAGCCTGGTTTGATTGGTAGCCGATGTTCTACAATCGATCGGCTTAATCCTGGCATTTCATGATATTCCCATGCAAAACAGTCCACGAATTCTTTTAACAGATTTAAAAGATTACTCTTGTATTCCTTTGGCAGGTTAGCACTTACGTACATCGGCCTAGGCCTATCACCTATCCCTATATCAATCTCTTCAAGTTCATCGGCCGACGTAAAACCGTGTCCCAACTTGCCATCTAGCTCGTCCACCGCATCATCTGTGTAGGGACTAGCTTGTTCATCTTCAACGGCGGATGACACATCTTTGCTAAAGTAACTGCTTGTCTTGATCTTCAATCGTCTCGATGTCACAGTCAGTTACTTTGAGGAAATCGGCGTCCCAGACTCGTCCGGACAAGCAGTCGATTCCCTCCATTTCCCATACTGCGAGGTCGGCATTGGCCACGTGTACTGACCGATCGGCCTGCACGATCTCAACCTGGTCCCCTTGCCATTGCATGAGGCATTGGTGCATTGTTGAAGGGACGCAACAGTTTGCGTGGATCCAATCCCGTCCCAATAACAAGCTGTAGGAACCCTTTCCGTCTAAGACGAAGAAGGTGGTGGGTATTGTTTTGCTGCCCACGGTGAGTTCCACGTTTAGCACCCCCTTCGCTTCGGACGCGTTGCCACCGAAGTCCTTTAATACCATGTTGGTCTTGATAAGGTCTTCAGGTACCTTCCCGAGCTTCCTGAAGGTTGTGTATGGCATTAAATTGACCGCCGCGCCGCCATCGACCAGCATCTTCGTCATCGGCCACCCATTGATGAATCCCTTGATGTATAATGGCCGCAAGTGTCTATAGCTGGCGTCAACTGGCTTGTCGAAGATGGCTTGATCTGGTGACAACTGTAGCCTAGCCGAAGATTGTTCATCGTCGGCCACTGCTTCATCGGCCGCCTGCACGCTGTACTCTGCTGGCAGTATAAAAACCATGTTAACAGGCGCCGATGTCGCTCGTTTACCTTTTGAAGCCGCAGAGGCCCGGGCTGTATTGGAGGTGCCCTCATCGGCCGTTACCACCGTGGATTTTATCCTCCACTCTTTTTTGGTCTTGGCCAGCCGATGGGTTATTGCCACCTGTTGCTCTTGGATTTGTTCTTTCCTCCTTAGCCTCTGAACCCGCCGTTTTTGTGTCTTAGTGAATACATCGCTTGGGCACCATTGAGGGTTCTGGACCTGTTCCACGGCTTCGGTTTGTTGATCTTGGTGCATCAGCCCTAACCTCTCATGAACAGATTTCCTTTGCTTGGCCGGCCGATGCGCTTGCATGCTTGAGCTGCCCTGATAAGAATCTTCTGCACCATTGCATGCAGGGCACTCCTGGATAGATGGCAACCTCATTCCCTCATTCCAGCAGAACCGGAAAAACTCGCACTCCCAATGCGGGTCGTAGGAGTTGTCTTGATCGGCGTAGCCTTGAACTTGTTCTTCCTGCCGCCGCTGGTATTTTCTAATCAGGCCTTCAGAGGTCTGATAAGGTCGCTTGCCGGTCCGATGGGCACTGCCATCGGTCCTGTCCGCCCGCACCATGTTGACTGGGAACGGGTGTCTTTCGATCTTCATCGGTCGCTTGGCGTCATCGATTTTAATCCTGCCTTGCTCGATGGCCGATTGAATCTGTTGTCCGAAGATCTTGCATTCATTTGTATGGTGTGAATAAGAGTTGTGCCATTTGCAATATCTCCGTTTCTTGATCTCTTCGGCCGATGGCAATACGTGACCTACTGGCAACTGAATTTGCTTTTCTTGCAATAGTAGATCAAATATCTTATCGGCCTTGTTGATGTCGAAGTCATATTTATCTTCCTTGTCGCCCTTCTTGGCCCATTGGCAAGTTGTCGGCTTTCTCATCCGGGCCCATTCGGCCAGGTCGACATCAACATCTTCCTCGTCGTCGTCATCGGAGGCGTACTGATAAACTGTGTTGATTTTCTTGACAAACTTCTTTGCCTCCTGGAATCGTTGTTCGTGGGCCGATATGCGTTGTGCTAGCTGAGCTAGACTGTCAAATTCCTGCGAGGAGAACCTCTCGCGTATCGGCCCTAGCAATCCTTGAAATGCTAAATCGGCCAACTGGGAATCGGTCAAGCTGAGGCTGTAACACCTGTTCCTTATGTCTCTAAATCTCTAGATATACTCTGGGACCGATTCATCCACTCGTTGCCTAATGGCAGTTAGATCGGACAGTTTCATCTCTTGTACGCCATTGTAGAAATACCTGTGAAACTGTTTCTCCAGATCTATCCATCCTCTGATGGAATTGCAGGGTAAAGATGAAAACCACGTGAATGCAGACCCTGATAAGGATAGAGGGAAAACCTCACCCTCAACGCCTCGATAGCCGATGCCTCCCTGCACTGTGCTAGGAATCGGCTAACATGCTCATACGTCGAAACGTTGTCCTGCCCCGAAAACTTTGAAAAGTCCGAGATCTTGTATCGGCCTGGCAATGGCACTCTGTCAAATTCCTCGGGATACGGGTGCCGATACACTGTAGAGTTTTCCTTGGGCTTCAAGCCGAACTGATCTCGCATCACTTCAGCTATCATATCGGCCCAGTATCCTGTGGGCCGATGTGGGAGGTCTTGCTGATATGATTGATGCAAGCCCTCTGCTTGATACTGCCTGGGGGAGTACGGCTGGTAGTGGTGATTGAGATTTTGCGCGCCATACTGCCCTGCGGTGTGCTACTGGTAGCCTTGTGGCACATTGTATGCAGCTTGAGGTGGAGGATTGTTGAACATCGGGGCTTGTGGGTGTCCGGCCGATGGCTAGTGAACAGGAACTTGCTGCATCGGCTGAATCATTGGTTGCTTCCCCTTGGTCCATTGAGCATATTGCTCCCCCGTGATGTGCTGAGGGCTTCCCCCCGTCTGATTGGTGAGGACCAGTGGCAGTGTTGTTGTTGGCTGCGCCGATGGGGGTAGCATCGGCGCTGTCGGCTGAGCCGTGCTCAGGTCGTTCCTCAGGGTCCGATAGGCAGGGAACTTATTTTCTGGTAGGAAAATCGGCCCCTGAGGTTTGTACTGGTGAATCGACCCATCTAGGATCGATTTGACCGTATTGGTCAAGGTGTTCACCAGGATCCCCGATTGGTTGACTAGCGCAGAATGAACTGCGGAGTCAATCCTATCTTGCAACGTCGGCGCTGCAGTATCTTCAGTCTTGACGGTGTGGTCGTGTGCCGCCGCCGACGTGCCAGCTCCATCTCCAGGACTCGGCATAACTACCTTGGATTTTTTGGATCAAGGTACCTTGCCGAGTCCTAGAATATGTTTGCAGGTACATATTCTGGAACTGCTCGACCAGATTTTTCATCTCAGCCTTCTGCTCTGCATTGAGCTGGTCGGCGGTTACAGGGACGATGTTCTCCTCGGAAATCTCGACCTGCTTCGACATCTTGAGAAGATTTACTGCTGTTGCAGAGTTCGCGTTCTTGGTCCCACCGGGCATGCCAAAAGCGTGTTGGCGCAGAATTTGGACCCGTCCGACCACAAAACGGGTTCTGCGTTACCACGGCGGCCTGGGAGATCTGCTTAACTCCAGTGCAGGTCCAAATTGGCTTGCCTAGTCGTGTGCAGAGCGTGCCAGTTGATTTGATCTGCAATCAACAAGAAACAAGTAAACCATATCAGAAAACAATGGTCGATCGGCCGATCGGCCGATGTCACATTGTTATAGCCCAGCCGATAGGGCAAAGCTGTATCGGCTTACTTGTTATAATAAACAAATTGACAAGATTTAATCTCATCGGCCTATGCTAGAAGCATGTGACAAATTAATGAAATTAGCCGATGAGGGTTTCATGAGAATAACTGCGCTAGCTATTACTCTAGTGTAAACTTATACAAATCAATCGGCTAACATAAATACACCAACCACAAAGAAATCTTTAAAAAGAAACACTCTGTGATCGATATGTTTATATTCGTCGATCCACATATATAAGTGGCAAACACATGCAAAAACCTAAATAATCACATGCATTAGATAAGACCGACTGAAACCCCGGCGCTATCCTTAATTACAATCGAAAACAAGCTTCGTGTTAAATCTCGAAACAGGACTAAGGTCAATAGCAACTCAAAGTGTAAATCGAGACTTAACGCAAAGAAAATCAAGCTGTCGATTGCTTTTGGGGATGGTAAATGCATCGAATAATCTAACCAAGCATAACAATTAAACTGTCGTCGGCAATAAACCCTAAAACGAATAAACCGCCGGCGAAGCATAATTAAGACGCCTGTCAAGATTACTCAAAACACGATAAACGACGCTCACACCATCGAGGCTTAACGTGTCTAAAGCGACACGCTAGCCCCGACGATGCCAATCATCGGGGACGAGTTCTTACCTTTGCTCTGGGAAGGCAAGAATCGTCGAGGTCAACCTCTTACGAGGGTTGGCGATGCGCCGAAAGTAGATTGAATTGGTTGTATGATTTGATTGAGAGAGTTTCTATGTACAAACCATCAGGATATTTATACCCGAGGTTACAACAGAACCCTTGTAGGGCACGATCTTATCTACAACTAACAAACAAGTCCTTGCGGCAGTCTTAAGCCACAGATTAGATCTAAACTACTTAATTTGCAAGATATAATTGCCTAAAACCGAGCTTTATCTCTATTTGGCAACTTCCTTGAAGCTTGTTTCGAGCCCAGACCAAGCCCACATTGACACTGTCAACTCACAACCCGTATCGGCCCACGACCAAACCGAATCCGTATCGGCCGATACGCTCTCTATGGCAACACCTCCCCAGTCCGATACGGTTACCGGGTCCGATACGAAGCCTGGTCTGACTCCAACTCAATCCTTTCTCTCTGCTCCGGTTTCCTCTTTTCTCTCCAAGTCGATTACCAAAATCCATCATTAACAGCGGCGGCAGAAATAGGCAGGGCAGCGGTGACAGCGAGAAGCGGCCAACCATCTGTCCAGGAGGCATATGCTCGAGGTTAGTGATGCCCTAGGGTTGCTTCCCGTGAGAGGAATCGCGCCGAAACTCATCCGAGGACGAGTAATCGACGACGATGGCCGGCGGCCGGACTTGGAGAAGACGAAGGGGATCTCCTCAACGGCAACGTCTTGGCTTGATCTTTCTTGGGGTTCTTGCTCCTGGAACCTAGGCGATGACCCTGGCGCAGTGGCTTAGTCAATGGTCCACCGGGTCGACGGGAACGGCGATGAGGTCCACGACGGCGTTCTGGACACCGAGGAGGCCGACGAGCTCAGCACCAGCCGCTCGACCTGCGCCAAAGTAATGGGGAAGGTACAGATGGTTTAGGCATGGATAGGGGATCATGTTCCCATGGTTGGTCTGCGGCGAAGCTCACCAGAGAAGGATGACGACGGTGGTGGATCTCGACGGCGCTGGAGGAGATGGGTTTGCTCCCGGAGCTCCCGAGGCGATCTCGCTAGGGTTTTGGGAGGAACGCGATGAGGATGAAAAGTCTCAACGGTGGGTAGAGCGGCGCTATTTAAGGTGGAGCTCGGGGGTGCGGTGGATGGCGAGGTGGTGCTCTAGCGTGCTGGCACGTGTCCGCGACGTGGCAGCTATTCCTGGCTTGAAGGAGGAGGTGGCGCAGTTGTGTGACCGACAGGTGGATCCTACCAAGGCTGGGCCCACATGGGAGAGAGAGAAATGGGTAGATTTCATTGGTGATCTACTGCTCAAATGGTTTACACAGGATTTTCAGATAAATTTCTTCCTCCCTTATTTTTAATTCTATAACTTAATTTCTATGCATGATAAATTAATGTGGATTTTACTGGTGGTAGATAAAAACACCTAGATTCCATTTTCCTTGGTTTCACTCAAAAATACTCTATATTTTATTCCCAAGAAAATAAAGAAAATAGGCCTAGCTGAAAATAGATTGAATTTTTAGGAGGTCAAAAATAATAAAATAAATTCCATAAAAATTATATCAATTCATCATAAATAAGCTAGTATTTGAATAAATTATGTTCCATATACATTTTCATGTGATAAAATACACATATGAGATGTGTATCGATTTTGCCGATTAGGGTTTAGTATTAACTTATAGTTTGACTATTTTGACCTAATTATTTGGGGTATGAAATGTACATATTAATTTATACCAAAATTCTAGAGAGATATGTATATTAAAAAGTACCTACATGAATTTCCCCATGATTTTATATTGCACCAATTATTTTTAAAAATTCAATGAGTTCACCTACCCTTAAGTATTCTTATTTTAAATATATATTTAAATGGTAGAAAAATTATATTTTAGTTTATAACCAACCAGAAATGTTATGTTCAGGCTTTACTTTCTATTTTCTTTCAATTTAGACTCAAAAACATATTTTTATTATTTAACTGAAGTCAAAATTCGAAATTCGAATTTTTGGTATGTTACAGATCTACCCCCTTAAAATAAATCTCGTCCCCAAGATTTGCTAGTCTTGGCGGAACTAGGGACTTGGTTCTAAATAATTTTTGGTATGTTACACGCCGCGCGTGCGAGGTTAGGTGGGTATTGCCAGCGCCCACCTAACCGCATTGATGGTGGCTCAGGCGAGCGCACCACGCCGCATTTAATGCGGCGTGTGGCTTGCGTGGCCAGTCTACGACCGGTCAAGGTGATTGACCGGTCGTAGACCGGTTAGATCACGGGTGAGACGGTGGTAGGGTGCCTGCGCGCTGTCCGTGCGTCAGGCAGCGTGCGGCACGCCTTGCCCCGTCCCATTGGAATGATGAGGGCCTTCTGCCTCTCGTCCCTTAGCCGGAGTTGGTATGCCAGCTCCGGTCAGATGGTTTTCGTTTTCCGATGTGAACGGAACACAGAAGTCTTCATCCATTTAATGGAGCTTGGCACGGGCATCCCCCGTGTCAGTCGCCTGACCGGACGAGGGCCATGCTGCGGCGTCTGAGCGTGTGGCTTCCGAGTCAAGCAACAAGACAGCCATTAAATGTAAAAGAATGTTTTCCTTCTGTCTTATGCAGCCTTTTGACCCGTGTGGTAGCCCCTTGAGATATAAAAGGAGACCCAGACCTGAGTAGAAGGGCAGAGAAAAAAACAGATAGACAGGAGAGAAAGGGAGAGCAAACACTTGTATTCCCTGATTACCCAGTTGCATATCCACCACACATAAGAGTAGGGTATTACGCTTCCCAACAGCCCGAACCTATATAAACGCTTGTGTCCCTGTCTCTTTCTCTCTCTCTCTCGTGATCAAGGGGAGAAAGAATTTCACCCTGCGCCCCTAGCCGAACTCACAAAGGGGGGCCCTCTCTGTCCCCCGTTGAGGAGCTAAACCTCCGTCATACAACATTAAAAATCATAATTTTATGAATCTACTGCAACTAGGTGATAAACCCTGAGCTGCTCTGATATCACTTGATAAATCCTGAACTCCACTCGATATGCTCAGGGATCTGGTTGTTCCGATCTTTCAGTGAGTTGATGATAACTACGATTTGGGAGAATCATTGACGACCCGACTACAACCGTACGAGACGTTGTTGTGTTGCGCCTTAGCGATCAATACACCTCTCTGTGGGTTGTTGATCTTGCCAACGTAGATCAACCTTATTCGTGCAAGCAAATCGAAGAAACAAGCAAGAACAAGATAAAAGCAATCTGAATTACAAATAGGAATTGAATACAAATGATAAGTTGGGATTCCGTAATGAGCAAACCGGCGATCTAACCGATCACGGGATTACACGGCAAAGTAGCCAAGCTAAACTTTAATCTAAACAAAACCCAATAAACCCTAAAGGGGTACCTAGTTATTTAAGGAGGTGGGAGAACGACCAAGGGGGTTCCTAGGTCATGCTCCACTAGGTTGGAGTGCACCTCACATGGGTCTCACCTCGGTCGGGGTCCCAGATAAAGTTACAAGCCCATAGGCCCATTATAGGTGACGTAGTACCTTGTTTCTGTGATTGCGGCCAAGTAGGATGGAATTTAGAGATGAGGCTGGATCCATTGAAAAGAGGACACCAAGAACTTATCATCAAGTACTCATGGGCCCAAAACGGAGCTCGTATGCATATTTGGCGGCCATTTGAAATCAGCACTGTAGCAGGTGGTCGAATTGGATTCCAGAACTTGGACAACTTGATCTTGACATCTTTCTGTTGAGATATGATGTTAGTAACGGTTGTATCCATAGTAGCCATGGTCACATCATCCTCCCCTTCTTCACGTAAAACTGTCATCGGTTTTTTCATGTGGTGTTCTTCGCGTAGTCCATTTAAAACAACCTGTTTCTTCCAATCAAAGCTAGAGAAATTCGAAGTAGCATGATTAGCAATAACATGTCCCTCTAGCTTGAAATTTTTATCCACAAAAACAAAAAGTTCTAAATCTAAGCATATGTAAACTTTATGCACCAAATATATTCCTCTATTATTATATTACCCAAATATATGGAATATAAGTTAGTTAGACATGGCAAATCAATAGCAAATAATTTCTGTAACATACCAAAAATTCAAATTTCGAATTTTTACTTCAGATAAATAATGAAAATGTACTTTTGAATCCAAAATAGAAATGTAAATGAAAGTAAAGCCTAAACATAATATTTCTGGTTGAATATAAATTAAAATATAATTTTTTCTACCATTTAAATATACATTTAAAATAATAATACTTAAGGGTAGGCTAACTCATTGAATTGTTAAAAATAATTGGTGCAATATAAAATCATGAGGAAATTCATGAAGGTACTATTTAATATATATAACTCACTGGAATTTTGGTATAAATTAATATGTACATTTGATACCCCAAATAATTAGGTCAAAACAGTCAACCCATAGGTTAATACTAAACCCTAATCGGCAAAAACGACACACATCTTATAAATGTATTTTATCACATGAAAATGTATATGGAATATAATTTATTCAAATACTACCTTATTTATCATGAATTGATAAAATTTTTCCAGAATTTATTTTGTTAGTTTTGACCTCCTAAAAATTCAATCTAGTTTCAGCCAGGCCTACTTTCTTTATTTTCCTGGGAATAAAATATAGAGTATTTTTGTGTGCAACCAAGGAAAATGGAAACTAGGTATTTTTTTGTACTACTAGTAAAATCCACATTAATTTATTGTGCACAGAAATTGAGTTATAGAATTAAAAAAAGGGAGGAAGAAATTTATATGAAAATTCTTTGTAAATCACTTGAGCAGTAGATCACTAAGGAACCTACTCGTTTTCTCTCTCTGCTATGTGGGGCCCAGCCTTGGTGGACCCACCTGTCAGTCACACAAACCAGCCACCTCATTCTCCAAGCCAGCAACAGCTGCCACGTCACAGACACGCGCCAGCGCTCCAGTGCGCCACCTTGCCGTCCACTGCAATTCCGATCTCCTCTATAAATAGCACCGCTTTGCCCACTGACGAAGCTTTTCATCCTCGCCGCGTTCCACCCAAAACCCTAGCAAGATCATCTCGGGAACTTCGGGAGAGAACTCATCTTCTCCGGTGCCATCGAGATCCACCACCGTTGCCGTCCTTCTCTGGTGAGCTTCGCCGCAGACCAACCGTGGGAACATGATCCTCTGTCCACACCTAAACCCTCTGTACTTTCCCCCTTGTTTTGGCGCAGGTCGAGCACCTCGTGCAGAGCTCGTCGGCGTCCTCGGTGTCCAGAGCGCCGTCACGGATCGCATCGCCGTTCTCGTTGATCCGATGGAGCCCTAGCTAAACCCCGACGCCAGGACCATTGTCTAGATCTCAGGTGCAAGAAGCCCCAAATAATTCAAGCCGAGACGTTGCCGTTGAAGAGATCCCCTTCATCTTCTCCAAGTCCAGCCGCCAGCCATCGTCGTCGATTTCTCGTCCTCGGGTGAGTTCCGGCGCAATTCCTCTCGCGGGTAGCAACCCTAGGGTATCGCTAATCATGTGCAGGTGTTGCTTTGACAGGAGGTTAGCCGTTCTTCGCTGTCACTGTCGCCCTGCCTGATTCTGCCGCCGCTGGAGTTGTCTTCGTGTCGCCGCCACTGTCCAGGCCTTACCGCACCTCGTTCAAGCTTCGGTGAGCATTCTTGAGCTCACAGGACCTCATGCATGCATCGCACCCGCACGGAAATGATCTCCAAACCAATATGCATCGCCACCCGAGAGTCACCTCCGCTTGCACTGCCGCGGACGTTGATTCCGGCTACCTCAGGCAGTGTTTCGACCACCGGCGGGTTCGCACTTGAGTTCTCTCCATTTTCTCTTTTGGTCACGATGCCTAACTCACCACCGTTCGTCGCTGATGCCGTTGACCAGCTCGCCGGTGCCGCCTTCGCCCTGCGTCAGCTGCTGCTGCCCTCTTCTCAATCTCTCGTCTCACTGACCAGTAGGGCCCACTTATTTAGGGCAAGCAAAATTTAGTCCGAGGGAGTTAAAACTTGTAGGGTTCTTTCTGTAAAGTTGCAACCTATGACTTGTGGACCCAGGACCTATTTGTAATTAAGGAGAACATTGAGGACTCTTAATGAATTCTCATCCAACACATGCTAAGGACCTCGGGTTCAAATTCAAGAACTATAGGGGTTTTTTTGCAAAAGTACAAAGGCTGACCAGTGGACCCTTTATCTTTAAAATTTGAAAATATTAAAGGAAATATTCAAAACAATAATTTTACAATAGGAAAATGAGTGAAACTTGTAAAATGCATATAAAATTTATTTTAACTCCATTTGAGATGAATCAAATTTCTATGGAGTCACAAAATTGTAAACTTTAATATGGTAAGATAAAACATGATGCTTACAGTAGAAGAAATGTCTCTAAAAATTTAATATATGGGGAACTTGACATATAGCATTTACTAATTTATAAGATCCATACAAAATTCATTCTAACTCCAAATAATATGATTCCAGATGGGTTGGGTTATAAATCTCATAGACTTGGTTTTTGTAAATTTAAATGTAGTATATATAGTACCAGAAACATATCTAAAATTGGTATAATAAATAAAACTTATAATATGTCAAATAACTTGTAAAATTCATAATAAACTCATGCTAGCTCTAAATATTATAAACTAAATTTTGTTAAACATTGGAGAAAGTAATCTCTGCTGCACTAACCTAAGACTTCACTAGTCCTGGACCTAAAATGCACTTAGAGCTAAATAGAGCCTAATTAATTTATTACTAGTGTTGGACTTTAAAGGTTTATAACTCACAAATGCAATATGATAATATAGAAATTCCTTCACCACAAATTATAAACCCACAGCCTCTAACCACACTAGTGAATCCATGCATTTTAGAGCATTTTGAATATTTGTATGTTTCGGTATTTATTCGATTATCGATATTTCTTTTAGAAGACGATTACGTTGTTGGTGAGAAGATTTAACCTTTCGCTGACTCCAGTAAGGACATCAATCAAAGCAAGTTTTATGCCCTCCTTCTTTGAACACTTTGATCCTATGTTTTTATTGGGCAAACGTTTTCTATTGCAAAGTTGCACGCGTTAGATAGTTATGTTTGGAAAAATTATTTTAAAGTGATGAAATGGTAGTTATGACCTATTTGTTACATAATCCTCCTTGAGAATTGTTATCCATGATGTTTGTAACCTTAGAATGATTTAGAGTACCCTATTTGTACTCAAATGGAAACCCCTACGCTTTTATAAAATGCAAATGCTTAGCCTTGCTTATTAATAGATAAATCAATGTTATGGATCACTTATTACGTTATTTGAATCATTTCAAAACTTATGAACAGAGATGTTTTCTTTGCTTATTTGCGAACTGAAATAAAAGGAATGTGAATTTCAGACTTAGGCGGCAAGTGATATGCATATGGTGGTAGTTGCATATCGATAGGGGGAGTGTCCGCCTGAGTTATTTAAGGACTGAACTACATATCACCCACTTATGTTTACCGTACATCCACATGTGTTATTATGGGGATAACCTTGGCCTATTAAGTTAAGCATTTGTCTGACCTTGCATTCAGGAGGCCGTTGTAGTAGAGATAGTGGCCACGAGTGTACTGTGGGCTATCTATAGGAACTACCCATGTGTGTGTGTGGAACTTATTACTAGCGAATATTACTAGCTGTGTGTTTACCGTGAGGGGACGGATGGTCAACCTCACGGCATGGGCGTCTAAGTCTGTCCAATACAACGATAACGTGCCTCGTGAGGGAACGGATGTGTTCGCCGTCACGGCGTTAGGTTTAAGGCGTGGGCTCGCTACCTAACGAATCTAGGACTTAACCCTAGGGTGGATTCACACTTATCGTGCTCATGCAAGGTTAGACAATACTTAATGTAAAAGCCTCGTTATGATCTCTAGACCACACTCAACATGTAGAGTGTGGTAGTGCTTGACCGGCACAAGACAAACTAGAGAGTTCATACCATGTGGGTAAAGCTGTACAAGCTCTGCAGAGTTATAAAAACTAATCGATTAGCCGTGCTCACGGTCATGAGCGGCATAGTGATGTGATGTGGGTATACTTTTATGTTTCCCTAAATGCCTTTGTAACTAAATGTTTTGGAATGATAATGAGATTGATATGTGTGATGTGATTGCCCTATTTCCGGATTGGATTGTGATAAAACACTACTATCTATTTATGTTGGTATCATGCCATGAATATTACGCTTTACCTTATTGTCGAAATGTTTTGTTCAAATTGCGTTGCAAATGAATTGTGAACTAAAATTAACTTTATGCTGAAAACACCGACCACAAACAAGCCTCTCTTTGAATATAGCCTTCATGTATGTAGGTTTGATTGTGCGCTTGCCAGTACATTAACTTGTTTAATGTACTGACACTTGTTAGACTGGAATATCCATTTTTGCAGGTATTTGAGTGTTGCGGGACTTATTGTTTCTCTCAGGATTGGTCCTATCAAGGGGTTTACCCTAGTCGGATTTGCTTGTGGGGAATTTGGGTAGACATGCTTCCGAAGGACTTTAACTAATTAGCCGAATGGCTATATGTAAGTAACTCTGATATTTGCCTCTAGTTATGTCTAAGTCACCTTACATGTATTTGAGTTAATACCATGGCTTAGATGAAAGTGCGAAGCTAGCATCTTCCTGGGCTAGCTAAGCATGAGTAAGGAATTTTGAGCAATTGAGATGTTGTAGAGCTCACCAATTTGAGTCAAGTCTCCTAAGATGTGTAACACATCTGGTCGCCATCTTCGAATGGTTTGACGGGCATGTCTCAGGCTGAAGTTGACTGGCACGCTGAGTCCCAGCAATATCTCTTTTGCTCATTATTCGGCATCGCGGAATTCATATCGAATGGTGTTATGTTGTGGTCATGGACACATTGAGGTTTGAGTGCTATTTATGCGTGTATGGATCCCACTCAGCCAAGATCATGTGGTGACCACAAATATCACCGGACAATATGAATTTTGGGTGCTCGACAATTTCTCCTTCAAATTATCGAGATCACAAAAGTCATCAAATAAAACATAGTCCAAAGTACTTAAAAAAGATAGCAATTCACGTTCCTCAACTTCATTAGCAATGTGAACAACATGCTTAAAATCAGCGCAAAAAGAATTAACAATATGAATAGTATGTTCATTCATTAGTTGCAGCATGGATATAAGTGAAGCATTATCACACAACTCTTCTTTATCACAAGGAACAACAAACAAATTAACTTGTGGCAAAGGAATATCAGCAATTGGTTCCACTAATGGTTGCTCTACTATAGCATGAAAAGTGGACATGTGTAGCTCAGCTTGAGCATACTCACCTTCATTTACTTCATCAACATTTAATTTACCTTGAGAACTTTCTTTAGACATCGAAGGTGCTTCATGGTTCTCTTCTTTCTTCCCAAGAATATCATTCTCCTCCTCTTGTTGAATGTTCTGAACTCCCTACAAAACAATAGTAACAAGAGACACAAAAGATGACTCCTCCAATGTTTGCACATCATCATTGCACAACGATATAGGAGACTCAGAAACTGGAGATAAATCACATTATGCATGATTTCTCGCA
Organism: Oryza officinalis; assembly: GCA_008326285.1. Lineage (NCBI taxonomy): Eukaryota > Viridiplantae > Streptophyta > Magnoliopsida > Poales > Poaceae > Oryza > Oryza officinalis. The sequence goes on from BDMV01000002.1 coordinate 23,130,352, forward strand.
TTTGATATGATTTGACTCTCAATGCTACCAGCAAGCATGAATAGATGTCCAATATGATTATATGTCACATTAGCAAGCATAACTTGAATATCAGAATTGAGCCCATTGAAAAATCTACGCATTATGTTTTCATTGCATTCTGTTAAACCACTGTAGATGATACAAACTTTAAATTTATAGATGTACTCTCTAACAGTTCTATCACCTTGTTTTAGATTTTCTAGTTTCTCAAAAAGAATACATTTGTAATAAGAACTCACAAAATGCTTTCTCATCATGGTTTTGCACTCATCCCAAGTTTTGGGTTTATTACTAAAATGACTCCACCAAAAGAATGCAGAAGAGGTAAACTTATTACAAGCAGCCTTAATCATTTGAGCATCAGAAAAATCATATTTATCAAATTCGTTGTCTACTGCTAGCTCCCAATCAACATAAGCAACAGAATCGTACTTACCATCGTAGAATGGTAACTTCGATTCAACTCGCGCAAAATTATAGACAGGTACCTCATATGCATCACGTGGAGAAGTCGTCATATCTTGTCGAAGGTGAAGAAGTCAATGTTGAGCATGACCATCTTGTATCCCCTTGCGTAACTCTGCCATGGTTAATAGCAAACAAGAAACATACACAATAATATGCACGCTCCTATCAACTACTAGGTAGTGGAGGCTCAAATATCACACACACTCAAGCTTTTAACCTAGCTCTTACAAGATCTTACCAAAGCAAGTGGAAAGGTGACCACACCGACTCAACCTAGACCCAATGGAGATTGGATGTATCGATGCCTTGGCAAACACTTGCTGTACGGCTGCAATCAAATCTGTAGACCTCTGGGTAGACTTAAATATGTAGCAAAGGACTAGCAAATGCTCAAATTAGAGAATGCAAAGTTGAATAACCGTTCAAAGTCCGTACCATGCTGGTCCTAGGCTAGAACGTACTAGAGACGCGAGCCTAGAAACAAATAATACCATAAGATAGCACTAGGATCAACTCAAGCACAACTCTGATATGCAAAACCAAACTCAAGGATAACAGCTAATTTTCTTTTTTCTTTCTTTCTTTCTTCTTCTTTTTTCTTTCTTTCTTTTTTTTGTATGGCTTTTGTGTTTTCTTTTTTAGCATCTTTCTGCCTTTTTTCTTTTTTTTATTTTTTCAGCAAAAACGACTCAAGGACCTGAATGCAAGATTACAGGGACACAAATGTAAATATAAAAATTACAGGAACTCGAATATAAAAGTCCAAACCCTAAAATTCGATCTATACAAAAATGGGATGCTCTCCTTGTATGGATTCCGTTTTTGCAAACGGAACTTGAATCCGATACCAATTTTTTTTACAAACAAAAACCAATCTAATCTATCTAATCTCCTCCTTCCATCTTTCTCACGGCAACGGCACGGATATGGGACAGGGCACAACCACATGCAGAAACCCTAGACGCAACTCCAAAACCAACTAATAGAAAATGCTCGAAACGAGAAAAAGAAACCGTAGCGGCGACACGATTTCGTTTTCAAAGATCCCGACGACAACAAAGACGCGACAGCGATGGTGGTAATAAACGTGCCGAGAACTCGAAACTCTAAACGACTAGATGCTAAGACCAGCAACACGACTTGACGATGTAACACAAAACTCAACAAAGCAAAAACTAAAAAGAACAATGCAATGGCACAAATATGGCTAGGTAAAGACACGGAGAGGTGTATCGATCGCTAAGGTGCAACACAACAACGTCTCGTATGGTTGTAGTCAGGTCGTCAATGTTTCTCCCAAATCGTAGGTATCTTCAACTCACCGAAAGATCGGGCCAATCAGATCCCTGAGCGTATCGAGTGGAGTTCAAGTTTTATCAAGTGGTATCAGAGCAGCTCAAGGATTATCAAGTGGTATCAAAGCAGCTCAAGGATTATCAAGGATGTGACCATGGCTACTGTGGATATAACCGCTAAAATGGAGCTAAGATGAATTTTCTATACATTTTACAAGTTTGCTCAATTTTAAGTTGAATAGAAAATACCTTAGTTATTTTAGTTTGTTTTCTTCAGATTTTTCAATAGATGGGTCCACAGGTCAGTCACTGAGAATTTTGCAAAAGGTCCCCTGGAGTTATTGAATTAAAACCCGAGGTCCCCACCACATGTTCTAGACAATTTTCATTAAGAGTCCTCTGATTTTAATTGAATTGCATTTAAGTCCATAGGCCCACATGTAAGTGATTTAAGTTTTACGGTATGAACCCTAAGTGTTTGATTAATTATAGGAAAATGTCCTTGTCTTCAACCTCCAGCCATCCGATGGACTGGGAGGCGCAGCCGTGGGCTTGGCGAGCTCGTCGGCGGCGAACGGCGGCTCGAAAAGGAGAGAGGTCAAAAGGTAAAATGAAGAGCATGTTATTGTGATTCCATTCCTCTACTTTTCTTGTCCAGTGGAGACCGGGGTTGCGCTAGCGGCGAGTCCGAGCGAAAGGTGTCTTCGGGTGGTGATGCATGTGCGCCTACGGCCATGTAGTGGTCTAGTGAGTGCATGAATGCAGGTCTACATAGTACTAGGGACCTTAACGAGGTGTTGGCTGGGTTTGTTGAGGTCCGAACAGTGGTGGCGGCTTGCGGAACCCCTCGGCGACGGTGGACAGTACCTTGACAGCGACACTGGCTCGATCTGGTGCAAGCATTGCAAATGTGAGGCATGCTTGAGGTTTGTAACCTTCTAGGGATGACATATGTGCAATGAATTAGCTTGGAGCTCACCGGGGAAGCGGGAAACCAGCAGTGGCAACAGTGGCCCGAGATGGAGAAAAAGGTCGATCTACATCCTCGGTGGATGATCCTTGAGGATTCTTGAGGGGTTTTGTCCGTGGTGGTGAGACAACGATCAACGGCTCAGCTTGCGATGATCCACGGCGGTCGGAACATCGACGACATCAAGGCGACGGCGCTCAGAGCACGCTCCAGGGCTTCCGTGGGCGAGGTTGCGTTCCCGACGATCGGCTGCACAAAAAAGGGTGAGGTTAGAGGGGTTGGAACTAGCATGGAGAGGAAATGATGGAACGAGGATGAAGCAAAGATGGTGACAGGTCAACAAAAATCGACGATGGCTTCTTCTCTATGGTCGGCGATGGAAGAGAGGTGGAAAGGGAGAGCTAGAGCTCGATGCTGGGGTGGAGAGTATAGTTGGCCATATGGCCCGAGGCCCGACGGCCCAGCCCACGGCACGAGATTTTGGCCCGACCCAAGCACAACACGGCCCGACTGGTGTCGGGTTCGTGCCGGCCCAGCCCGACAGTTGGATCACGCCTGGGCCACTGCCTTGACACGGTGAGCTGGCCCGGCATGGCCTGAAGAATGAGGGACACAAAATAGACTTATTTTAGCCATGTGTAAAGCACAACCCAAAGAGGAGGGATGCAATATAGACTTATTCCAGCCATATGTAAGGCATGGCCCAAAGAGGAGGGAGGCAAAATAGACTTATTTCAGCCATATCTAAGACATAGCCAAGAAGAGGAAGGCAAAATAGACTTATGTTAAGGACGAGCACGATGGGCTAGTTGTGCCTCCGGGCCGGCCCGGCATAGCTCGAGTCTTATTGGGCCGTGGGCTAGTTGGTGCAGCATGTGGGCGGGCCTGGCTCGGTCCGGTGTGTACGTCGGGCCATGTCGGCCCGACTGATCTCGACCCAGGCCCGGTCGTGCCTGGGCCGTGCCGGGGCCGGGCGGCTCGTTTGGCCATCTATAGTGGAGAGTGAGGAGAGACGACGTGTCTGGGAGGGATGAAGGCGAACTCGGTGTCGGCCATGACAGCATACGCGCGTCAAGTTCCTCGTTCTCCCGGCTTCTCTCCCTACTGCGTGTCATCTGTATTGGGTAGAGGAGGAGAAAAGGGAACAAAGCAAGGACGAGCTGGAGAGGCTGTCGAGTGGGCCTAGGTCGTGATGGACTAGATGTGGATGAGAGGGTTGGGTAGAATCTTTGGTGATAAATGAATTGTGACTATTTTTAGGATTATTTTCTCTTCCTCTTCTTTGCAATTCATTTATTTTATTTGTGGGACTGAAAAACTATGGTGGATTTTTTGAAGATAGAGAAAATGATCTAGTTTTCATTTCTCTTTGTTTCACTCAAAATTTCATTATATTTTATTCTTAGTAAAACAAATAAGAATGGCTTGGTTTGATTTAGCTTTAATTTTTAGGGGGTCAAAACCAATGAAATAAATTATGAAAAAATCATATTAATTCATGATAAATAAACTATTGTTTGAATAAATTATGTTATATATACACTTTCATATGTTTTTATACATATTTGGGTGATGTACTACTTTTGCCTATTAGGGTTTTAAATAATTTAAAGTTTTGACTACATTGACCAATTTATTTGAGGCACCAATTTTGAAGATAAAATTATGCTAAAATTCCAGTGTGTTGAATGCATTGAGTAGCATCTACATGATTTTTTTTCATGATTTTATCTTGCACTAATTATTTCTAGAAATTTGCAAAGCTTAGTGTTATACATAGGTTTCTATCATGAATTTGCAATTAAGTATTTGCAAATTGTATTTAAGTTATTCTTGAGCTGAGATGAGGTTAATGTGTTGGATTCTCATCTCACCATACACTTCTCATAAGATATTTACAAGTATATATTTGTGTTGCATCAAGGAAGGTTTAAGGTGATAATTAAAGTGGAAAGTGAATTATATGTAAGTTAATGTAATTATATATTTCAGTGCTCATGTCATACACTTTAGATGTGCTGCCAAATTAAGTAATTTAATTTTAACCTAGATTGTTTAGAATAGGTGAGTTATATAAATTGTTAGGAAGTTATTCACAATATTTTTATATTAAACCCCTTTACTCTAGTTATTTGCTTCTAGTTAGAATGATGCATATGCAACCTATCATGGAATGCATTCAAATCCAAAAATACACAAAGGACTCAAGTCACATCAGTACATTATGCAAATGCAAGCACTCACTAAGTTTTAGCTTTATCTATAGGTTGGTAAGAAAAAGGTTTTAAATTATTCGCAAAAAATTTCATATGAGAACTAATTATATTAGACTCACCTAGGTCTTTTGGTGGAAAAAATTTTGTCATAAATTTGGAAACACATTTTTATTGTTTTAGCCCCAATCTGTCTGGCGGTTGTTATGGCTGCTCCGCGGCGGCATTTCGTGACATGCTCCGAGTTGTCCTGCTAGAAACACTGCTCCTTCAAGCCCCCTCTTGTACAACAAGAGGAATAGTTAGCTTCCGGCAATTATATAAGTGAAATTCTGGGTTAGATAGCGGAATCTCTCTTGTATATCCTAGGAAGAAAAATACAAGAGAGGCATTTGGACCATGTTTTAAAGTATGCCCCTGCACAAGATAATCCTCGTTAATGATGGAGAGAGGTTGGAGAATGTCTATGATGGGACCATTCACCAATGCTCTGACTTTAATAGTAGTACGAGAGATTAAGGATGTTCACTCAATTGGTCCTGTCATCTTAACATATTCTAACCATTGTTTTATCATGGGTTTGACAGAAGAGATTTAATCTTTTTAGTCATGGCATAAAGGATTTTCAACTCATCATTGCGAATAGGCCTCACATCTTCCCACGGAAAGAGAGTAAAGGCCAACCATTTGTGTATCAAGCGTAAGGTGGGATTGTGGATATCGCCAAAGATACATTAATAAGGTATAAACAAACCTTTGATTGTTTTTCAGGGTGGTAGATACATTAATCAATCTAAATCAACCAGAACTATTTATCTGATATCAGCAAACCCAAGTAGAATTAACTGATATAAGTAAATGACACTATTGATTTAAATTAAGCAATTTAACCAACGGAAGCCCTAGCCCCGCCGATACAAGCAACTATAGACGGAACTTACTTCTTGATGGAGATTGAACCTAACTGATACAACCCAACTTGAAGACAAGAACTCATCGAAAATAAACCTCGTGAAAGGGTGGCGATATGCCGAAAGTGTGTATTGAACTATTCTTAATTTACAAGACCGTGGGTGTACATATTTATACCTATGAACAAAAACTAGTCCATATCGAAGACGACACAAACTTTCCTAAAGATAAGATAAAAATTACAAGCCCAAACCGGACTCTAATCAATCTTTCCTAAAATTATAAAAGGAAAACAAATAATTATGCCTAACTAATAGATAACGTCACTTCCTTCTCGATTTTGATCCCCTTTTAGTAATACGTTCAATTTCCTCAACCGAATTCGACAAGAACTCGAACTTCCATCTTCTATCGACAACCCCTTAAGCTCTTCCATGCGATACATGCTTGTCGTTACATCTCCAACCGATGCAATTTTCTATTACCAGTTACTAAAATCACGCCACTAATTTTGCTCCACCTTTAACGTAATATGCCAAATTTTACCATTAACACCTTGTCGGTATCCATATGCAGCACCATGAAGTCGACGGGGATGAAGCGACCCCGAATTCTCACCAAAATATCTCTGACAATCCCCGCCGGGTAGCGGACCATGAAGTCGGCTAGCTGTAGCATCATAGGTATAGGCGAATGAGTAGTGAAATTCAGCTGATCAAAGACTACCTTGGGCATGACGCTGATGCTTGCTCAAAGGTCGCACAAGGCATGGTCAAAGTGTTGTGTCCCAATTGTGCAATTGATAGTGGGACACCCCAGATCTTTCTTCTTTTTAGGAAGCCGGTTGAGTATATCTGCGTAACACTTCTCCGTCAGTTTGACTATCTCCGTGGTGGGCAGTGGTCGTTTGTTGCAGATGATGTCCTTGAGGTAGCGTGCATAGGTAGGCACCTGCATCGCATCCAGTAGTGGAATATTGATTTACATCTTTTGGATTACCTAATGAAGCTATTGAACTGCTCATCCACGGTCGGCTTCCTGCTGCGGCGAGGAAATGGCAGGACATTCGTGTCAACGAATTCCTGTGGAACCATCCTCCCATCTTGTGCCGTGTCGGAGTTGTCAGGAGTGGGTTCCTCCTCCTGAACCTCCTTTCCCTTAGTTGCCCTAGTTGGATATGACGGGTCATGAGTAGACTTTCCTCCCCTTGTGGTCACCGCATTGACATTCTCCAGGGATGGCTCGGGTTGCCCCGAGATCTTTCCTATCTCAGCAGACGGAACGGTCGCAGCCAGCTGAGCTAGTTGAGTCTCCCACATCTTGTTAAAGTTCAGCTGGTTCTTAATCACCAAGGAGAGTCGCTCCATCTTAGCATGGATGCTCTCCAAGATTTTCTCATTGGCCGTCAGTCTTTTAGACATTGTCTCATTGATTTTTGCCTGGCCAAAGATGAGATCCTTCAAATAGGGTTGGTTAGGATTGAAGTTAACATTGTTCCCTCCTTGGTAGTATGGATGTGGTTGATGCCACCCTTGGCCTTCTTATGAATGGTACCCATTGTTGTTGTTCATGAAGAAAATGTCTTCACAAGTCTCGGGGCAATCATTCCTTGAATGTCCAATATTGCCACAGGTCTCACACGTCATGGGGACGTCCAAGGCCTGGGTAGTACCATACATCTCTGCCTTGTCCTGAGCGTGTTCTTCCAAGCGCTTCAGGAGGAAGTCCATCTTAGTGGCGAGCATATCCGTCTCCTTGACGATGTGCATGCCCCGCTGACGAAATTGGAGTCAGTTTTCTCAATTAATTCTGACGTGCGAGCGACCGTTAATGAGAAGAAGGCTCATCCAGCAGCAACATCAATGTGATCACGGGCGATTGTGTCAACCTGTTGTAGAAGTTCTAGATAATGAGCCAATTACCCATCCCATGGTGAGGACAGACCATGATGTATTCTTGGAGCCTCTCCCATGCCTCTGGTGTTGACTCATTGCTGCCTTGCTAGAAGCTTGAAATCCTTCCACGAAGGGCGTTGGTCTTGCCCATTAGGAAGAATTTGGCGAGGAACGCAGTTGAGCACCTCTCTCAAATATCTATGGCACCCTTCTTGGAATAGAACCACTACTTTGCTCTCCCGAGTAGAGAGAACAGAAACAGGCGGTGCCTGATGGCATCCTGGGTCACCCCCCTTGATGACGATAGTGTCACAGAGCTCAAGCAATTATTGAAGGTGTGCGTTAGCGTCCTCATTGGCCTTCTCATAGAACGGGGTGACCTACACCATAGTGATTAGACCTGTCTTGATCTTGAAGTTGGCATCCCCAATATTGATGGTTGGCCCAACGGGCACATTGAAAGCAGAGGGAGCCGAGTATTCACGAAGGGTCTTCTGAGCCATTGGTTGCAAGCAATTTGGTGCAAAGATGACTGGTTCAGGTGCCGAGAGTCTGATTTGCAGAGGAATGATGCGAGGTCGGACTCTTCTCGTAAGCTTCTCTGGATTATCAACGAAGTTTGTCGGCAAGTTGAACCCAGTCATGCACTATCTTTTTTCACATGAAAAAGAAAACAAATCAAGGTTAACTTGTTTGGACCAAGGTTTCATTAATCATAGTATGATTATAGACATATAAACTTTATCCTTAAACCAGTGCCTTCCTCGGCAACGGCGTCAGAAATGCTTGTTGATATTTCTTACGTTCACAGATAAATCCGCAAGCACACGGATACCGATGTAACACTTAACCCATGAGTATTTCCAAGGGTATTGTATTTATATTTCCGCAAGGAAAGTGATGGTATAAGATATAGTTTATATATCTTTAATCAATTTATAATTGATTCACCATAGGCTAAACAGGGGTTAAGATGATATAATAATATGGCAGTGGACACACAGGAGATTTACCTCTATAATAATGTATGCTAGAAAATAGCATAAGAAAGCTATGGCACAGCTGTACTCCTAATATAATTATGTCTAGTATACGCTCAACATATATATGCTTACAATATAGGACTTAGTTCCAGGTAGCCAGGTACTATCAAGAGACCACTTCCTGCTGGTCTGCCAGCGTGGTTATGGCATAACCTGCATTAGGAATGAATGTGGAGACGCCACGTAAAATATGGGAGCCGGAGGCGCCAAGGGTGGTTTGGTCGAACCCATCCCACTGCCTTTCGCCAGTAGATGACAGTTGGGCCCTCAGTCGGTTCTTGGTGGTTTGGCCCCACTTTAGGTTGGTTTGAGCTGACTTGTGAGCCTCTCAATTCATGTACTCGCACGTGATTCGCCAGAAGTGTGTTTCTTTGCATGCCGGCTTCAATTCTCCTTCACTTTGATGTATAATCTCTATATCTATGTTAATTCTTCAATTTTAATACAACTACATTATTTATTATTGTTATTCGTGTAAGAAATGTTAATTTTTTCTTATTCATTGTGCTAGTTGGTGATCGAAATTGATACTTAACGACCATCAACGACCCACCTGTAGCCATACGTACTGTCCAACTCAAGCTCCCTCTTTGTCACTTTTTCCACCTGTAGTGACCCCTCTCTTTTTCACTTTCCCCTTCCGCTTTCGTCCAACTCGCTCCCGTTTTGGCACAACGCATCCACTCCACGGTCCACGGGGACGACGGAGTAAGCAGTGGTGATGGTACCGTGTTGTACTGCCGCGATGGAGAATGCTCGAGTATGTACTTTGACATGGAATTATTGAGTTATTTCCTCTTATTCCAGCGTGCATGTCAGTGCTTGATGGTTTTGCATTTTAATTCTTCATGTCTTCGGTACTGGTACGACGACCGCATCTCATCGTTGCAGCCCAGCAGCGCCATCAAGCTGGCGTAGATCAACGTGAATCTGACGGCCAGCATGGCGGCGTGGTTCGGTGACATGAGAGTCATAAAGCGGACCGTCTCCGGGGAGCCGTGGCTTTCGCCGGTGTTCCTAAACAACATTAAGCCAGTGGTGTGGGTGGCCTGAAGAGTTTGCTATTGCCAACATCCCTAACCGAGTTCTTTATATTTTTCTTCCCAAATACCATTGACACGTGGGTCATCGGTCATCGTAAATAATGTACAATAAAAAATTTGAGACAAGGTGGTTCAAAGTAACACTTGAGTAATTATAGTCGGGTCAATTTAAGTGAGAGAGGAGAAATCTTAGCCGATACAGTTTAGATCTTTAAAAACTTATTTTACAAATAGACCCAAAAAATTATTCCATTAATAGACCCTTTTTTAGCGCCAATGTCATTTGGCGTCGTGGTCCAACATGACAACGTCAATGGCATTGATGTCATCCCCCTAGCCTCCTCATGGATGCTCCCAACTCCTCTCCCTCGTGTTCCACGCGTACGTTTTTCAAACTGTTAAACGGTGTGTTTTTTGCAAAAAGTTTCTAAGTTGCTTTAAAAATCATATTAATTTATTTTTCAAAAAAAATTTAGTAAATACTTAATTAATAATGTGCCAATGAGTCACTCTGTTTTTCGTGCGAAAGGAATGAATTTTCAACTCATCCAAACAAACACAGCCTAAGTTACTTACACGAAGGAAGACGACACCGATATCGTTTGACATTAGCATCGATGATTTATTTGTTAATACTTTTATTAGAAATAGGTTTTTTTATCGGCGCCAATGACACTTGCAACGATGACATGTTTATAAATATTTTTATCACAAATAAGTAATTTTTTGATTTGATTTACGAATAGGTCATGGGCGTTAATGATATTGACGTCGTCTCCCTTCATATGACTTTGGTCTTTTTGGTACAGCTCTGGACCCAAGATTTTTTTTAGAGCTATGTATTCCTAGCCACAAATCTATGGATCTAGATTTATAGTTACATTGATAATATTTAGATAAATTATTTTGCGTATATTTCAAATGAAATTTGAAATTTTAAACCACTATAATTTAATATATAAACTTCAAATCTACCATGTATATGAGATCTGAAGCTGTGCTAAACATGATCTTAGCTTTCACATGAAGGCTAGGAAATATCATTGACACCGTCATGTTAGACCGTGGTGTCAATAACGTTGCGCCGCAAAAAGAGTCCATTTTTAAAATAGGTCTTACCAAAGTTTTATTTGTAAAATAAGCTTTTAAAGTAAAAAAATGAAAAATCGAGAAATCTTAGCGTCCAAAATCATTGTGCGTCGCGTACTGGAGTATCTCCCCCGTCCCCTCGGCGGCTCTGCGTCATTGAAAATCTCCCGTCTCGTCTCCGCTCCTTGCGCCTGCGACGATCTCCATCTCGTGACCAGAGCAGGGTTGGGGCGCCCATCTCCATCCGGCGAGCAGAGCAGAGGAGGGGCGCCGTCGTCCTGCTGCATCCTGGTGAGCATCCACATCCTCTTTCTGATTCATCTCTCTCTCTCCCACCGGGAGTACTTCTGTCTCGAATTTGCTTGCGTTAACCTTAATTTCATCAGAGCCTTATCCTTATTACAAGTAACAGTTTGTTTGTTTGTTCAACCCAAATGTTGGATCCGCCCCTGACACGCATCCTCTCTCGCTCTCATCCCTCTCTACCCATACCATTTTCTCTTTGCGTTCACCTTGTCTTCTCCCCTAGATCTGGATGTTTTTCTCTTAATTCGCCTTAACCTTCTCTAGATCCGACCCTAGCTAGCAGCAGCAGTTTGTTTCCAAGAAATAAAAAAATATTTTGTTGGTTGCGTTTTTGAGCCTGGATCTTGCCAAACAGGACAGGTGGTTGATCTTACTGCTTTCTGTGGGTGTGTCTCCTCCACAGGAAGGAAGGCACCCGGGATCTAGAGGAGGCCATGGGAGAATTCTCCAAGGTAAGCGGATTATCATTTGTTAATATGTAGTTGCTTGGTAACCGGTTTTTGCAAAATGTACTAGGTGTTAATTACTAACGGTGGAGATCTGGTCATCATGAATGAGTGAAACTATTATTACTGCGGCAATGCCAAACATGCCAGAGTATGGTTGCAACGTTTTGTGTGAAAATCAACCTTAATATTGAATGGCAAGGTTAAATCTCTCTTGTAATGGAGCTAAGGAGCTTGAGTAACATGTTAGAATGCTCGTTAATCCTGTATTACATATTTACATGTTGAAACTAAAATATGGTAATCGAAGCTTTTTGTTAAGCAACACTATTATATGAGAAATGGAACCCAGTAGGATTGCTATTTGATATGATATACTCAATCCATTTGCTTGGGTGTTCAAGTGGCCCTTATCAATCCAGTTTATCGTTTTTTAAAATTTTTACATATCATTTATTTTTATTTTTATACTCTTTACTGAATCAGCATTCTTATTTGTTTCGTTCTATCAATGTTTAACTTTGTTTTTTTCATGCAATGATGCTTTTGTTGATGAACATGAAGTGCAGCATTAAGTAACTTGCGTTGTCCTTTGCACAAGCTCATGTAATGATTCATGATTGTCCATTTTCGTTACACAGGAATCTTGCCCTTCTGTGAAGAACATTTTGCTTCTGGATTCTGAAGGGAAACGTGTTGCCGTGAAATACTTCTCGGATGATTGGTCTAGTAATGCATCAAAGTTGGCCTTTGAAAAGTCTGTCTTTACTAAAACTCTGAAGACAAATGCACGCTCAGAAGGTATTTCATTCTTAGCTTTATTGCATGTGTTATCCCTCCATACCATGGCACATGCTTTTAATCCATGCTTTTGCCACTTTGACAATTTGGCACATCACATACTCTGGTTCATGAATATAGCCTAATCTGTCATACTGTCATTATATAGAGTGAATTCATATTTGACACCTTTAACTGAAATTTCACACACATCTAGATCCATTCTTAAGTTGAGCCCATGAATCATTATACTGCTATATTACTCTGTAAGACGCTTGCATCTCCTTGGATGTTCATTAGGACTGGATGTGCTTTAAGTCTCACACTCCAAAACATTTTAGTAGTAAACTCTAATTGTTTTATCAGTTGAATGTAATGATGGATCGGTCAGGTTACTGAATGTAATACAAGATACATGTCAGTTTTCTGTCTTTCAACATAAACAGGAGGGAAGATCCCTTCCCTACTGAAAATATATTAATTAAAGGATTTATGTACAAGGGAGAAGAAAGAATATAAAAAGAGAAAAATGTAGACTACTCAGCCATGCTTATTAAATAAAACACACCTAGCATTTACTCCAAGGATAACTAAAGCAAAATACCTTGGACTCCCTTTTCCAAGCTTTCAAGGAAAGATATCCTTCATATAAAATGATACTGTTTCAATGGTTTGAAATCATCCAGCAGTCTGTTATGATTATGTTAGTTTGCTGTTGCTAGCAAAAAGTTACTTGTTTTTATGAACAAAAACCTTCATATTTATGCTCAATGTTATAATTATGTCTTGATATATCCACTTTTGTGATCTTTAGTTGAATTTGGAGTTTTCCTTTGATACCTGTTTTTGGTTCTCTCCAGCTGAGATAACATTGTTTGATGGCTATATTGTCGTTTACAAGTTTGTACAAGACCTTCATTTTTTTGTCACCGCTGGTGATGATGAGAATGAGCTCATTATAGCAAATGTACTACAGGGCTTCTCTGATTCCGTTGGTCTTTTACTCAGGTATTGTACTTGTTCCAGTATTCCACATGAACTTGTATTTTGTTAATGGTGGTAAGGCTGTTTCTTTAAAGTTACCTTACTGTGCTTTAGGGGTGATGTTGAGAAGAGGACTGCACTCGAGAACCTGGACTTGATACTTCTCTGCATTGATGAAATTGTAGATGGCGGGTAATGATTTCTTGTGATCTATGCTACATTTGCACCACCTGTTTTCTTCTAAAAAATAACATGCAAGTATTCCTGACTATTATACTTTTTATCGTACACATGCTGCTGCATGTTTTTTAATTAAGTAGTATCTGATATTCCATTTTATTTATTTCATTGAACTATTTTTAAACATGTAAATATAAAGGCAACCATCAATACTTGTTGAGTAATATCAATTTTTTTAAGATGGAAAAGAAGGATGAAGCTGTTCATTGTATTCTTTTGATGCATTAAAATAGCACAATAGATTATCTGTAGAGACTTAGTTTTACATGCCATTAGTAAGCCTAAATTGCACACAAATGCACTATGGTTGTAGCTATCAGGTCAGAATAACCGATGGAACTGTAACTCTTGACAAATGTGGGCAGATACAAGAGAAACACAATATTTTAGATAGGTGTTGTCATTCTGCATGATGCTTGGATCGATGTCAAGTTGACAACCTTTTTGCATAATGCCAAACAGCTGATGTCTGAAGCTGTTAGGAAGTTTCTGCCCAAAAAACCATTTTATGTTTAACTAGTTCATGGTGATAACTTTAAATACTCCATGAGCATTGTTGCAGTATAATTATTCCTTTTGTCTTCCAAGAACATACTTTTAGACCAAAGAGAGATTGAAAAAGATTACATTATATTCAATAAATGCGTATAGGAAAGTTGGATATTTAATAGCGACATACAAGGCATAAGTGCATGGGCAACAACAATAAATGATTAGCGCTGCCACATAGATTTTCGGCTGATGTGGAGGAGAGAGATTAAGATCATCTATTTACTAAACAAACGACTTGGCAAAAGATATGATATCAGAGCGAGAGCTTGTATTGCTTCTAGGAAACTAGTGCTTAAAACATGTAAAATTGTGAGTACTGATTACTACCTCCATCCACAAATATAAGGATCCCTAGCTATGTCCAGGTGCATAGCCAGGAATCCTTATATTTGTGGGCGGAGGCAGTAGTATTTATTGTGTACCTATTGCTTATAGACAGAACTCTTTGTAAAAGTAGTCTCATAAATTGTCTTCTGATGTGGAGGACAGTAGAAACAACTACTGTCTCATCCCTGTACTGCTTGCTGTACATTCCCTGAAGTTCTTTCACAACTTACACTTGTGGACAAAACCGTTTAAATGCATAAATGGGGTGTTGAGGGAAAAGCATGATCGCTGCCACTTTCATGTATTAAGGCTGCAGCTCTCTTGTGAAGTTGTAGTTTCACATGCCATCCTGTTTGTAAATATAAACTGAAACCATTAGTCCTCCTGCAGCATAATTCTGGAAACAGATGCAAATACCATTGCTGGGAAGGTTGCAACCAATGCTGTTGATGGTTCTGCCCCCTTCTCTGAGCAGGTATTTCTTTATCCTTCGGAGAAAATTGCTTTTCTAGTTCCATAATCTCATTAATTTTCATGGCCTATTCTCTGCAGACGATATCTCAGGCTTTAGCCACTGCTAGGGAGCACCTTGCAAGATCTCTGCTCAAGTAAATTTTATCTTTTGACTCCTTACAACTTCTCTGCGTTGAGGATTGGGCGAGTGTACGTTGAAGCATGTAATTTGTTACCTATTACTCATAATAAAGTGTAATTGTGACGGAAAAAACAGTTGAATATGATATAATACTTGTATTCAGATTTATCTCATCAATTGCTAATGATAGTTTCCATGATTGCTTCTGCGTTGCACTTTCTGCCGAAGAGTAAAGAGTAGAATGGTTTGTATTATTCCCTCCGTTCTACATTGTCAGGTGTTTTAATTTTGTCGTATGTCAAATTTCTCCAACCTTGACAAAGTTTATAGAAAAAATGCACTAACATTTGTGTTCCTTAAAATGCACCAACAGAAAGTTCTTAGGATATCATTTCCTTTTTCAACTTATTTTTTGAACTCGTTTGACATTTCGGTCAAAATTTTCAATGCAGAAAGTATCTATATCGAAAATGTTCCAATGTTGAAAATATCTACATCAAAAGTTTATATATACAAAATTTTCACATCGAAAATCTGACACATCATACGATGTCGCAAAACGCACGACGCACGTCATGGTATATGTTGTACGGAAGGTTTGCAACTTGCAAGCGCATCGCTGGACGCCGCAAAAAGGAAAGAAAACAAGCCCGACGCACCAAGCACGTGGGCTGGAAAGACGTTCGCGGGAGCCATTCCGTTGACATAGCATATTTCATCACAATCGTACGCAAACAAAGAAATTTCCACAAGCGCTATTGCCACACAGAGTAAGAACAAAGCTTTACTACTACACATGAGGTCTCTAGACCGGTTGCAGTTGGATGCAGAACGCGCCCTTCTGTTGTAATAAGCTACTACAACAGATAATAACTTACAGCGCTCAGCGAGTTACCTTACTTCTGAACACCCACTTTCCATCTCCTAAGACGCTGGAGCATCAAAACCTGCTAATACGGCATGTAGATGTCGAGTTAATCATCGTGGATGATCCGCCCGCGGACATGGTAGTCACCGATCATAAAACCATACTCTGTCAACCTGTGGCCGCCAAAGTCATCATCGTCCTGATCACCATCATCGCCGTCATCGTCATGATCCTCGTCATTCCCATGGAAGGGCCATTGAGGAACTGCTGCAGGAAATGGAAGTGGGAGCGAATCTAGTGAGGGTGTGTCAATAAAAGTCTCATACTCATAGTCCTTGGTTGAGTCGTTTGGGAACCTCACATCCTTCAGCCTTGCACACTTTGCTCTCAGTTCTGCATACTCATCGACGTTGAAGCACTGACGCAAGTCAAGGGACTCAAGGTGCGGGCAGTTGTCAAGGATGGCAGCAAGTGCATTGTTGCGGAGCCGATTGGCAAAGAGCTGAAGATGGCGTAGCTTGGGCATGCTGCAGGCTATGCCAAGGGCATGGAAGTTATCTCTGAACTCATCAAACTGAATATCAAACCAACGATGGTTCAGTCGCAGACACTTCAGGTTTGGAAATGCTTCGCCAACAGCCTTCAGCAAAATACTGACGGTGCAGGTAGTGAGCTCAAGTTCCTCAAGACAGCGAGATGTCTTGCCAACAGCAACCAAGCCTTTCTCTGAGATTTTCATGCAATTACGTAGCCGAAGACTTTTCAAGCAGCTAGTTCTGCACATATTAAAACATAAGTTAGAGAAATTGACATTAATCAACAACATGACAGTAAGAACAATAGGCAAGTTCCCTAACAAAAATAAAGGCACAACTTATAAAAATGATGTAAGTAGAGACTGTCAATATTTGTGGTTGTGAAATAAAATCACAGAACAAAGTGATCCCATGTCAAATAGAAGCATTTAGTAATGCTAAATTGCTAACTGAACTCATGAACTCAAGGATATTCATTAGTTCAATATAATGCTTGAGTTCCCTATATCCTAAATTCATGTATCGATCATGAAACGATTGGCATCTATCTATGAGCAATGCAATTGGCAGGTTAGATCCAATAAAGAATAGTAAATCTGTGTTGAAAATTGCAAACAACATCTGAAACCAAGTATTAAGTTTTTTTTGGGAAGAAAAACAGCAAGAGAGGCTCCTACTGCGCTATATTACAATATATAAGAGAATATTTAGAAACATAAGGACTGGGTTGGAAAAAAAATCTAGTTGATTCACAATGCACACTTTGATCAGTACACTAAGCTGGTCGTTAAGTCTGAATATATGCAGACCAACCTCTCTTCTTTGACACCAAAAAAGCCTAGTTACACAAAACTCATGTTAATGACCTGCTTACATATACAATATCACCTCTAACCCCCATAAGGTTAAAGTACATACATTTTATCTGAAGGATGCATTTTTCAGTAATGAACGATGCGATTGCACACACCTATGCTGAATAGTTTAGATTCTTCCCTTGGCCGTACACTCTACGACAGCCTAGCTGAGTCTTACTAGAAGAAATAAATTCCAATTATCATTTGTTTTCCACTGAAACAATATAGTCAAAATTGCATAGAAGATCAATCCAGTCTTTACTTCAAAATTGACTAGTAACACACATTTCTGAAAGAGAATTCCTCCTATCCCATTGAATTAGCTTCCCTTATATGGCACTCAAAAAATTGTGCCCATCCTATGCTAAACATTTCCAACGTTGTTCCCTTATTTGCCACTCAAGTCAACTCCATTAGCTCTAGGTACCATTAGAAGACATCCCGTGTCATGCCCAACCTTTTCACATCTGAATCATCATATCGCCAGAAGATGAGGATGCAAGCACAGCCGCAGCTAACTCCAAATACCACTTCATCCGCATTGTCCACCTCTCATGGACTTGGAATCAGTCATCAAGGTACCAGTGCTGGCACAGAAGCAGCAGGATAATCAGCTTCCCTGCCAGGGATGGCCTTAACTGACTTGACAGGCTGCGAATGAACAGAAATAGTCTACTGTGCATTGAACAGAAAGAGGAAGAGAGGAGAAAGGAGTGGAGAAAGGAGAAGAGAAAAAATGTCTTGCCATCTGACCTAGGTTAAAACCAAGATATAGAAGTGGCAAGAAAGGAAAGATAAAAATGAACCAATTGAGAAACGGAAGAATTACAAACTTTTTATGGCAAATAAGGGAACAAGATAGCATTCAATGGCCTGCATATGCCATGCAGGGATTCCAATTTCTGTTCAAAATTTCCTAAATTTTGGTAATTTCGATCCCCTCCAGCAAGCAAATATCTCACCCAAAATTTTTAGTTTTTTCCAAATTTTTGTGAATTTGGTCAAAATTTCTTCAAATTCAGTCAATTTTTGTTAAATCTTCAAATAATTTAAGGAAAAGAAGTTCCAAATCATCCGAAAATTTTGGTTGCACCAAAATTCCGAAATTTTGGTTCAAACCGAAAGTGAAAACCTTGATGCCATGTCACCTTTAAAACCATAGCCATCAACCAAACTCAGAAACACCTTTTTGTTGGAAGAATGGAAGTTCATTCAAAAAATTATGATTTAAAAAATAAACGAATGAAATATAGAAACAACTGATGATATCAAACAGGACCCTACCAATTGGGGTCCATTGGAAATGATTACAGACAACATAATATCAGGTCATATAAAAAGCATAGCATAGTTAAATAATATTTTCTGTTCAGTGAGGTAAATTATAAATTATAGATATCAGGATCAATCTCAAGTTTGAGATCACCCATAATATTTGCCATAGAAGTTAGCACAAAGTTAGGGTTAGCCATGGAATTATAGTAGAGATCTCAAGAGAGAATTTCCGTAGCAAGTATCATATACACCATGGGATTATTAGTGGTAGCTTTTGTGAGACTGGAGTGCGCATTTCGGAAATTTTCTGGCTCTATACCAATAAAAGACTCCAGGACTCCAGATCATGTTGTCTTTATAAGACAAATACCAAATCTAAGTCATGTCATATCAATATAATCATCTAAGGAACTGGTATTTGCTTTTCAGCTACACTTGACTTTGATTGACTGAGTAAAATATAGAGATCTAAGGTATATAATGTAATAGCTCAGGCATTCTAAAAAAGTTAGCCAGAAGTATTGATAATAAGGCGACAAAAAATGTTCATTAAGGAAATGAAGCCAAAAAAAAAAGAAATAACCAAACAATCAAGCTATCGAAAGGTTAAAAGCATTAGCATCGAGCCATCTAATGATTTGCACAAAGGCATAAAACTCTTCTTCTTCTTCTTCTTCTTCTTCTTTTCCAGAGAGCCATTTCCTTTATTATTACTATTAATTGATCATACAACAATGTATGATTGTTCTTTTGTGCCTGGTAAATTTGATAGCAATATGATGGCCTCAGTTCAGTCCAGAACTAGTGAAACAGAAACCTAACTGGTAAATGTAGTATCAATGGAGAAGACGACAATGCAGTTGACCAGAGCATGAATGCAACACAAGATCCAAATTTAATAAAATGGACTGGTCACGCCAAAAACAAAAACAAATCAACCCAGCATCACACCTGGGGAGACAGAACCGTGCTTAAAAGTCTGCAAGATGTTATGTATGCTCTAATCCCTGCTAATCCTAATAACATAGCCAACCCACAAGCATTAACAACATGTGTACTTAAGAGTCACTAATCCACTATATTTTCTTACGCTTTGTTTGTGTCGTTGTGGCACATTGCAGCATTTTTCTGCAACTTTGTAATGATGCAGTATGCATAAAAACTCCTATATATATATATATGCTCCTTGTTCTACTTAAATCATCATACCGTAAAATCATACAAAACCCCGCTAATCTCTAATAAGAAAAACACAATCTGAGCGACCAAATAACACTGTAGATTAAACCCTAAATCTCCCGAATTTTCACAACCCAATATAGTCCAAATTCCAAACCCCATGGTTTAGAAACAAAAAAAAAGGTAAAATATGGAAGACCAGAACCTCTTGGCGACGTAGAAGAGGAGCTCATCGGTGACTAAGCGCTCGGCGGCGAAGTGCTCGAGGCGTCCGTCGGCGCGGTCGACGGCCGCGCGCACCATGGACTCCATGTCAACGGTGGGGTCGAAGCAGCGGGTGAGGTCCACCCGGCGCCAGAGCCGCGGCTCGCGGGTGGCCGCGTGGAGCCAGCTGCGGCACACGACCCCGGCGCCCATCAGCCACTACAACGGTAACCCTCATCTGTGTCGGGCTGCAACCGACATCTGTGTCGGGTATGGCGTCCGACACAGCGCAAAGGTCAGTGATGTGAGGAATCATCTCAAACGGGCATAAGTCCGTCACGGATGAAGCTATCTCAATCGGGCCTCAACTAATGCCCGTCACCGATAGCTTTGACCCAGACGACCGGTCAAACTATAGCCCGTCACGGATGACCTATCTCAATCGGGCTACAACTAGTGCCCGTCACGGATGTCTGTCTATCTCAATCGGGCTCCAACTATAGCCCGTCACGGTTGATATAACTCAATCGGGTTTTAACTTATAGCCCGTCACCGATGAGTATGACCACAAAAAAAATAAATATTGTTTTTTTGGCTAGCCTCAGGCCTGTGCTAGCCATGCCCGCTGCAAAATAACAGAAGCAGAAATAATATACATCCCAGCATTCCCATTCACATGCCATTCACAACTTCCCCATTCACATATGCCGTTCACATATATACATCCCAGCATCTCCATTCACATATGCCATTCACATATATTTTACAGAAATAACAAATATAATAAACATAAATATTACATAATAACATGTGTTTGACAATTCAAACAGTACATTAAAAAATGTTCATCACTTATACCTGAACCCTAAACATTCCTTTAGGGCGAATAATTTCGCGAAGGATGAAGTCGGCAATCTCCTCACGAATGTCCTCAAAGCTGCTACGCGGATCCTCTGAAAATTTGTCCTACATGTACATAATTCGAAATTAGTCGAACGATCTTTCAGGCTGAAACAGTGCGAACAAATACTGAGATTAGGCACTTACTATATTATCGTACACTTGTTGATCTTGGGGATTTGGAAGCGAAACTGTCCCATCCTCATTCTTCTGGTACCGTCGCCCGGGCCCAATTCCTTGCACGTGGGTGTGGGATATCGGCAAACACCAGCGGTGTGTTCGCTGCTGCTGCCCGCTTCATCCTCCTCTTGCCATTCCTCTAGCTTCCCGACATATCCTGCGGTGCCTAGCCGGTGCGGGTGCACGTTCCTGGCCTGCAGTGCTCGAAAAGCTTCGCTTCTGGCCCGGGATTCTGGGGTCGACTTCTTCTCGTAGAATTGCTCCCAAACTTCAGCCGTGATGAAGGGCCATTGCTCTGTTGGATCAGGGGTCGTCGGATTTAAGACAAACTCCGTGACCAGCCTGCTCTTGAAGTTCTTCCAAGCATTGCCCATAGTCTTCAAAGCAGCCCGCTTGAGACGGTCCTCGTCGGCTGCAGGATACTCGAAGCGTTCCTTGAATTTGAGCCAAGCTGCGTTCTTCTCCGCTTCGGGCACATGCTTGATGTCATCAACAAGGATTGTGAAGTTTTCCCTCCCTAGGACACCGCACGTCGACCTAAACTTGGCCAGGACAGTCCGAGGACGCGTCGGCAGTCCAACCTGGTTCACCTCTGCTATGGTGTATCGTTCCTTAGGGATTTTGTTCCCTGTCCTACGACTCCGTGCCCTTGAGGACCCACTGGTTGTCGTCGACATTGGTTCACCTTGCTGAGACATCGTCTAAATAACTTAGAAAATAACAAAGTTAATTTCACTACATACGGATAAAATAACCTAAAAATAGTGCCTAAGAGTAAAGTATTTTCATTAAATTAATTCAAAATCACTAAAATAACTAAGTGCCATCATATCTAAATACGAATTTCACTAAATACGGATAAAATAACATACATTTCCCCTAAAATCACTAAAATAATCTAAAAGTAAAGTATTTTCGTTAAATTAATTCAAGATCACTAAAATAACCTAAAATTAAAGTATTTTCATTACTTTAATTCAAAATCACTAAAATCACTAAACTTAACTAAAATAACCTACATTTCACTAAAATCACTAAAATAACCTAAAAGTAAAGTATTTTCATTAAATTAATTCAAGATCACTAAAATAACGTAAAAGTAAAGTATTTTCGTTAAATTAATTCAAAATCACTAAAATTAGTAAACTTAACTAAAATAACCTACATTTCCCCTAAAATCACTAAAATAATCTAAAAGTAAAGTATTTTCGTTAAATTAATTCAAAATCACTAAAATCATGTAAAATTAAAGTATTTTCATTAAATTAATTCAAAATCACTAAAATCACTAAACTTACCTAAAATAACCGACATTTCACTAAAATCACTAAAATAACCTAAAAGTAAAGTATTTTCGTTAAATTAATTCAAAATCACTAAAATCATGTAAAATTAAAGTATTTTCTTAAATTAATTCAAAATCACTAAAATTACTAAACTTAACTAAAATAACCTACATTTCCCCTAAAATCACTAAAATAACCTAAAAGTAAAGTATTTTCGTTAAATTAATTCAAAATCACTAAAATCATGTAAAATTAAAGTATTTTCATTAAATTAATTCAAAATCACTAAAATCACTAAACTTACCTAAAATAACCGACATTTCACTAAAATCACTAAAATAACCTAAAAGTAAAGTATTTTCGTTAAATTAATTCAAAATCACTAAAATCATGTAAAATTAAAGTATTTTCATTAAATTAATTCAAAATCACTAAAATCACTAAACTTACCTAAAATAACCGACATTTCCACCTAAAATCACTAAAATAACCTAAAAGTACAAGTATTTTCGTTAAATTAATTCAAAATCACTAAAATCATGTAAAATTAAAGTATTTTCATTAAATTAATTCAAAATCACTAAAATCACTAAACTTACCTAAAATAACCGACATTTCACTAAAATCACTAAAAATAACCTACATTTCCCCTACATCACTAAAATCACTAAAATAACCTACATTTCCCCTACATCACTAAAATCACTAAAATAACCTACATTTTCCCTAAAATCACTAAACTAAAAATAACCTACATTTCCCCTACATCACTAAAATCACTAAAATAACTAACCAGCGGCGGCGTTGGTGGACGAGCAGGCCGGCGGCAGCGCTTGCGGACGAGGAAGGCCGGCGCGCGGCGGATGAGGAGGCCGGCGGCGGCTGTGGCGGACGAGGAGGCCGGCGGCGGCTGTGCGCGGACGAGGAGAGGCCGCGGCGGCGACGCTTGCGAGACGAGGAGGCCGGCGGCGGCGCTTGCGGACGGAGGAG